>WOXC01008947.1:0-381580 GCA_011680675.1 Gymnobelideus leadbeateri | reverse complement strand
TAAAGAAAGGATTCAATATAAAACCATAAATTACCATTTCAGATTGTTTACTTTTTCTTGAAAACTATGTAATGAATACCACACATTGTTTTTAAAACTACCTTGCGGTATGAGAGCACCATAGAATGACGTAGTACAGACTCTATGTCAGATGATTCTGGCCCGCTTGTCCAGTACAAGCATCACAGATACCAAGGCTCCTTAAGAGTCTACCCAACATGGTGAATTTTTAATAAAGTTTGTTTTTCGGGGGCGGAGCCAAGATGGCAGAGTAGAAACAGCTCATTCAAGCCACTCTGCCCCCAGATTCCCCCCAAACTATGTAAAAGGGGACTCTGAACAACTTCTGGAGCCCCAGCACCCACAGAACGACACAGAGAAGCTAACCTCCCGCTGAGGACAGCCCAGCACCCTGCAGGAAGGACCAGCGCAGTGGTCTGGGAGCCAGCAGCGCGCAGAGCGCAGGAGCCGAGCCGAGCCCAGGTCCACGTGAGCCGAGGTTTTAGCCCCAGGGCGGCAGGGCCAGCAGCCTGCTGGAGGAACCCCAGAACACCAGGAACTGTGGAGACTCCAGAATTATCAACATAGACATGCCTAGGACAAAGTAAGAGGTTAGTGTCCTATGGACTTTGGGACCAGTATTTGGGGAATGCGTCAGCTCCCTCCCCTGGGGGCTAGAAGCCACTGAGGAGACACGCCATTTTGTAGTTTTCAGAGGCAGCTCCAGCTCCTGGCCTGCAAATTGTAGGGAGATCCAGCGATCAGTCTTGGGGGGTAATCGCTCTTGCTTTAACCTCCCTGGATCTGGATTGTGATCTAGGGTGGAAGTCGTGGGTGGGTTTACAGCTTGCCAGAAACGGAAGTTGCCCCCCACACGTTCGGGACGAAAATTCCTCTATCTGGCCTTAAAGCCATAGTGTGGCAACAAGCCCAAAAGTCAAGTAATTAAGTGGCAACATGCCAAGGCAAAGGAAACAGAAAAATGCAACCCTAGACTCCTATTTTGGGGGCATAGAGCGGGAAAAGGACTGTGAGGTCAGAAGTCCTGCTCCAAAAGCCCCAGGGGAAAACATGAGCGGGTTGCAGGCCATAGAGGACCTTAAGAAGGACTTTAAAAATCAAATAAGAGAAGTGGAGGAAAATTGGAAAGAGAAATGAGAAGGATGCAGGAAAAGTATGAAATGAGGGTCAACAGCCTGACTGAGGAAAACAACACCTTAAAAAATAGACTAACTCAAATGGCAAAGGAGGCCCAAAAGGGCAATGAGGAGAAGAATGCCTTAAAAAGTCGAATTTGCCAGATGGAAAAAGAATCTCAAAAGTTCACTGAGGAGATTCATTCCTTCAGAGTGAGACTGGAGCAAATGGAAGCTAATGACTTTATGAGAAATCAAGATGATGTTAAGCAGATCCAAACAAATGAAAGATTAGAAGGCAATGTGAAATATCTCATGGGAAAAACCACTGACCTGGAAAATAGATCCAGGAGAGACAATTTAAAAATTATTGGACTACCTGAAAGCCATGATCAAAGAAAGAACCTAGAAATCACCCTTCAAGAAATTCTCAAGGAAAATTGCCCTGATGTTTTAGATCCAGAGGGCAAAATAGAGGTTGAAAGAATCCACCGATCACCTCCTGAAAAAGATCCCAAAAAGAAAACTCCCAGGAATATTATAGCCAGGTTCCAGAATCCCCAGATCAAGGAGAAAATACTACAAGCAGCCAGGAAGAAACAATTTCAATATTGTGGAAACACAATCAGAATAGCCCAGGACCTGGCAGCTTCTACACTGAGGGATCGAAGGGCATGGAATATGATATTCCAGAGGGCAAAAGAGCTGGGAATGAACCCAAGGGTCACCTACCCAGCAAAACTGAGTATTTTGTTTCAGGGGAAAATATGGTCATTCAGTGGAATAGAGGACTTTCAAGCATTCTTGAGGAAAAAACCAGAGTTGAATAGAAAATTTGACATCCAGACACAAGAAGCAAGAGATGCCTGAGAAGGTAATCAGGGAAAAGAAATCAAAAGGAACTTATCAAAGTGGAACTATTTACATTCCTATATGGAAAAGCAATAACTGTGACTGATGATATCTTTCTCACTATGAAAATAATGGAAGAAGGGTGTGTGGTCATATGAATACATATGTAAATGTGTGTGTATATGGTTACAGTTATATATGGATAGAGGGCATAGGTTGAATTTGTTGGGAAGGGAGAATACTCAAGGGATGAAATTATGAGGTGAGAGAGGAAAGTGACAAAAGGAGATGGGGAAAGACAGGGTAGGGTAAACTATCTCATGCAGAAGAAGCAAGGGGAAGTGGCTGCAAGGGAGGGGAGAATAGGAAGGCAAAAAAGGCAAAACCACATTCTCATTGAATTTGGTTCAGGGAGAGAATGACATACATACTAAATGGGATATCTCAACCTGCAGCAGAATAGGGGGAAGGGGGATGAGAGGAAGGATGATGGATGGGAGGGCATCCTTGGGGGAGGGGAGGTTGGAAGTACCCACTATAGAAGAGGGACAGGATCATGTAGGGAATGGACCAGGTGGGGGGTGGGATGAGTGGGAGGGAATTATAAGCAGCCTTGTACAATATATCTACTATGATAATGTTTTGCACAGCTAGACATGTACAACATATACTGAATTACTTATCTCCCCAGAGGGAATGGGTGACAAGGGAGGAAGGAAATGGATCTGAAATTTGAGGTCTTAACACTAAATTTTTCAAATATATATAAATACTATTATTAATACTCTTTTGCTTGTAATTGGGAGATAAGATGTGCAGGCATTGGGACACAAAGATTCACCTTCCTCTAATGGAAAAGTCGAAGGGGGTATGGGAGAAGGTATGGGAGAAAGCAGATGGAGGAAGGGATATCTTGTGGGACTGCTATTAGGGGAGGTTGTGTAGGGGGATAACGGGGGGGAAATGATTGTAACTCAAAATTTGGCGGAAATGAATGATGTAAAACAGAAGTTAATAAAGCATTTGTTTAAAAAAAAACCCTACAATCTACACATGAATAAAGTCAAAAGACAAATATGTAACAGTTGAAAGATAAAGCTACAGTTTATGAATTAATATGTAGGGACTGTTAGTTATTTACAGCTGCTCTCAAGAATTCTTTTAAATTACTGATGATTCTTAATCTGGGCAGGAATCCAGCTATAAACACACATGTTGTGTTACCATAATACTTAGAGTTACTGAAGTCTTTATCAGCTTTATTTTTTTGCCCATGCATCTATCAACATATCTGTTGGGTTTTTTCTTTAACTGAATCAGATAGTTTCATTTGGGTAGAGGGAAAGGAAACAGAGAAGAGGGCTGAACCCATGACATAATCATAACAATACTGAGGATTTATATGGTATAGATTTTCAAAGCATTACACTTTTTAAATTATCTCATTCAATACTCACAACAGCCCTGGGGTGGAGGGTAGATACAATTATTATCCTTACTTAACAGATGAGGAAACTGAGGCTGAGACTTGCCCAGAGTCACACTTCTAGGAAATATTTCAGTAGGCTTTCAACCAAGATCTTCCTGACTCCAAACTGAGCATTCTATAGTGCTGTACTACCTAGCTGCCTCTGTTAAGGATTGGGTACTCCTAGTGTGGAAATGTTCTCCAGCAATGCAGACAGGCAATTTAACCATAGCTCATAATCTTAGAGAGTTTCCTGGGACAATGAGAGTTTAAATGACTTTCCCATAATCACGCAAGTATTGTTGTTGTTGTTCAATCATTTCAGTCATGTCCAACAGTGTGGTCCCATTTGTGGTTTTCTTGGCAAAGATACCAGAGTGGCTTGCCATTTCCTTCTCCAGCTAATTTTACAGATGAGGAAACTGAGGCAAATAGAAATAAGTGACTTGCCCAGGGTCACACAACTAATATATGTCTAAAGTTAGACTTGAAATCAGGTCTTCCTGATTCCAGGACTGGCATTCTATCCCCTATGGCACCTACATCACACAACTAATATACAACAAAGTCCAGCCCTCTAGCCATGATGTCAAACTACCTCAGAAATAATTTGCTAAGCTATAAGAATATATTTAAGAAGCAATCAACTCCTCAAATATATTAATAAATTGTGTGATTTGTTAAACTATATTACTATCTTTAAAAAGCCATCAACACCTCAGAAAGATTAAGCAACAAATGACAGGTTAAATGTGTTATAATGACCTGGGATATATAGGCCACTTCTATAATTTTTCTTGTCTAAGTCAATCTGCTTCCCTTTATGGAGTGGAACTTTTACTGATACTATTTCTCATGACAGCCCTAAACAATCTACTCCCCCAGCTTCCTCCTTCACAGAAATCCTTTATCATCTTCAGACAATTTGGGGCTTGGCTCTTCATCAGCACAGCACATTTGTGGCTATAGAAAAGAGAGAAGGGTATTACCTTTCTCAAAACTGGGAGTCTAGATATCATGGCTGAAGAAGAGGAGGACTGGAAAAGCTCTTTGCTCATGAGCCAACCCCTAACCAATCATCTTGCTATAGAAGACTCCCACTATCTCCTCCTTCCTCCATATTGTTTCCAGATTTGGTTTCTATCATACAAATACATTCATACTATGCCCAAGATCCAGAAATGGGAAGAATGAGGAGTCCAAAGAGATGAAAACTGGGACTTCTATTAGTAATGTTGCTTTTATAACCCTGGGACCTGATCAAGCAACTTGAAACCTCTGCTGAATACCCTGGATGCCAAAGTAAAAGGGAACCTTTGTGCATGAGCCATCTCAGAAAGAATATATTGAGTTGGTCATGTTTGTGTGTACATATATCTAATTAGTATTCAATTTTGTGTTTACAAGGTGAAAATTTCTTTCTGGTAGTGACAGCCTCTTGTAGTCTATCATAATCTTGCCATGTGGCAAACGTTCTCTCCTTTCTCAAATTTCTCATAGTATGTTATCTGGACCTCTTCCTTGTAACATTCTCTTTTGTTAATTATACCTAAAAGTTCTTACCCTTAACACAATCTAGAGAGCATACTCAGATTTACTATTCCTAGTGATTACGTAGAGTAGGCACAAATATTCCCTGATTCATTCCAGTCATGGACCTTAAGGAGCCAGTTTCCAATCATCATGACTTAGGGGTTGGTACAGTGTGTTGATTAAAAGTCTTCTAATTGGCCGCAAAAAGCAGGAAGAATTATGACTCAAAAATGATCAAGCCAGAACTGAGTGTACACACAAAAGGGGTAATCTGCCCATCTATAACTCTCTTTTCCTTGGTGGCTTAACGTAGAAAGGATTGCTTTGAGCTGCTCGGTGGATGAAGAACATATGGCCATATTCTCCCATCCACCTGCCATATATCTATGAGTACAGGGCACCTCTGTTTCTTTTGTGTTTATTCTTTCCTGACCTTAGGTGAACAAATATTCCAAGATCTGATGAATTTGGGAGAACCTGATATCCCACAAGAAGTTCTTCTTCCTATGACTGTCGGTGGTAATAAGGGTTTCCCAGAGTAATCATTGTTGATAACAAAGGAGACAACTACAAAGAGATCTCGAAAAATAATCTCCCCAAAGTAACAGTGGTTCCTCATAGAAGAGAGAAATATGAGGTATGGACTCTAAAAAAGTACTGATTTTTGAATCCTAGCAGAGAGCCCTACTTAAAGGAGTTTTCTGAGAATTCTGTGCAAGGAGAAAAAGACTTCTAGGGAGAGGAGTTGGGAAGAACTTCTTGGTCACATATGTTCCTCATACATATGCCTCAGTACTATTATACTTTAAGTTTGAACCCATTTTACCCAAGGTTTTATACCGAGGGTCCTTACTATGTTCTCAGTAAATTCTTTTTCTAAAAAGTAATGTTTAATTGGTTGTTTGATAAGGAGCACACTGGTGGGGGCTCATGAGCTATAATGCTAAAATCTACAATCCTTCAGGGCTATCCATAGAATATTTAGTAGACATATTCAGTCTTGGGCCTCAGACTTGCCAGTGCAAGTACAAGATGAAGGAGAGGCAACCCCAGAGGCAATATATACCTTGTTCCTCCTTACTAGATTGTAAGCTCCATTAATGTAAGAGCTTTGTTTTATCTTTCTAGCACTTAGCTTTGTATCCAGCTTTTCACATAGAAGGGCCTGAATAAACTTCCATTAATTTGAATCATTTGCTGGGATTTTTGACATTATTTAAACTAATTGGGATCAGAATGACTGGGTTTATTTTTTCATTTGTTCCCCCTTTCTCCATGTACCCTCCCTCCTCCCCAGCTATTAAAACGTGGTTCTTCAACTCTGCTCTCTAAGGTTGCATTAGAAAAAAGGGAAAGTCCAATGAATTCTGTAAGAGGTGGCTGGGGAAGGGCAGTGGGGAGAGTAGTTGTAATGGACTTCAGGTAGGAAAAGGTGCTCAGTAGATAAAGTGCCAGGGCTGGAATCAAGAGCACCTGAGTTCAAATCCTACTTCAGACATTTGCTGGCTGTGTGACCCTGGACAAATCACTTGATTTTGTTTGCCTCTATTTCCTCAACTGTAAAATGGGAGAAATAATAGCACATACCTCCTAGAGTTATAATGACGATCAAATGAAATATAGCATGTAAAGTACTTGGCAAACTTTAAAGCATCGTATAAGTATTCATTATTATTATCATTTTGGAGATTTGTACCTTCTTGCCTTCTTGGCAATTAATGAGCTAGTGTGTATACACAATACAACACAATGGTGTGTATACACAATACATATTACACAATACAATACATAATAGTGTGTATACACAATACATATCACATATATAAACACATATATGCACACATATATACACATATATATGCATACTCACATACATTCAACTCAGAAAATCTTAGACTGATTAATTTATGTAATTCAAGATGTATATTCTGTTTCAGCCACATCCTCTCTGGACCATATCCATTGGGAGCTGCCTATAGGCCAAGAGATCCACCACAGGATAATAGGATTAGGACTGAAAGGGACCTAAGAAGTCATTTCTAAACCAAAATCCTCATTATACAGGTGAGGAAACAGAGATCCAGAAAACTGAGTGACTTCAGAAAAGACCAGAAAGAAGTTCAGGAGGTTCCATAGACAAATACTTACTAGCCTTGTGACCCTAGACAAGTCACTTAATCACTGTCTGCCTCAGTTTCCTCACCTGTAAAATAAAGATAATAATAGAACCTACCTCACAGGGTTGTTGTGAGGATCAAAAGAGATAATGATTAAAGTGCTTGGTACAGTGCCTGGCACATAGTAGGTATCATATAAATATTAGCTATTATTATTATGCCAAATTTAATAGACTCCTTTAAAATAAACTATATAATAGAAGTTTACAGTTTCATACACATCCATCTATGTATATTGAAATGTTCATGTTTGCTAAGTTAGAAAAAATAATTTTTTTAAGTTAAGTGACTTGTCAAAGTTTATACAGGTAATACATAGCAGAGTGAGGGGCTAAGCTTAAGATAGTCTGTAGTCAACCCAGTGCTCTTCCCTCCCAGTGCCCTTCCTACTTCTCTGCATAAAAGAGAGGTTAAAGATCTTGGAAGTATATGCTGGATGTGCTAGCTCCTGGCATGTCTATATAAGCTCCTCCTATATGGAGGTGGAGCATCAACCTAAACAAATAAGATTAATAGAACTAATTATCATAGATGGGGGATAAGAAATCTGCTTCTGGTCCATGGAGTCCTAATCATTTATTGAGCACCAGTGGGCTCACAGTCTGTATTTGATAGTCAAACAAAAACATAAGGGAATGCTGGGAAAAACTTGAAAGGCTAATGGGGAAAATAACTTAAATTTGTTTATAGATCACATCAAGTTTAGCTGTTTGTTTGTTTTTTTTAAGCATGGAAAAAACAGACTCCAACTACTTTCCTTTCAAGAGGAAAGACCAATTTTTTTTTTCAGGGAGCTTACGTCAGAGTAGAAGATGAAGCTTTGATGAAACAATGTCTTGATTTCCTATGTATATTTCTTTGTTCCGCAAAGGGCCTTAATGTGTTTTCATCTTGGGTCAAAGGAGAGCTTGTCCTAGAGGAACTGCACCTTCATTGGAAGATCAATCAAAAAATGAAATCCTTTTCAGTAAGTCTCAGGCCCTCTGAGATGCTTAGGTGGGCAGGCAGATTTCTTCAGGCAGCCTGAGCTAGCCACCTCAGATGTAGTTTAGGTCATTTGAATTTGAAAAAAGCATGCACACTCTCACCAAATCAATAAAAAATCAGAGCAAACAGACACAACATAATATAATAAAGGTATTTTGTAACCAAGCAATGCTCTTGGTGAAGAGCAGGGCTTTCTCTGTGTGTCAAATATGAGCACACATTTCCATTTGAGCTGAGAGAAATCTAAATTCTCTTGCTCTTCACTCTTTTATTTGGACACATCCATAAAATGTGAAAGGTTAACAGACTACCCAGGCTGGGACTCCCAGCGTGCAGTAAATGTGCTGCCATGTTCCTTCAAAGGGCCCTGTTGGGAGGAGGTGCTAATGAGAATGTCTTCTTAAACAAGCTTCTCAGTTGTGTCATTTTCATCAAGTTCACTGGCATGTAAGTATAACCCCACATTCCTGGATAAAACACATAAATTCAATAAAATAGCTGCATTGGCTCTTTTCTGGAGGCAGAAGGAAAAGAATGTCAAACTCCCATTGTTCACTGTTTCTAACAGACCTCCATTGTATAACTCCTATGACTTTTCAGCCCGAAGTTCCAAGCTGAAGATAATAGCTTAAAAGGCCATCTGAACCCTTACTGTTATGTAGATGAAAGAAAGTCTTTAAAATTAATCTATGGCATCTTTGAATAATAAAGGAGAGCAGTCATCTAACCCCCTTTCCTGGGCCAAATCAGTGAGCCTGTCCAGCAAAAATGCCAAGATTCAGCTCCTCAAAACCAGAGCCTGACATAGTAGAAACACAGCAAATTCTCCAACAGATTTCTCTTTCTGACCCTTCCCCCTTTACAAATGTCTAACAGTGCCTTGCTATTTCATTATCTATAAAATACATATATATTTTATATATTACATGTATATATGCACACACACATGCATAGAATAGCTAAAAAATGTCACATCTATTGATCGTTTTCAGGCATGTCCAATGCTTCATGATTCCATTTGGGGTTTTCTTGGCAAAGATGCTGGAGTAGTTTCCCATTTTCTTCTCCAGATCATTTTACAGCTGAGAAAACATGCAAATAGAGTGAAATGACTCACCCAGGATCACATAGCTAGTAAGTGTCTAAGGCTGGATTTGAACTCAGGAAGATGACTCTTCCAGACTCTAGGCCTGGCACTCTATACACTAAGCTAGCAACATACACACACTACATATATGTATGTATGTATTACACACATATATACATGCATTTATTATATGCCTACTCTTTGCTAAGCTCTGGGAATACAAGTACCATGAATAAAATAATCCCTACTCACAAGGAGCTTATCTTTTAATGAGAGGAGAATACAAAGACATATGTATAGTCTACATATAAGGAGAATAAATACAAATTAAAAGCACTTAAATATAAGATAGTTTGAGAATGAGAGCACTAGTATTTGGAGTAGCAAGAGCACTAGTATTATATGTGTGTATAAATATTTGTGTGTGTATGTTTGTGTATGTGTGTGTGTATCTGTGTTTGGTTCAGACCTATGATTCCATCAATTTAAGACATTCCCAGCATGGAAACTCCTTCTTCTGACGGAGATTGTCAAATCCTCTATAGTTTATAGTCTTTGAGAATTTCCTCGGGCATTGATTGAGTGGTATATGACTTATAATTAAGGTCACAAAACTACTGTACGTCAGAGGACTTGAACCCATGTCTTTCTGACTTCAAGAAGACCTTCTCTCATCCTGCCTTTCATTCTGTGGTATTAGTAAGAAATCATTGTAAAGCTTTTTACAAATTACAGATCTTTTATAAAGGTATAAATTATTACATGGCTAACTTTTATTAGATCTGATAATTATTCAGACTATTGTGGGGATAATTTCAGGACTTGATATACCAAGTAGGAAGTCTCTTATTTGAGTGAAGGTATGACAACATCTGGATGTTCATTTTATAGAGAGGCTGCCTAGTATAAGGCAGTTGGTTCTTGCAGGTTTTTTTTTTATAGTGAAGATCTCTTTTGAACACCAAAACTTTAATAAAGTTCTACATAACAGTACTTGTATTATTAAAATGTTTTAAGAGATATATGACAAAAAAAGATACTATGATTTCAGTAATGATGTATTTTATTAATCACAACAGCATCTTCATACATTTGAAAAATAGGACTGTGTGAGGCATATTACTGAATATCATGTATGCAGCTGTAGCTAAATAAAGACCAAAATGACAATCCTTGCGGTGCCAATAGATTCAGGGACAAATTGCAATAACCCCACAACCCTCTAGAGGTCCACAAGCCACAGATTAGGAGCCATTGATCAAGTAGGAAAATTATATGAGCTGTGTGGCCTACATTATAATGCTTTCATTAACTAAGTAGGTGACCCTTGAAAATCACTTAGCCTTCCTACACTGGGATTTTCTGATCTGATAAAAAGTACATTTCCCAAGGGCAGTCACTATTTCTTTCATCTTTTTATCCAGAGTGCCTGGTACATAGTAGGATTTAATAAATACTGTTGAGTCATTGGTTGATTAATTAATCTGCAAATTGAGAATAGTACTAATTAACTCATAGGGTAAATATAAAGATAAATTGAGAAAATAGGTGGCAAAGTTAGAAATGCCATACATTATATAAAATAAATTTAATTTTAGCAATAAACTTTTCTACTTTGCTACTTGACTTACTGAGTTATGATTCAACTTGCAAAGTAATTTATTACTGATTATTCTGTCACAAATCCAGTTGGTACTTTATCTTCCAGAAACCAAGTTTTTGGGGTATACATTTAGAATTTATTGATATGATTTGTTTTTTACATTTCTTGCATTTCTAAACATATCTACATTTTTTTACATCTATAATTTCCAAACAGTTGCCAAATCTTGCCATTTCTACCTCTGGAACAACATTTATACCTGTCACCTTATCTCTACTCAGCCACCATATTAATTCATGTCCTTATCATCTGATCTCTGGATTATTACAAATACCTCCTAATTGGTAGTCTCTCCAGTTTATTCTACACCCCACTGCCAAAGTAATTTTCTCTAAGGGCAAAGTAGAAAACATTACTACCCCACTCAATAAACTCTAGTGGTTCCCTATTATTCTTTTTTTTTCTTTCAATTCCTATTTTGCCCTCTGGTTCTAGAATATCAGGGAAATTTTCCTTGAGAATTTCTTGAAAGATGATGTGTAGGCTCTTTTTTTGATCATGGCTTTCAGGTAGTCCAATAATTTTTAAATTATCTCTCCTGGATCTATTTTTCAGGTCAGTGTTTTTTCCAATAAGGTATTTTACATTACCTTCTATTTTTTCATTCATTTGGATCTTTTTTATAGTATCTTGATTTCTCGTAGTCATTAGCTTCCATTTTCTCCAATCTAATATTGAAAGAATTATTCTCTTCAGTGAGTTTTTGAAATTCCTTTTCTATCTGGCCAATTTGGCTTTTTAAGGCATTCTCTTCATTGGCTTTTTGGGCCTCTTTTGCCATTTGAGTTAGTCTATTTTTAAGGTGTTATTTTCTTCAGTATTTTGGGGTCTCCTTTAGCAGGCTTTGACTCTCTTTTCCTGATTTTCTTGCATCATTCTCATTTCTCTTCCCAGTTTTTCCTCTACTTCCCTTGCATGATTTTCAAAATCTTTCTTGAGCTCTCCCATGGCCTGTGACCAGTTTTATTTTTCTTGGAGGCTTTTGATGCAGGAGTTTTGACTTTGTTGTCTTCTTCTGGTTCTATGTTTTGATCCTCTTTGTCCCCCCCAAAAGATTCTATGGTCTGATTGTACTTCCTCTGTTTACTCATCTTGCCAGTTAATTACTTGACTTTTGAGCTCTTTGCAGTGGTAGAGCTCTGCTTCCAGAGTGAAGAGAGCTATGTCTCAAATTTCTGGGGTTTTGCACGGCTGTTGTCAGAGTTATTGTCAGAGCTATGAGGAGAGCACCCTTTCTATAGCTGCCACAAGCTCTGGCACACTAGCACTCCTCACCCCAGGACTACCACCCAAGACTGTGACCCAGATTTAACTAGGTCAAAGCAAGAGCTATTACCCTCTGAATGGTTGCATGGCCCCCTACAATCTCCTGAAAGGAGGTCCAGAGGCATCCACACAGAAGCAGCTACAGCTGCTGTGCAGCAGCCACCTCTGCTACCCTGGGGGAAGGGACCAGACTGTTCTCTTCCTTCACCTGGTTTCAATAGAGTTCCCTACTGACCTTTTAGCTTCTCTTTGGCATTTATGAGTTGAGAAATCTGGAAACTGCCACAGCTGCTGGTGATTCAGTCTCCTGAAGTCTGCTCTGGCAGATCTGGGCCAGTGTGGCTGTGCTCAGCTCCTAGTTCATGTGATAGACCCTTCCCATCAGTCTGCCCCCAGTGGGAAATTTGTTTCTCTCTGTCACTTTGTGGGTTCTGTAGCTCTTAAATTTGTTTAGAGTCATATTTTAGAGGTATTGGAGGTAGTTAGAGAGGGAGCTCAAGCAAGTTGTTGCTTTTACTCCACCATCTTGGTTCTGCCCCCCCATTATTCTTTTTTTTAAGTTATATATACTCAGATTTTTACATGTCTATAACTATCTATCTATCTATCTGTCTGTCTGTCTGTCTGTCTGTCTATCTGTCTGTCTAGCTATCTATCCGTATTAATCAGCAAAAAATTCACTTTTCCTTCCTCTCACAGCCACCCCCACCTCCCATTCCCAAATGAGAATTGAAGAAAAATAAAACTCCTGTTACAAGTATATATGGTCAAGCAAAACAAATTTCTGAATTGGCCATATCAAAAAAACACACGCTTTATTCTTCACGTTGAGTCCTTCATCTCTATCAGAAGCCAGATAGCATGTTTTTTTTTTTATTAGTCCTCTGGAACAGTGGTCCATCACTATGTTGATTAGAGTTCCTAACTCTTTCGAAGTTGTTTGTCTTTACCAAATTATTATAACTGAAGATTCTGCTAGCCTCACTCTGCATCAGTTCTTACAAGTCTTCCCAGGTTTTTCTGAAACCATCTCCTTCATCTTTTCTTACAGCAAAATAGCATTCCATCATATTTATATGCCATAACTTGTTCAGCCATTCTTCCTTTGATGGGCACCTTCTCAGATTCCCATTCTTAACCACCTAGAAAAGAGCTACTGATAATTTTGTACATCCTTAGAATTTGTTTTACCTGGAACTAATCCCTTCTTTAATCTCCTTTCCAATTCCTCCTTCTTCCTTCTTCCCCTGCTGAATGAGATATGTTTCTGTTTTGGTGTGTATGTGTATTTTTTCCTCCTTTGACAAGTTCAAATGAGAGTGAAGTTCAAGTGTCAGTGCTCCCCACCCCTCATTCACGCATCCTCCTTATTTGTATAGATGTCTACATTATTATGGGAGATAATTTTCCCTAACCTTCCTTTCTCTTTCCAAGATAGTGAATTATTTCCCCACCTCATCCCCATTTAAAACTTTCTCTTAAGATATCAAAACCACTCCCTGGTGTTCCCTAATTAGACTCCATGGGTTTGTGTCTGAGCCATAGTAGACTGTTGCTGGACTCAGCCACTATTAGCCCACTGGGATGCTATGCTGTTTCAGAGTGATGGAACCACAGGCTTCACTTTGTTCTGGACTCCTTGCCCTAGTTATTCCTCTGTAGGCTTCAGACTGGGCTAGATGCTAGAAATGGCACTCTATTCTGCTCCTGGGATGTGAGACATACTGCTGCTGCTTCCTTCTTAACTTCTTCCTCATTTGGTATACAGACTATAGCCTGAGGCTTCCCTAAGCCAGAAAAACACTCCTAGGTGTAGGTGCCCTTCTCAGTACATCTTAGAATTGTGACCCAGATCCCAAAGCTGCCAGTTAGCACCTATTCCCACACAGCGCCCTACCATAGGTCTAAGACCCCCTCTTGCCCTAATGCTCAGCCTCCCTCGGGGGTGCTCTATAGTTGGGATACTTCTGGACAGACCCCATCCCTAGTATTCACAAGCTTCTCTGTCTGTGTGCCAACATAGGATGGAAAAATGATTCACTGGGCCTTTTTCTTGGCTTTTCCCATCAGAGTTCAATCTGATGTGTTTTCTAAATCTGTTTTTAAGAATTGGGGGTTGAGGTCACTGTTCTTCTAGATACTCCATCATCTTGACACCCCATGTTCCTATTATTCTTTAGGATAAAATATAAATTCCTCTGCTTGTCTTTTAAAACCCTTCACAACCTCGCTGTAACCTATCTTTCCAGACTCATTATACATTATTCCCCTTTTTTCATGCTATGGTCTAGACAAACTAGCTAGCTGTTCCCCATTTTGCATAGGTGGCGGCACTTTATCTCCTATCTGTTCTTTTTCACTGCCCCTCCTCTTGTCTCAAATGCACTCCTTTCTTAAATTTGCATCTGTTGAAGCAGTAATATCTCTTAGGTCCCTTGTCACTCAGAGTGGGCTGGTTTTCTCTAGGGCCCTACCACATAGGCTGGTCTAGCTTTTCCTAAATTTCTACCCCACACAGACTTTTCCTTAAAATAAGGAAAAAAACAACTTTTCCTTAAAAGTTATTAAAACTGTTTTTGAGACTTAATTGGCCCAGGAGACTAAGGCTTGAATGTTTGCCATAGCTTTTTGGTGGCTTAAGTATTCAAGCCAGCACAGGAGGAGTCAGGATCTCCTCCCTCTGGCTTCACACATAAGTCTGACCACTATGGCACCATGGTGGATGTGAAGGTAGAGAAGCTGTACCCAAATGAATCAATGCTGTATCCTTGATGAATAGCCTTTCCAAGGGACTGCTAAGGAAATTTCTTTTTCTTAAGCCATTAGATCTCCTATGAGGGTTTATTTCATTCCAGTTTGGAACCTAAACCACCAGACCACCGTGTTAAGCCTCAGCAGCCTCATAGAATCCCTCACTTCCAAATGATGCCTTCTGCTCAAAATCTTTCATGATACACCCCCCCCCAACTCTAACTTGTATTAAACTACCTTTAGTTTATTTAGTATTTCTCCTGCATTTACTCTGTTTACATATATATATATATATATATATATATATATATATATATATAGACACATTGTTTCCCCTGACAGAATGTAAACTCCTTAAGAGTAAGAATTATTTCTATAGACTTAGCCATTCTCAGCAAAGCAAGGACCTAAAACAATTCCAAAGGACTCATGATGGTAAATGCCATCCACATTCAGAGAAAGAACCATGGAGTCTGAATGCAGAGTGAAGCAGATTATTTTCTTTTTTGTTTTGTTTTTTCTTTCTCATCGTCTCTCCCATTTATTATAATTCTTCTATGCAACATTACTAATATGAAAATGTGTCTAATAGGAATGTACGTGTAGAACCATATCATATTGCATGCCATCTTTGGGAGGGAGGGGAAGAAAATTTAAAACTTATGGAAGTGAATGTTGAAAACTAAAAATAATGAGTTAATTAATTTTTAAGAAGTAGGAATTGTTTAATTTTCTTTGTCTTTCTATACCCAGAGCATAAAGCTATGCCTGGCACATAATAAGCATTTAATAAATATTCTTGCTTGATTACATTACCCAATATATCTTCCCCTCCCCCTCCCAGAGAACTATCCTTTATAACAAAGAATAAAAAAGAGACTATAAATAGTTCAGCAAAACTAGCCAATACATCAACTAGATCCAACATTCAATACTCTGTCCCACACATATAGTCTCCCACATCTTCAGAGAAAGGAGGAAGATACATTCTCATATTTTTTCCTTTGGAATCAAATTTGATCATTATAATTTCATAGCATTCATTTGTTGGTTATCATTTTATTATATTTTGGTTATTTTATTATATTTTATGTGGTTATTATTTTTCTATTTACTTCACTTCAGTGTATATATTGTTTTTCTGGTTCTCATCTACTTATTTCACTTTGGATCTATTCATATATGTCTTCCCATGTTATTCTGTATTTGTAATAGTCGTTGTTGTTTTACAGTGAAGTAATGTTCCGTTAAATTCATGGATCCCAAATTCTTTTAGTCAGTTCCTAGATAATGGTCATTTACTTTGTTTCCAGTTCTCTGCTACCACAAAAAGTGATACTATAAATATCTTGGAGTCCATGGGACATTTCCTTCCATCTCTGACCTTCTTGGTGCCATGTAGCAATGGGATCTTTAGGTCAAAAGTTATAAATATTATAATCATTTTTAAAACATAATTCCAAATTGCTTACAGAATGGTTGGACCAACCAAGAGCTCTACCAATAGTGTATTAGTGTATGTGTCTTTTTACAACCTCTCCAACACTGACTAATCTCAATATTTATCATCATTATCAATTTGAATTTTTCTTTTAAAATTTTTTTATTCATGCTTTTAAAAAAATACCACAGTAGTTTCCTACTATTATACTTCCTACCCCATTGAACTCTGTCTAATAACACAGAAAAATAGGTAAAATTGATTGATGAAGCAACCATATTTGATAACATATACAACATTCTGCATCTGTAGTCTCTCATTTCCACTAAACATTTGTTCTCTGGGATGAAGACTGCACATTGAAACTCCTTTTGGCGTTTGGTTGGTTTGAACATTATTGCAGTATGGTATATGCTGTTCTATTATTTTTATTTTCTTCATTCTGCATATGTTCATATTTCTTGCCATGTTCTTTTAAATTAATCACATTCACATTATTGATTAGAGAAAAGCAAATTAAAATAACTTTGAGATATCATCCTACACCTATCAGTAAAATGATAAGGTGCCTTTCAATTGGGGAATGGCTAAATAAGTTGTAGTATATAATTGTGATAGAAACTGTGCTATAAGAAATGATGAGCTGGTTGATTTTTTAAAATTTATTTTTAAAATTTTTTGAGCTGGTTGACTTTAGGAAAACACGGGAAGACTTGCATGAAATGATGAAAAGTGAAATGAACAGTACCAAGAGAGCATTGTACATAGTAACTGAAATAGTGTTCTAAGAACAACTTTGATTGACTAATTCATCTTGAGTATCATAAATATTCAAACCAAGTACAAAGGACATATGAACAAAGATGCAATTCACCTCCAGAGAAATAATTGATAAATAGAAGCATGTACCGTATTATATGTGTGTATGTGTGTGTGTGTGTGTGTGTGTGTATATATATATGAATATATATATATATATTTGTATGTGTATATGCATGTGTGTTCTATGTGTGTCTATGTTTAGTTGTAGCCTTCTCTAGGGCAGGGTGGGGAGGGAGGGAGAAAAAGAAGAAAACTTAAAAGGAAGTATAGAAAAGCAAGGTAGTTTTTTTTTTTTAGCCAAAGAAAAATAAACTTTATTTTAATTTTTTATTTTTTTATATATATTTGAAACATTTAATGTTAAGACCTCGAATTTCAGATCCATTTCCTTCCTCCCTTGTCACCCATTCCCTCTGGGGAAATAAGTAATTCAGTATATGTTGTACATGTCTAGCTATGCAAAACATTATCATAGTAAATATATTGTACAAGGCTGCTTATAATTCCCTCCCACTCATCCCACCCCCCACCTGGTCCATTCCCTACATGATCCTGTCCCTCTTCTATAGTGGGTACTTCCAACCTCCCCTCACCCCAAGGATGCCCTCCCATCCATCATCCCTCCTCTCATCCCCCTTCCCCCTATCCTGCTGCAGGTTGAGATATCCCATTTAGTATGTATGTCATTTTCTCCCTGAACCAAATTCAATGTGAATGTGGTTTTGCCTTTTTAGCCTTCCTTATTCTCCCCCTCCTTTGCAACCACTTCCCCTTGCTTCTTCTACATGGGATAGTTTCTCCCCATCTCCTCTTGCCACTTTCCTCTCTCACCTCATACTTTCATCCCTTGAGTATTCTCCCTTCCCAACAAATTCAACCTATGCCCTCTATCCATATATAACTGTAACCATATACACACACATTCACATATGTATTCATATGACCACACACCCTTCTTCCATTACTTTCATAGTGAGAAAGATATCATCAGTCACAGTTATTGCTTTTCCATATAGGAATGTAAATAGTTCCACTTTGATAAGTTCCTTTTGATTTCTTTTCCCTGATTACCTTCTCAGGCATCTCTTGCTTCTTGTGTCTGGATGTCAAATTTTCTATTTAACTCTGGTTTTTTCCTCAAGAATGCTTGAAAGTCCTCTATTCCACTGAATGACCATATTTTCCCCTGAAACAAAATACTCAGTTTTGCTGGGTAGGTGACCCTTGAGTTCATTCCCAGTTCTTTTGCCCTCTGGAATATCATATTCCATGCCCTTCGATCCTCAGTGTAGAAGCTGCCAGGTCCTGGGCTATTCTGATTGTGTTTCCACAATATTGAAATTGTTTCTTCCTGGCTGCTTGTAGTATTTTCTCCTTGATCTGGGGATTCTGGAACCTGGCTATAATATTCCTGGGAGTTTCTTTTTGGGATCTTTTTCAGGAGGTGATCGGTGGATTCTTTCAACCTCTATTTTGCCCTCTGGATCTAAAACATCAGGGCAATTTTCCCTGAGAATTTCTTGAAGGGTGATTTCTAGGTTCTTTCCTTGATCATGGCTTTCAGGTAGTCCAATAATTTTTAAATTGTCTCTCCTGGATCGATTTTCCAGGTCAGTGGTTTTTCCCATGAGATATTTCACATTGCCTTCTAATCTTTCATTTGTTTGGATCTGCTTAACAGCATCTTGATTTCTCATAAAGTCATTAGCTTCCATTTGCTCCATTCTCACTCTGAAGGAATGAATCTCCTCAGTGAACTTTTGAGATTCTTTTTCCATCTGGCAAATTCGACTTTTTAAGGCATTCTTCTCCTCATTGCCCTTTTGGGCCTCCTTTGCCATTGAGTTAGTCTATTTTTTAAGGTGTTGTTTTCCTCAGTCAGGCTGTTGACCCTCATTTCATACTTTTCCTGCATCCTTCTCATTTCTCTTTCCAATTTTTCCTCACTTCTCTTATTTGATTTTTAAAGTCCTTCTTAAGGTCCTCTATGGCCTGCAACCTGCTCATGTTTTCCCCTGGGGCTTTTGGAGCAGGACTTCTGACCTCACAGTCCTTTTCCGCTCTATGCCCCCAAAATAGGAGTCTAGGGTTGCATTTTTCTGTTTCCTTTGCCTTGGCATGTTGCCACTTAATTGCTTGACTTTTGGGCTTGTTGCCACACTATGGCTTTAAGGCCAGATAGGGGAATTTTCGTCCCGAACGTGTGGGGGGTAACTTCCGTTTCTAGCAAGCTGTAAACCCACCCACAACTTCCACCCTAGATCACAATCCAGATCCAGGGAGGTTAAAGCAAGAGCGATTACCCCCCAAGACTGATCGCTGGATCTCCCTACAATTAATTCGCAGGCCAGGAGCTGGAGCTGCCTCTGAAAACTACAAAATGGTGTGTCTCCTCAGTGCCTTCTAGCCCTCAGGGGAGGGAGCCGATGCATTCCCCAAATACTGGTCCCAAAGTCCATAGGACACTAACCTCTTACTTTGTCCTAGGCATGTCTATGTTGATAATTCTGGAGTTGCCACAGCTGGTGGTGTTCTGGGGTCTCTCCAGCTGGCTGCTGGCCCTGCCGTCCTGGGGCTAAAACCTCGGATCACGCGGACCTGGGCTCCGCTTGGCTCGGCTCCCCGCACTCTGCGCGCTGCCGACTCCCAGACTGCTGCGCTGGTCCTTCCTGCAGGGCTGCTGGGCTGTCCTCAGTGGGAGGTTAGCTTCTCTGTGTCGTTCTGTGGGTGCTGGGGCTCCAGAAGTTGTTCAGAGTCCCCTTTTACATAGTTTGGAGGGTAATCTGGGGGCAGAGTGGCTTGGATGAGCTGTTTCTACTCCGCCATCTTGGCTCCGCCCCTGATTGTAGGGTTTTTTAAAAGCTAAAAGCAGTGTTGTACTGGTAAATGTTTAACATAGTATGGGAGATAAGGAGTGGGAAACAATATATTGTAGGACACATTCTTCCATTTAATCTATATTATTAACATTTTCTATATCACTATTCTAAACCTGGACAATCGGCAAAACAATAAATCAAGTCCTGATTTGTAATGTTGGATTTGGGAAGTATGAATGCTCACATTGAAAATTTAACAATGGGCTCTCCAAAGGTATTTCAGCTGCCTCCAGCACACCCCCAGCTGAAAGAGATATCAGAGATAGATCACCTAGTCCAGCTCTATTGTTCTGTAGATAAGGATATTTCATCCTCTAGACAGCATTCATTTCATTTTGATTAACATTGATTAAGTGTGTGCTATATACCCTTCACTGTGCTGGATACTGGGAATCCAAGGCCAGCACTGAAATTTTCCTATAGCTCTGCCGACATCCAAATGCTCTTGTTTCCTTGGGTGGTTGAACTCCAGGGTGGATATAGACAGAGGAAAGAAATGAAGATTTCTCTTGACAGAAGGGGCAAAGGAGAACAATTTGTTCCATTGTCCATGTAGGCAGCTGAAGCAGGTTCTGTGGAGCCCTTAGAACTTGATCAGACACAGAAGACACCAAGGTCATACTCGGCATCCCCACCCAGACACCTCCAGTTGTCTTAACTTTTGTCCTGTTGTTGGACTCTGATGACTGGGAGAGTGAGGCTGATGACTTTGTGAAACTCTGCCTCACTTACATCCAATTCCCCTCAAGTGGGGACATCACCCTGTGATGTCTTCGGTCCTCTTGGAGAATGAAGGACAAACAGCAACAACACATGTGTCTACAATGTCCATAGAAGCAATTGCCAAGCTGCAAACCATAGGGGTTGTTTTCCTGGGTAGGAAATTCTACCAATACATGTGATGAAATTTATAGCTGGTTAAGAGATGAAATGATTTGCCCAGACTCACATAGCCAGTGTCTATCAGAGTCAGAACCTGAATCCAGGTCCTTTTGTCACAGAGAAGAACTGAAGAAAACTGGCTTTCTACCACCAAGGATTCTCCATTGTTCAGATAGTGCTAATAAAATAAAAGATTAGTTATCATTAATTCGATACTCCAGTTGTTTGAAGTATTATTTTGAATTATTTGAAATATTCAGCGTTCACTGAAAATCAAAGAATTTTCATGGTTTTGGTTTCCAGTACTGCCTATTTTTCAAGAGATTAATGAATTCATGGGTTACTGATTCTTAAGTATGTTTAAGTCATCAGAGTTTGTTTCATGAGAGCTGTGATATCCTAGGGCTCTCTGGAGCCTTGTATCTAAGAAACAGGAAACTGATTTAACCAAGAATGTGATAGTGCTGACACTCAAAGGTCTGAATTTGGTTCTAGACTCTCCACTCAGACATAACAGGCTGAAGTTTGGGACTTGGTCATATATGTATCCCATTGCTGGCCTAGATAGTTGCCATCTCAGCATCTTTCATCACCTGGCACCCACCACCCCTCCACCACCAATAGCTTCTTTATTTCCCCTAAAGAAGCACTAAAGTCAAAAAAAGTCAGTGACAAACAAAAAAGTGTGCTAATTCTGTAAACCAAGGTGACTGATTTTGTATCAGAGTATAATTGTCTAAAGAAACCAATTTCTTTGTGACAAGGAAGATCTGGTTTGAGAATATATATTTTCCAAGCTAAAAAGGGACAAAGAAGACCCATATGGATGACCAAATGAGAACAGTGGATTATCATACCGTTGGCAAAAAAAAAAAACAACTGTAATGGAAATGCAAATTTAAAGATCTTCCCTGCCCCTAGCTTAAGTGCACCTGGAGCCTGTGGTGGGAGGCTTGTTTTTCAGGAAAGCCCACACCTTGATACTTTGTGATTGGGCAGTGGGTCAAGGAGGTTGTTACATTCTCTGAGCCAGGAGAAGGCTCTATAAACTCTGATGAGAGGCTTTGCTTTGGGGCTCACTTTGAGAAGTGTTGTGTGATTTGACCAGATGAGACTCTGGGAAGCCGTTGTTGAGAGCCCCCTGGCTTTGAAAACCCAGATGCTGATGCTTCCCTCTCTGGTAACTGTGATTTGGTATTGATATAATGGGTGGACAGTTTGGAAGCCTGTCTGTTTGATCTGTAAGTTCTGTAACTCTGAAGTTCGGGATGCTGACCTTTTTCCCCTGAACTAGGTAATGTATGTTTGTTTGATTAAAGTAAGCTTGTTAACCCATTTTGAGTTGCTTTCCTTTTGAAAAGCAGATCTAAGAACCTGTGTTGGCAGCCACCCTGGGGATGTTGGGGTGCTTGCTGCTACAACAACAAAAAACAGTCTTTTAACTTCAGCATAGAAGTTTTTGGAGCTGGGTGGTGAGCTCAGTCACTGAGGCAAGCCTGTTCTTTGGTCAGCTGGGGAGAGCTGGCTGGATTCCATCACAGAAGAATGGTCTGGGAGAGGCTAACACCAAGGGTAAGGCATGTCCAGCTATTTGCTCCTTGTCTTTTAGATTTAGAACATTCTGTATGCAGCAGTTGATTTGAATCATCCTCTCCTTGTCCCAGGGATGCTGGGAAATGCTTTAAGGGAGAGAATCAGGAAATTGACACCTTTGACTTCTTAAAATCTGGATAGTCTAAGAAAAGATAACGGAAAGGAAAAAAAGTTACATGATAATGTTATATATTTAAAAGGAATAGCAAGCTGTACATAATAGATTTGCAGTTTCATGTATAATCATCTTTTTTATTTTACTATGTTATGGAAATGTTTGTTTTATTTCTTAAGTTCAGAATAAAATAAATACATTTTTTAAAAAGAAAAGATAAAGGAAGTAAACTGAGATTATTTGGAAAGTTAAATAAAGATATAAACTGGAGAACTGACTTAAATACTCTTTGAGTAAGCTGGAGAGGAATCCATAAAAAGAGAAATGCAGTTTCTTTGTGATTACTAATGGGGAGAAACCCCCAACAACCTTGGCACCACCCTTACGAATAGCTTGATTTAATTTCCTTCTTTTGGTGGTATTCTTTGGGTATGATCAGCTGTTCACAAGGAGTTCATAAAATAATGGGCTTTTAGATCTGGAAGGAAACCTAAAATATCTTCTAGTTCAACCTTCTTATTTTACTGATGAGGAAACTGAATTTTAGAAAAGAGTAACTTGTGTCGTGTCACACTAGAGGAAAACCCAGTACTAGAACCCAGGACCCTGATTTCCAATCCAGCATTCTTCCATGATGGATGAGAATCAAAGTAGCAGCAATAACCCTTTTTACAAAAATAGCTTATCTCTGCTTAACATTTTTTGTATTTTTATTGTAACTATTCCCCATCTTCATTTCTTTAGTGGCTTTTGCATACAAAGTTGATCTTTATATCTCACTGTGGGCTCAACCTGTTACTGTACTTAAGATATAAAACAAGGGGTGTGAAGGTGAGCAATGCAACTCCAAGACTGTCTCTTGGCCCTCTGAGACCAGCTGTGGAAGGTCAGCTGAAAAGCCTCACAGGGTGCACAATACTGAGAGAAAAGAAAAAGAAAGCCCCAGGTGGGTGCTCCCCTCCCCACTCCTGCCCCGACCAAAGTTCAGACATTCCCTGTCCCTGGCAGGGAGAGCCAGAACCATTGGAATTTTGCATGAGGGCTGCAAACTAATGGTTGTTGTTGCTGCTGCTGCTGGGGGCTGGCAGCTGGTAAGGGCTTGTGAGGGAGTGTCAGCTTTCTGAAGAGGCAACTGCATTTCTGAGGAAAGGGCCTGACCCTTAACAAACAACAACAATCCCAAAGCCATTTTTATCCCAAAAGCATGAATTGTTGAACTAGAAACACCTATAAACCTTTTGTTCTCCACCATTGCGCAGTTGGAGCTACTCCTCACTAAATGTGGATTCAAAGCTAGGAAAGCTACAGTTCTAAGGACACTGAGTTGGAAAGCCCCTATTAGGTCATCAAACAAACCCCCTTATTTTGCAGAGATAGAAACTAAGCCCTGGACTTTTCCATTAGTAAGAACCTGAGCTACGGTTCAAACCCAGTATCTCTGACTCCAAAGGCAAGGTTCTATTTACTGCAGCCTACTGCACCCAGTGTTCCCCACAGAACACAGTGCAAAATAAAGTGTATACTTAGAGCCAATTTACGATTACATATGCTAACTGGTGTGATAGAAACACTAATTAGATTTATACTTCTCAGTGCATGTAAGCACATTTTATTAATATGTGCAAATAATACATTCCTCTAAGAACAAAGCACCAACCTGAATCTTAGAGGTTTCAATATTCTTTCATATTGGACTAATAAGGATGGTTCCCTCCCAGCACTGCCTTGGGCAAACACTGTCTGCTGGTCTCCAGTGTAGAGAATTCTGAAGCCAGTCCCAGACCTAGGATGAGGCCTTCAAAGGGTTTTTTATAATTCTAGCTACGGGTTGCTGTTTATCACACAATATTATTGGTACTTTAATATATGAATTACTGATAAAGTTGTTTTCTGTCTTATCAGAGGATCCACATGTGCTTATTGGTTGTTTAGGAACACATAGACATTTTGTTTACTACATTATACCACACAAGTGCCTGTCTTATTACTGAAAAACAGTTTGTAGAAAATCAATTTACTGAAAACAGTTCAATTATAAAATGGAGGCTTAACACAAAATGGAGTTAGCTATGCTAGGTTGACAAACTGATTCCTATCATTTTATTAAGGTACTAAGATTTATTCTCATTACACAGAGGCTCTGAGAACTGATGGGTCATCAACAAGCATATATGAGATGTTTACAACGTGCCAGGTATTTTGCTAAGTACTGGGAAAACAAATAAAGACAGATATATTGTCAAGTTGCCCTCAAGGAGCTCATCTTCCCATAAGGGAGACAATATACAGAGTACCACGTATATACAAGAGGCACCTAACAAATGAGAGGGAAGGCTCTAGCAGCAGGGACTGGGAGAGGGTTCTTGCAGAATGTGGGATTTGAGCTGTCTTGAATGAAGTGGGGGAATCCAAAAGTAATGAGGAATAATATTCCAGACATGTAATACAGGTACTGAAAAGGCACATCTAGAGGGCCATGTGCTGGTGTTTGAACCTGCCTATATGTAAAGAGTAAACTGGAAAAACTATTCAAAACCAATGGTACAGGCAGATATGAGTCCATCCAGGAATAAAGCTCCTGTTTTACTCAAATATTTATCAAGAATATAATCTATGACCAATACAATAGTAGATGATAGGCAGGATATAAAAAGTTAAGACCTGGTCCATTAAGGAGGGAGTCCTCAAGGAGCTTATGGTCTGCTTAAGGTTATGAGGTTAATATACATCAATGATCAGTGCAAGATGGCATACAATTAAGAGCTTAACTGTGTGGTCCATGTTATATGGTTAATGCCGTAGGAGTTCAGGGAAAAGGCTGATCAATAAAAGCTAGCATAATTAGGAAAGGTTAGCCTTTCTTCTCTTTCATCCAGTCCCCATAGAAGGGGTCATTTCCATAATCCTTTTTTAAAAAGTTTTATTGACACATTTTATTTTTACTATAATGTAAACATTTATAAGTTAACCACCCTCTCACTCCATGACAGGACTCTTTGTACAAAAGTACAATTTAGCAAAACTAACAATACAATGACTTTATCTGAAAGTGAATGTAGCACCCCAATTCTCTTTTAAAATTTTTTTTAATTACCAGAAGTCTATCTTCTTTCCCTTCCACCACCACCTCAGGGAACAAAAGAGAAAACAAAAATAAATTCCTTGTAACAAATATGTATAATCAAGCAAAATAAATTCTCTTGTTGGGTGTATATAAAAACAGATTAAAAAAAAAAATTCTATGCCCTAAATCTGTCTCCTCTGTAGTAGGAGGTGGGCAGTATGTTTCACCTTTGGTCCTTTGGAATTATGTATGGTCACTGTATTGATCATAGTTTCTAGAACTTTCAAATTTGTTTGTCTTTCAGAACAATTTAGAATTTCAGAATAATTGTTAAAAAGAACACTCCATAAATTCTTCTCCCAGTTCTACTCATTTCATTGTTCATCAGTTTATAATAATTTTCAAAATTGTTCATTTTTGTAATATTGATGTTGTAATATAAATTGTCCTGATTCTGCTTACTTCACTTTGCATCATCTCATATAAGTCTTTCCAAGTCTCTCTGAAATCATCTATTTCCTCATTTCTTACAACACAGTAATACTTCAACACATCCATATCCCACAACTCATTTAGCCATTCCTCAGTTGATGACATCCCCATAGTTTCCAGGGTTTTTTAATATCACAAAAAGCTTTACTATAAATATTTTTGTATATGAAGGACATTTTCCTCTTTCTTGAACTCTTTTGGTTATAGGCCTAACAATAGTATCATCCTTTTCAATCTCACCCTCCACTTGATCAATGTCTGATGTTGCATATCAGACCAGTTAGCTCCCAGGTTTCCTCATGATAATTCTCTCAAGAAGGAGCCTTCTTTGGTTAGTGTCAAAGATTCAGAAGAAGGGAGCTACCTCTTCCCCTTTGTCTTCAGACTCACTACTACTTGGCAGCACCAATTACAACCAGATTTACTTTGGTCAGTGAGGAGCCCAATTGGACTTCCTGCCCTTATTGGTTTTCCTCTTTTGAAAGCTAGTTATAAGATCATAGCAGCACCCCAGCAGCTATGGCTCCACTCAGAGCAGGGGAAATGGGGGAGGACATGCCCCACAGTCTAGCAGCTGCAGCTTATCTGGTTCAACTCAGTGATGCAGACAGATGTGTCTAGGCTGACCTTCCTGACTGAGGAAGTGTGGGAACTGGGGGATTCCCATGGGAAGAAATGACATAACATTGGCAAGAACAAAGGGGCAAGATGGTTTTTGTAGGTGTGGTGGCACAGCACCAAATTTGAGCATCTTCCTTTCCTAGCTTGTTGAGCAGAAACACATCACCTCTTGTGGAAGGGTTGGAAGGGAAGAGTGGTATAGTCCTCCTCTGAAACCTGAAAGTAGGTGATGTTGATACAATATTGGTCACGTTGTATATTCACCCTAGAGAGAGCCCATTTCCATTGCCAGTGCTGCTGTCTCACCATCTATTTATGTTTATAACCAGTTTACCCCTCAGCTCACAGTCAATATGCATTTATTAAAGGACCTACTATATACTAAGCACTAGGGATATAAAGAAAGAAAATAAAAGCCTCCAATTCACAGGCCATCCCCACCCCACTCCCATTCTCCACCTGTCTCCAATCTCTTTGCTCTTCTGGCTCCCACTTCTAGTGACTTGGAGCCATTTAACATGGCCATGAGTAATTAAATTGAAACTACTGTAGTCCAGGAAAGAAAAACTGCAGGCCTGTTCTCCAACCTGTGTAGCTGAAAATGGGTTTGCTTAAACTTGGAAGGAAATGAAAAGAATGGCTAGACTGCTTCCCTTCTCAAAGCTCATTTCAACCTCTAAAAAACAAACTTTAGGAAAATTCTACTTTCTTTCTCTTTAAAAATTCATTTTGTGCTTCACATTCTGTGGAGCATTTTACATACATTATTTTGTTTGACCCTTGTGAAAGCAGATAGGGCAAATAGCCTGATCCTGATTTTACACATGACGAATCTTAGGGCAGGGGAGCTGAAATGATTTATCCTAGGTTACTCAACTAGTAAGAGCCCAGGATTCCAATAAGGGTACCCTGATGCCTACTTTATTGCCCTCCCCACTGAAGCACACTGCCTCTGTGGAATGGTTTTGACTACAGGTCTGGTAACAGACTGTTTCAACAATCCATGGACCAGCTTGCCTAAGTACAAAGACTCTCATTACCAGAAGATTAGACATAGAATGAAGGAATTTTTTTCTCTAGGGAGATCCATGAAACAATTAAAAATATAAAACAGCCTTTAGTACTGTACGGACCCCTTATACTTCTTATACAAGTGATGTGATGGGGACAGTGGTGAGAAATGGGACCCAGGGCATCTCTGGGCTATATGATACACACAGTAGGGCTAAGGCTGGAGGATCTCTTAAATTCGGCAGATCTGAGCTGCAAGGGGCTAAGCCTATTGGTAGTCTGCCCTGAGTCTAGCATCCATATGATGAGTCTCAGGAACAAGGGGAACAACTGGGTTGCCTAATGAGGGATGAAACAGTCCAGGTCAGAAACAGAGCAGGTCAAAGTGCCTACTTAAGGTTAGTAGGTTGATTAGTAGTGGGATCAGGCATATGAGTAACTAATAATTAATAGCTAATAAAAGCTAGCATTAATATAGCACATTAAGATTTGCAAAATGCTGTACAAATAGCTCACATTCTCCTCACAATAACCCTATTGGCAATAGGCAAATGCTATTATTATGATGCCCATTTTACAGATGGGGAAACTGAGGCAGGCAGAGGTTAAATAATTGCCCAGAGTCACAGAGCTAATAACCATCTAAGGATGGATTTGAACTGAATCTTCCTATTCTCCAGAACTGACTCAATAGATATAGAGCTGGTTCTGTATCCATTGAACTGCCTACCTGCCTGCCTAGAAGCTTGCAGATAGCTACTATACTTCAGGTTGGGAGAGATAAGAAAAACCCTAGTCTCAACACACAGAAGCATGCACACACACACTTCTCAGAACATCTGCAGGATGTGGCCAAAAATCACCCAAGCTGAGACACCACGGAGAAGCCACTGTCTGTGCTAACTGAAGGAGTACCTGTAGCAATAGAATTAAGGATCCACCCAATTTAAAGTATGTACAGTGAGACTCACCCTGAATTCAAATTTGTGAAGGGTTCTGAGGTTCTTGGAGGGAGAGCAATCTGTAAATGATTCTAATCCTTTCTCAGAACAAAGTTATTGTCTTTTTCTTCTTAGGAGGAAGGAAAATATACTCGATTCTTACCAATTTAGAAGGGTGAGTTATTATAAACAATATCTCACATTTATAGAGCTTTGGGGGCAGCTAGATAGTGCAGTGGAGAGAGCTCCAGCCCTGGGGTGAGGACACCCTGGCTTCAAATCTGGCATCCTGGTGCCATGGTTAGAGTACTGGGCTGGGAATCAGGAAGACCCACTTACAGAGTTCAAATCCTCAGACACTTACTAGTTATGCGACCCTGTTTGCCTCGGCTTTCTCATCTGTAAAATAGAAGGAAATGGCAAACCATTGTTGGCCAAGAAAACCATGATGGAGGTCACAGAGAGTCAGACACAACTGAACAAAAATAATTAGAGCTTTGGTTTCTATGCAAATTTCTCCCATAGCAGCTCTCTGAGGTAGATAAGGCAAATTTTACTGTTCTCAATTCAACTCACAGATTACGAAATAGACTCAGAATGGTTGAGTGACTTGTTCATGGTCACACAGCTCATAAACATCAGAACTGGAATTCAAACTTTGATCCCTTTATTCCAAATCTAGTTTGTTTCCTACTCTCTAGCTTTATATAGGGCAAAGCTGACATAAATACATGAGTCATACTGCAATTTCATTGTTAGTACATTTAACCTACCATCACTCTATGTTCTTAGACTTCAGTGCCTTCTAAATAAGGAGGGATCAGACACATTAATAACAAGATTTAATATTTATTCAGGGGATATAGGAAAATCCTGATTTATAAAGTAAGCTAGTTCTTCATAGCTGACTCCCTGGCAGGGAAATTCATTTCACCTATTTCAGCATTTTGCTTCCAAGGAACATATTTTATTTTTCTTATTTGGTAGTAGGACAGAGATCATTATTAGAATTTCTTCTGAGTGCAGCAAAGCCATCAGGCAAATGACCAGGGTGCCAATTTCCATTCTGTCTTACGGCCCTTTTCTCCTCTCCATCCCTATCTTATCCATTCCCCACCTCAGTTAATCATCACCTTTCTAATGAAATAGACCCTGGGTTGGATTTAGGCCCCCAAGTTCCAGACCAGAGAAAGAACAAAAAAGTAATTTTCCAAACCAAGTTTTTCCTTCTCTTTTACCCAACTCAAACAGCCACAGAGTGAATTTTGCTCAGACTTTCCAAAATAACTTCCCTTTGGGCTGACACCCAAGTATGTGTCACTTCAGGCCAAAATGAATATTGAGAAAGTTACAAGTCACTAAAAATAGACAATTTACAACAGAAATCTTTTCTCACTTCTCCCATTATTTTTGTTGTTGGCTCCTCAAATATAAAGGCAGAATCGACCTGTTGGAAGTGGGGAAAAAATTACCACGTGTTCCAATGCATAGCATATTCAGAGAAAGAATAAATGTGAGGAATCATGGATTCTTTTTTATGAATGGAGTTAGCCCTAAACTATCTGTGATAGTAAAATAAAGGCTCTAATGCTGCCATGTTATATCTTACTAATGATTTCTTTAAGAATGGATAGAGTAATAACAACCATGCCCATGGCCAACCCTGGAGGGCAAACTTGCCTTTTACAGGTATGTTTCTGTGTGTGTATGTTCATAAACTGTCTTATCTACTTGGAATAAAAGTTAGGTGATCATGATGTTTTCTCCACATCCCGTAAAATTTTTAAAATCTCCTGTTGGGCCAGTAGGTTCAGTGAGGTAAACCACCTGCATATCCTGGGTATTCTTCAGATTTTCCAGGGCTTGGCTCTGGTTTTGGGCTACCCTGAGGGCTCTAGTCCATGCCATAATCTGGAGATGGACTGATACATAAGCAGGCTCTTAATCATGTTTGGTGAATTGAACTGAACCACCACTTGTGGACTTTAAGTCTCAAGGCAAGCCCAGACTTGGTTCCAATTACCCAATAATAATTTCTTTGAAAGCAGGGACTATCTTTCCTCTTTATCTCTATATGTTCCTCAAGGCCTAGCTCAATGCCTTGCACAGGCTCTTAATTAATGTTTATCGAACTGAATTGCAAAAATGTCCATCTCAATGATATTTCATCAAGACAAACGTTGGAACTTAGTGGAGTGCCAGGTCAATGTTCACCTCACCAAAGTGCATGAAGTCCTTTGACTGCTTTGTATCAGGCACCAGGATATTAATGTGAGATGTGGGGTGGAGAGGCTGGGATTCCTGGCATTATTACCCTCAGGCATTATTAAGCTACAGTCTGATACATGTGCAGCTCTTGAGCTTAAGCAATAATCTTTTCATATATCTTATGCAATGTAGGTTAGTACAAAACATTCCAAAGTTCTTCTGGAAACTTCCAAGGACTCCAAGGACAAGGTAACATTCCTTAGGGCTTTGGGGATGACAGACTTCCTGGTTGTTCTTGTAGGCCAGCACTGAAAGAAACTTGGTGTTTTAGAATGATGTGATAAACCCTGACTTGGGTGACTGCATCAGGGGGCAGACTGCTGCATCTGGCAAAAGAAGAGACAGCTTCTGATTGGCTGTCTTTTGCCTGTAGGTGTAAAGGCAACAAGATATAGGGTAGGATAATATAGAACCCATTCTCTGCTCCAAGTTCATGTCTATCCTGCCCAGCTATTACTAGGTGCTGAAACTAGATATTCTTGCTCCTGGGTCCCTGTCAATCCTTGACTCTGTACTATTTCCTTTTCTTGGACAGGAGACCTTGTTATCTTGAAAAGTCTACAGATCTATGAACAGTGGTGGGATAATCCGAGTAGTTGTGGTTGTAGCACTGGCATGAGCAGGCTGGCAACAAGTAAAGGTTTAGCACTGGAGGAGGCCACTAGAAAGGAGACCAAGCTTGGGTGTTTGGGTGAACAGTGCCAGAGCCAAGGTGAAATATTTGCTCAACTGCCTTATGCTCTTATGAGGCTGAGAATATTAGGTTCCAAGTGATTGTAACCATAGTTACATTAAGGAATGCTGCTCTAATTATTCTTTTAATACACTCTTTGATGCTTCTAGGTTTAGCATTGTTTTCCATTTAGGAAGAAAGGAACTGCCTGATAACCAGATTCATATTGTATATTGGAGATCTCTTTTACTTCCTCTTAGGAAGGCGTAGACATAAACCTTAACTAATTCTATAATTTGCCTGAGATGGTGATGTGGAAGTTTAATATCAAGAGATGTAAGGATGAGAAGCCTAATTCTGCTAAGGAGAAAAAGGTTTCCTCAATAATGAACCCAGTACTGAACCTTATAGCAGAATACAGGACATGGGGGGATATATGTCCAAGGCCAGTGACCTCAGGCAGGTGGTACCTCTATGCTCTATTGGACATCTACATTTAATAATGTTCTATTGTATGAAAGCTATAAGTCTAAGTCTCCTGACTCATAGCCCATGATGGTTACTTAGACTGATTCTTCTGACCATGAGAGGTTGGGGTAGCTGTGTGACCGTGGGCAAGCCACTTAACTTCAGTCAACCTCATTTTCCTTAGCTGCAAAATGGGGATAATAGTAGCTACTTCAGAGAGTTGTTCTGAGCATCAAATGAGACAACATATGTAAAATGCTATCTAAATGCTAGTGATTGTTATCATAGGCCTGGAAACTCATAGAGTCTATCCTCATTGCAACCTCAAGGCAGTACCATCCCTGATTTACCTGAATAAGATGTGGACTAATCCTATTTTAAAAGACTTGCGAGGAGAAGATCCAAACCCTTTCAGTCTTCTCATTCTCATTCCCTTTCATCTTTCTCCAAACCTGTCAATTGCCTTTACAACTCCCCCTGAGCCATCTCCAAATTCTCCACTGTCCTTTATCATTGTAAAGTCCCAATGTAGACACTGCATTTTATAGATGAACTGACTAATGCTACAAAAGATCAAACAGCAAAGGACGAACATTTCTGAGGACCTCCTTTTCCTGGTTCATGGGAAAATGAATTTGCATGTTAAAGAAATCCTTTCTTCTTGTTGCTTCCTGCTTAAGAAGTTATGTGTGGCTCAGACTGCTCATGGTCGCATTCCAGAGGATGTGAGGTTAGGAATGGTCTTAGGGAAGGGGCAGTTGGAAATTAGGACAGCACCCCAGAAAGGGGAGGTCAAACTACCAGTTCTGATCCTGATTTTTCACAAAACATTAGCAGGGTAAGATGTGAGTCCTACCAGGGCACCCTTCACAACTGAGATTCACAATACCAGCTTCTTTCCTCTGAAGGTTAACACTATTAGAGATCTATTTGTTGTTAAGAAGAAAGACACTGAAATAAAGCCAACCATCATGCTTAGCTAACTCTGCCTTAAACTGTGAAATAATATAATAAAGACCTGAAGAGAATTTGCTGTGTACATGCCTAAGTTACATGTTATGAACTTCATTGTTTTCCTTTCTTTTCTTTTGCATTTTGGAGGGAGGAAGGCAGGGCACTTGGGGTTAAGTGACTTGCCCAAGGTCACATGACTAGTAAGTATTAAGTGTCTGAGGTCAGATTTGAACTCAGGTCCTCCTAACTCCAGGGTTGGTGCTCTGTTTGCTGCACCATCTAGCTGTCTCCTGTTAAGAACTCCAACAGGAGAAATTTGGATAGGGTATCTCCAGAGCATACAGTCACAGGGCCTTCAGCAAAAGACAAATCTACAGAGAAAAGATCATAGGTCCAAAGGTCTACAGCTTGATGGGAACTCAGAGGTCATGTAGTCTAACCCCCTTCATTTTATACATGAGGAAAATAAAGCCTAGGGAGGTCATGAAATTTGCCCAAGGCCACACAAAGGTAGTAAGCATTGGAAGAGGACAACTGAGGCCCTCTGAATTCAGGCAATGCTTTCCACTGTAACATGTTACTGTACTAATTCTTTTGCTATGAGGAAAAATGGCTAAAAAGCAAGAACACTAAATGGAGTCTCCATCTTGATCATTTTATATAAAAATAATGTGTTTCTAAACCTAATCTGTGATTTTGTCAATAATAGGGCTACTGATAAGAAACTCCCTCAACCGAGATAGATTGGCACCTTCTCTGCAATATATAATCTTAGAAAATTGGGGGTCGGGGGATGGATTAAGAGTGATCATCCCAGAGTCACAGAACTCTACATGTATAGTGATATTTGACCCCAGGTCTCCTAGAATCTAAGGCTATGACTGTCTACTACATAGCTTATTGAGTTGAATCCATTAAAATGCATATGGTACCAGCGTGAATGTTAAATCAGTGATTTCTAGTTCTTGAGAATCCAAGAAAACTCTTTTTCTCATATAAGTAGAACACAGCCTTTCCTCTGTGACTCCTTGCCCCCAATCCTGAAAGCTCCCAGGGAGTACATTCAATTAAGGCACAGTAAATATTTGTTGTTAACAATAATAATGTGTCCAATTTTTTTATGGTTGAGAGAGTAACATTTTCTAACTTCTCACAGAATATTATATAGGATGAATACTAGTCTTTATGGTATTTAGAGAAATATTTTTCTGTTGATTTTCTTTTGTAATAATTTTTAAAATATATATTTAAAAAAACATTGCCACTGCTCTGGTACCCTGACAGATGACAGATTTACAGCAGAGTCTTGCCTGTGCTTAGAGGTTTTTTAGCTTCCTAAAAATTCAAAAGAAGCTGAAGGTCAAACAAAGCCAGAAATTGACAGATTCAGGTCAGATCTAAGATGTTGGTGATAATCTAGGGATTTGGGGTAGCTAGGGAATACGGATTTTTAATGCTTCATGGAAAAACTGCCTCTTCCTCTTTGACAAGGAAAAACTTGCTTTCACTTGTGAAATGATATAGAATTAGAAATATCAAGATTGAACAAGTTTCACTAAGGACCTCCATGCCTCATTCAAGAATACAGGTGTCCCTCCTTAGGATAAATAGATTTTACCATAGGACCATAGATTCATAGCATGAAGGAATCTTAGAAGCCAAAATTCTCAAAGGTCATTTCATTAAGGCACAAAGCTCTACCAACCTGGAAAGGCTTTCTGTACAATCTGGTCACAGTCTGTTCTCCAAGAATTGGTCTGGCTGAATTTGGAAAAGCTCACCATCTCCAGAAGATTAGCCCCCAAGCGATTAATATCTTGGGCCACAGCAACTCATGACACTGGCTTCTAAGGAAGTGGTCTCTAGACTGGAGTGCATGCATACCATAAAGGGTATGCAAGGGTACATTGGAGTATGGAATTAACCAATCAGAAGATACTCCCACCATAATAGCCAGTTGCCCAACATATTTCAAACACAACCCTATATAATCCTTCCACCCATTATCTCCCAGTGCTTCCCTACTTTACTCCTGATCGACTGGACCCAATGGCTGTTCAAAGCTCTTTCCCAGCCTCATCCCCTCTAAAATTGGAAAAAAATTAATTATAACAGGGACCTAGACACCCAGTAGCTGGACTGGCATCATGATGGTTGGTGCCCTTCAACTCACTTAGCTGGTTCTATACTCTGGACTACCTAGTAAGTTAAGAACCTGGCCTGACCAGGTTTCTTTTCATTAAAAGGCAGTGATTTTTCCATATTGAAATTTACCTGCTTGCCTAACTATATGGATCAATTTAACTGTATACTTACTAACAAACAATTGTTTTTTATTAGTCCACTTTGTCCCCCAGAATATACACAGGGATTTAAAAAAATTAAAATGATCAAGCTTATTAACTCATTCTAGCTTGTAATCACTATATAAACAGTAGTTCACCAAACTGCTAAGCGTAGCTTTAAAAGTCTGCTTTCTTATTTTTTATCTTTATTTTCACTAAAAGGAAGAAATTAAGCTTTACTAATATTTTGTAAATGAGTATGATAGTCTATGTAGGAGAGTCAATATAGCATAGTAGTTATAAAGTAGACACTATATGACTCTGGGAAAGTCACTTAACTTCTAACTGCCCAGACAACTCTCTAAGCTCAAGAGTTTCAAAAATGCTGCCCATGGGCTTTTTGTGACCTATACTTCTCCCAAGTACAACCTAAACCAGATAAAAATGGAAATGGGAAATATTTAACAAAATAAATATAAATATAGCAAAACACAGATAACATTACATTTTAAAACTAAGTGAATCTAGGGTCCCCAAGGATCTTTATGTAGGTATCCATAGCCTTTGTTTGTATGAGTTTGACAGCACTGCATCGAATCTTATAAATTGCAGAGCAGGTGCTAATTTATATTGGTAGAGCTCTCTATGTCAATGAAATCACAAGGGTATAGGGAGGCACAAGAGGAGTAAATGTAGGAGGGAGAGAATGTCAACACAAAAATTGAATAAATTGAATTTAAGAAAAAGAAATCACAGATCTGGTTCAAAGAAAGGACACAGAATTTATAAGATATAAATAAATATATTAGGAGTGTGTGCTCAGAGGTTGGTTTTTTTGGTTTGTTTTTTGCTTTTTGGAGGGCAATTGGGGTTAAGTAACTTGCCCAAGGTCACACGGCTAGGTTTTTGTTTGTGTGTGTTAAGTGTCTGAGGCGGGATCCGAACTCAGGTCCTTCTGACTCCAGGGCCAGCGCTCTACTCACTGCGCCACCTAGCCGCCCCTCAGAGGTTTTTTAAAAAAAATATTTTATATTTTCTCCCACTTACATATTAAAACATTTTTTTAAACATTTGGTTGTTTTGTTTTGTTTTTTTAAGTTTTGAGTTCCAAATTCTATTCCTCCTTCCTTCCCTTCGCTCCCTGATCCCTGAGATGGTAAGCAATCAGATATAGGTTATGTATGTGCAATCATGTAAAACATTTTCAGATTAGTTATTTTGTACAAAAAGATTCAAATAAAGGGGAAAAAATGAAAGTGAAAAATAGCATGCTTTTGTCTGTATTCAAACAATATTGATTCTTTCTCTTGAGGCAGATAATAGGCTTCGTTGTTAGTCTTTCGGGGTTGTCTTAGAGCATCGTATTTCTGAGAATAGCTGTCATTCACAGTTCTGCATTGAACAATATTGCTGTTACTGTGGATAAAGTTCTCTTGGTTCTGTTCACTTCACTTAGCATCAGTTCATGTAAGTCTTTTTAGGTTTTTCTGAAATCATCCTGCTTGTCATTTCTTATAGAACAATAATATTCTGCTACAATCATAGATCTCAGCTTGTTTAGCTATTCCCCAATTGATGGGCAACCCTTTGATTTCCAATCCTTAACCACCATGTCTTTGGAATATAGACCTAGCAGTGGTATTGCTGGATCAAATGGTATGCACAGTTTTATAGCCCTTTAGGAATAGTTCTAAATTGCTTTCCAGAATAGCTGGATCAGTTCACAACTCCACCAAGAACTCATTAGGGTTGTTTTTTTTTTACTTATAGTAATATGAGATTAAAAAAACTTCAAGACCACTGTTCTAAGGCATGCAGAGCCCTTGCACAGTTGGGTTAGCCCCCATGCCTGGAATGCTTGCCCTCCTTGCCAGCCTCTTGGAATCCCAAACATTAAGTGAAGGCTTCCACAAGTGCCACCCCCTACATGAGGTCTTTCCTGAATCCCCTAGCTCTTTGTAATTTCCAGTCCCTTAAAATTATTTTGTATTTGCTTAATGTTTTTGCACTTAATAATTTATATTTACTTATATTCCAAGTTTACTTGGCACATGTATTTTTCTGTCTTTAGTTAGTCTGTATATTTATCTGTATGCATCATGCAATAGAATTCAAGTTTATATTCAAGGATCCTTTCCATTTTTGTTTTTGTATCAATCAGTACACCTAGCCCCTTTAATTGAACTGAAGTGGTTGGGAACTGCATTGGTTAAGGGAGTATACATATCAATAAAATCTAGGTTCTTGCAATTTTGAAGTAAAATTCAGCAATGTCTTGAAATATTTCCTCATAATTAAAGGTTTAAAAGCCATCCTCTGTCTATATGAAGCTCTGCTACTACTTCTATTTACTAAGAAAATGGAAAGGAAATTGTAGTGTTAGGCGTTACTGCTAAAATACCACTTCAGGATTAAAAGGAAAAGGAATCAAAGGATGGGGGAACTGTTTATGTAATTATTTATGGCAGTTTATCTTAGATCAATTTTTTTAAGTTCTCCAAAGGGAGAGGGGAAGTGACTGCTTCCTGTACACATAACTTGCTTGGTCATGATCAACAATTTGGGAATTTCAATGAATAATGCTTATTTTTATACACACGTACATATACATACATATGTTTATATGTGTGCATGTGGATATATTGTATATGTGTAAATATGTATGTATGTATGTATTGTGTACAGACACACACAGATACACATACCACACACACACACACACACACACACACACACACACACACTGTTTTGTTTCTCTATTAAAAAGGAATGCAGCCTGCTTCTCCCAACTGAAATCTTCCTGCCCAACCTTCAGCTTTCACAAGTCTAACATTCCACAACCACTGAAGCACTGGACAGTGCCCAAGTGGAGAGAACATTGGACATTTTCAAATTCCCCTACAGAACTCAGTAGAGAATCCTAGGGACTCATGTGAAAAGAAAGGAGCAGAATTTCCTCCCATGAGCCAAACACTCATTTTTAGGCTGAAGGTGTCATGCCTAAATGACTACTGAAGTGTGGCATGAGGTCCTTACTGCCCTAAGGTGACTAGAGACATAGTGAGTCTCTGATAAGAGAATCTCAGTGAAAGTTTGACAAGTGTCTATGGATAGGAAACAGCAAGAGAAGCAGAGTGACATCTTAAAAGCAGAATACTGGGCCATTCTCTTTCTGGTGCAATTCTCACGATGGGTTACCTAATTTTTCCAGATAGTTTATGTATTTTTCAGTTGTGTGACTTCTGTTGGTTTTGTTATTGACGTTCAATTATCTAACATCGAATGATGCCTGCATTCCTGGTATAAATGACACTTCGTTATTGTGCGTGATTCTTATGATATATTGCTGTGATCTCCTCGCTAGCACTTTATTTAAAGATTTTGCATTGGGCTGGCTAGGTGGCACAGTGAATAGAGCACTGGCTCTGGAGTCAGGAAGACCTGAGTTCAAATATGACCTCAGACACTTAATACAAAACTAGCTGTGTGACCTTGGGCAAGAAACTTAACCCCAATTGCCTTACCTTCCCCCCTCCAAAAAGGGGGAAAAAATTACATCAATATTCATTAGGGAAATTGGTCTATAGTGGTTTTATTTCCCCTCTGTTTTCACTCTTCCTGGTTTTGGTATTGTTGTCATATTTGTACTGTAAAAGGAATTTGCCTATTTTTCCAAATAGTTTATATATAGCTGGGTTATCTAAGAATCATGAAATAAGAACCAAAGAAAGATAGCATGTGTTAAGTCCAGTCAGTCAATGAGTGTTTATTAAGCACCTACTCTGTGCCAGACATGCTAATTGCTTAAGACACAGAGACAGGTAGAAGACATTTCACCTCTCAAGGAGCTTACAGTCTAATGAGGAGAAAAATGCAAACAACTATGTAAAAGCAAGATATAGGTAGAATACATTGGAGATAAAAAGGGAGGAGCACTATCAATAAAGGGATCTGGAAAGGCTTCTCACAGGGGAGATTTTTAGCTGGCCCTTTAAGGACACCAGGAAGGGATGCAGAGGCAAAAAATTTGAGTCATGGGGGACAAATGCCAGGAATCAGGAAACAGTGTGAAGAAAAGCTAGGAAGCCAGTGTCATTGGATTACATTACATTACATTGGATTACATTACAGAGTACACAGGGGTGAGGTGTTAGAAGACAAGAAAGGTAGGAGAGGGCCCAGTTGTGAAGAGCTCTGAACACTAGAGGATTTTCTATTTGATGCTAGAGATGGTAGAGATCCATTGAGTTTATCATATGGAGGGGCTCAGAAGAACATGGCCAGACCTACTCTTCAGTAAGGTGAGTGTGACTGCTAAGTGAAGGATAGACTAGAGTGGGGGAGAGACCAGAGTCAGGGACACCAACCAGAGAGGCTATTTGCAATAGTCCAGGCAGAAGGTGAGGAGGGCCCATTCTAGCGTGGAAGGGAACGTATATGAGAGGTGTTATAATGGTAATAGCAACAAAACTTGACCATAGATTAGTTATAGGAGGGTGAGAGAGAAGGAGGAGTTGAGGATGATACCTAGGTGCAAACCTGGGTAACTAGGAGGATGGTGATGCTGTCAAAATATAGAGAATTTAGGAAGAGAAAAATTTGGGGGGAAAGACAAGTTCAGTTTTGAACCTATTGAGTTTAAGCTGACCAGTGGGCAGCTGGAGATGAAAGTCTGGAAGTTAAGAGAGAGGTAAGGGCTGGATAAGTAAATTTGAGAATGTCCTAGGTAAATGTCTAGCAAAGTAAACCAAGGGAATGGTCAGATAGGTAGGAGGAGAAGTCGGATGGTATTAAAGGTAGGGCTTGGAGGCCTATAGGTCAAGACAGATAAAAGATTAAGATTAGATGCTAGGGTTTGATGAAACTAGGGTTTCTAGTTGGGAAAGGGACCCTGTCAAGGAGCCAGAGAGTACTGGAAAGGCCTGGTGAAGATCTTCACACCAGATTGAGTAAGGTATAAAGTCCAGCATTGGCTTCAGCAGTCAAGGGTTTGAACTAAGCAGTAAGGATTCCTATGGAAAATGGCTCCATTCACAGTCTAGGACGGGGTGAGAAATCTGTGGCCTCAGGACCACATGTGACCCTCTAGGTCCTCAAGTACAGCCCCTTGACAAATTGTTCTATGAAGCTTGGATTTGGTCAAAGGGCTGTACTTGAGGACCTAGAGGACCACATGTAGCCTTGAGGAAAGGAGTTTATAACTGGGCAGGAAGGTACAGATAAGAAATAGTTTTCAAATATACAAGTTATATTTACAATCCAGGAGTATAAGGCAGGTAGGAAGACATGTGTAGATGTTAAAGATTGATATCCAACCTAAGGAATCATACTTCATCACCCCCTTGATTTCACAGATAAACTGAGGATTCAACATTCAAGGTGAAATGACTTGCCCATAGTCACACAGCTAGGTAAATGTCCAAAGCTAGATTTAAATTCAGGTCTTTCTGATTCCAAACTTACTACTCTCTCTGCTGTGCCACCAGCTGTTTGAGCAACACTTACAAAGTAGGACAGCTGCGTGGCAGATCGAAGGGGTCTTAATGTGTTCCCTGCCCAGGATCTGAATTGGATGTGGGCAGAACTGAGCCCCTTAGATGATGTCAAGCAGATACAACTGGCCAGAAGAAAGTGTCAGGCTGGGAATTAGGCTATACTCAGCAGTAGGAGGGAGGCAAACACATTTCCTCTATATAGTGTATGAAGATTTCCAGAGAAGTAAATAGAAGGGAAAACAAAACCTGGTGTCGAATGCTTATGAGATACTAATCTCTGTCTGGCTTGAGTGGCTTTGCCAAGCTTCTATGAAAAAAAGAAGACAAGTATTATGAAGGGCCTTAATTGGCCACATAAGAGTGCTAACAGTAACATGAGTTGCCATGGCAGCTAATGTACATGTCCCTCAAAATAAATAATGCCCATCTTATCAGTTTTAAAAAATGAAAAGCAAAAGCAAACTACGTCCCCTATTGAACATGAACAAATCTTAAGGAAGATTCTCATTTCCTTCCAATATTTTTTGTCTGCACTTTATCTGGTGATTGGGAGAGAGCCATGTGATTGTGTTTGGTTCCCAAATAGGAAACAAATTTGATTTAGAAGGCTTTCCTTTTAAGGGAAGTGTTTAGCATTTTGTATTTTATCCTGTTGTATAACAGAGGATCTTTGGAGTTGCTTCAAGAATTATAAGAGAATACCAATGACAGCTCCTGTAGTCATTTTCACAGAAGGAATGGAAGGTGTTTTATAGTACAGACACTGAAAGGGAGTTTTGCCTGATATGCTCTCTTTGGTGGACAGAAGGAAATATACTGCCCTATGACCTTGGGTAAGTCATTCCCCAATCTGAACTTCAATTTTGTCCTAAAATGAGAGGGTTGGGCTCAATGGCTTCTGAGGTCCTTTCCAGTTCTATGATCCTATGCTATTATCTCTGGTATAATGCTCTGTAACAATCTGTCTATAGGGGCTTTTAAAGTTCTTTGGTAGATGTTCTCAAATAAGACTCAGATTCAGCATGAAAAGCCTTTGACAGTTTGAGCTTCCCCTTTGTTTCATTGGTACAGCCCTAGCCTCTTCCCTTTATAGAAACTAGAGATAGAAAAAAATTCATGAGGTCATCTTGTCAATGCCCTGCGGGGTCAGCATAAGCCTATTCTCTGCAGGACTGAGTGAGAGAGAGCTTCATTCAGGCATGTTTGAAAGGCTTTGAGTAATATGGCTTTGACCACTTACTTCCTTTGGCAAGCTTCAGCATTCTCAGACTAAGACAGTCATTTAGCCCTTTCAAGATGGTTGGTTGGTTTGTCATGGAGGCCATTGTTTCCTGAGTAACTAATTCACACAGGCTCTGGGTTGCATGGTAAAAGCTATATCATGGGCACACAGAGGTCACTGTGCCCAGAGAAATCCCAGCATCAGAAATGTTTTCATGTAATCCAGGTTGGGACATTTTTTTCTGCTCAGTTTCATCCACTTCATCAGTAGGCTTTACCTCAGAACCATTGCTGTTTATTTTTTTATTTCAGTTGTTTTTCAATTAATAAGCATTTTTGTGTCCCTTCCATCCCCCCCAACAAAAAAAATAGAAAAACAAACCTTTGTAACAAATATACATAGTCAGCCTTAGCTGTTTAAATAAAACTGGGCAACAGCCCTTGAGTGTGGTATTAGTGACACTGATAGAATGCATGAAGATTTGTCAGACATTTTACAATTATTATCTTCATTTGATCCTTACAACAACTGGAGGGGCAGGGAGTACTGTTATGATCCCATTTATAGTTGAGGAAACAGAAGCAAACAGGTTAACTGGAATCTCAGGTTCACACAGCTAGTCAGTGTCTGGGGCTAGATTTGAACTCAGGTCTTCACAACTCCAGGCCCAGTGCTCCATCCACTATGCCAGGACCTAGTGGTTACTAGTAGAAATGTTAGCTATTGAAAAGAATAATAATAACAATAATAATCCTTATTTCTACCTTATTTTCTTTCAAATTTCCTTATCTTTTTTTAAGGCCCAGCTCAGGTGCTACTTGTCTAAGAAATTGTCCCTGAGAGCCCTCTCTGGACTGGTACAGAGTAAAGGTAGGAGAGCCATTTATACAAGGAGAGCAACATTAAAGGGAAAAGCAAGTGTGAAAGACTAGAGAACTCTCATCAGTGCAATGATAAACCACAAGTCCAAAAGAATGAAGATGAGATGCACTGTTCACTTCCTGACAGATGAACCTAAAATGTAAAAAGAGTCATTCATTTTCAAACTTGGGGGTGGGGAGGTAGTGGGAAGACATATTACTTTTAAAAAGATAGATATAGATGGAAATATATACATATGTCTGCTATGATATACCATATTTATTTCAATATAATTTATTGACATGCATTAGTCTTGCTATGAATTAAAACCCACTCTGTCAAAGAGGAACAGTGAAAATACACTTTATCATCTTGGAGACATCAACCTGAAAGAAAGAGAACTACACAGTAGCAATAATAAGGGTGTTTAATTGAGGTAAAGGAATTGCAGTTGAGGCTAACATGCAGCCTTGAAGTCCTGGAGTGCCCAGATGAGCAGAAGGAACAGAGTTTAAATATACTTCAAGGGAGGGCATCTCGTGGAAGGCACAGGCAGGTAAAGCTGTTACAGCTAAAAGTCCATAGAGAAGGTTGGGGAGGATTGGGGAGTAGTGATATCTGATCAGAACAATTGGATCCAGGTACAAAAACAGGAGAGTTTACAGAGATACCACAAGACCAACTCCAACTGGTCAGAACCTGCTATGACCATGGAGTAGCCCCTTTTGAGGACTGCATTTAACATTACTAAACAAAAAGAAGTTTTTCAATGCACTGTCCTGCTTAGATAAGACTACTGTTGATATTGCTGTCCTAGTTACTGAATGGAGAGAATTTACTGAGAAAAAAGTGTGTTAAGTGGAAAGGATTTAAAGTCGATTCCATTTGTATTTTTTAAATCACTGTACTTATGTAAAACATATGTTGGGTAATAAGATAAAATTTAAATTTTTTTTTTTATTTTATTTTTTTAAAAGCAATTGGGGTTAAGTAACTTGCTCAAGGTTACACGGCTAGTCATTATTTATGTGTGGGTGCTCATTTTCTGAGGCTGGCTCTGATCTCGGGTCATCCAAACTCCGAGGCCGGTGCTCTTACTCACTGCGCCACCTAGCCGCCCCTTTAGGGCAATTGGGGTTAAGTAACTTGCCCAAGGTTACATGGCTAGGTTTTTTTGTTTGTATGGATTAAGTGTCAGAGGCCGGCTCCGAACTCAGGTCCTTCTGATTCCAGGGCCGGCGCTCTATTCACTGCGCCACCTAGCCGCCCCTAAAATTTAAATTTTAAAAAATCAAAGCAAGAGGATATCTTTCCTGATCTCACCAGTTGCTATAGCTCCAATCCTCTTCAAACTGCCTTACAGTTATTTCTCTTGGGAGGTGTTGCATCCAGTGCTCCACCCATCTACCTAGTAGACCGTAAGCTCTTCGAAGGCAAAGATTACTTTGCTTTTGGTTTTGTATCTCCATTCATGCCATTCGTATAGTAAGCACTTAAGAAATGTTTGCTAACATGGATCTAGTCATATCATTCTACTCAAAAATATTCATTGGCTCCTTAATACCTATTAAACCAAATGCCAATCCCTTTGGCTAGTCTTCAGGGCCTTCTACATGATGATGACCTGTCCAACGTTAGCCAAATTGGTCAGCCTTTTACCCCAGAACACGTAAGTCCTCCAGAGTACATACAGGAGTGCTTAGGCTGTTGCTTATGCCTGACTGTCCTCCTTCTTCTTTTTCAACTCTCAAACCTAATCTTTAAAGCCCAATATAAACACCACTTCCACAAAGCCTTCTCTTATTTCTACAAGTCTAGAAGGACCTTTTCTTTCTTGGACCTCACAAAGCATTTTGTTGTACCTTTTTTTGTATACTAATTATATATTATTTTGTATTCTAGTTACCTAGCTATCATTTCCCCCTACTTGTCTCTAAGCTTCAAGAAAAATGAGATCCTGTCCTATTGATACTTTGCATCTTATTGGTGAGTAGTGGTGGGGAGGGCTGCACATAGCATGCGATTAACAAACTTTTATCCAAATTCATAAGATTTAGAATTAAAAGGGACCTTAGAGGTCATCTAGTCCAACTCCTTCATTTTATGGAATTGAATCAAAGTGAGTCATCAAGAGAAAGTCACTTAAATTCCCTAGACCTGTTTCCTCATTTATAAAATGAAATCATAAATGATATCTCAGATCCCTTCCACTGTAAATCATATGAAACCTGTGAACTGAGTAAAGAAAGGCTAGTCCAAAACCAAAAATACATTTCTGTCCTCCAGAGTCAAAACTAGGTGGGGGGATCAGGGCTTCCCCCAGTGGCCCTGATATCCTAGAGATACACTTTCTTCTCTTACCCTCTATACATTCTTCTCATCTCTGGTTCTCCTGACATATCTTGCTACTGGACCTAGAAGTCTCCAGAGGAGAAAGTGAGGCTGGTGATTTTGCACAGCCCTCCCTCACTCAAATCCAATTCACTTGCAAGTCACGGCATCACCTCCCTGAAAGTCAGAGAACGGACAAATAACAACAACAAAAAAATTCTTCCCAGTGATCATCTTGGGTTTCATGATCCTCTTCCAGTCCTGCCATCACAAACTGTCCCCTCCCCCCTCACCTCTAAGTGCCCAGGTCCACCTCTGTTTTCTGCCTACCCCCAGGTCACCACACCTATCCTATCAGGACCCTCTCCTTGGCTGGTGGCTTACTGTACTGAAGACATACATATTCCACTGCAGGAAGGAATTGTTGTGCCAGGTTTTCCCCATCCCCCCTACCTCAAGGAAGTGAATAGACTGCCAGGTCAGCTCCGCTCTCCCCCACTGGGTCTCTGCCCTTTCCAGTCAGCTCACCTGCATAGAAGTGGGCGGGCTTCTGGGTCAGGCGCGGGAGTTTCAAGGTGTGTACTGACCAATCACTGCTTATGTAATACCTGGCTGTTGGCTGTGTGGCCCCCCCACCCCCATAAGTTGAGGTTTCACCCGAGATCAGATCTGTTGCTGGCTGCAGCTACTGCTATTGCTGTGCCTGTGACATGTGGTGGTAACTGCTTAGCTCACCATGTGGCCTGATCAGTCAAGGTGGCCTTTTGATAAAGGGTCCACTCTAAAATTATTACTTGAGTCTTGCCCGCATTAATCAAGGTACAACAGAATCAAGAGAGGGTCACACTGCCTTCCACCCACCAACCTGACCGACCATTGTTACCTCTCCTAACCAACCTTCCCCTAGATGTTAGGGGGTTTGGGGAGTGTAGGCTGTACCACAGCTGTGTTAGGTTGAACTCTCTGGGAGAGTTTACCAATCTTTTCCCATATCCAACAGCAAGTGGACCAATCCCAGCCTGCTCCTTTCCCTAGTATTGGCCTCTTCATCAAGAGTTTCAGGGTGCCCTGGGGTCTCTGGTCTGTTTTCTCCCCACCAGGCTATATCCCAGGGCCTATTTCCCCTCTGGGCATTGTGTCCAAAGAACCAAGAGGTCTCTTTCCTCATTCCCTATGCTTCCTCAGGTTCCAGAATCATCAGTTATTGCCCTGATATTCCCTGACAAAATGCTACCACCAGACCCTACAGTCACAAGTTTGCCAAAAGCAGTTTCTCTAGGTCATCCACACTACAGCTTTGGGAGGAATCCTAAATGTTAATGCTTTTTAAAATGCCAATCTCAATCTGCTCATTCCCAGCCCTAGTATCTATGGCATCATAGAAGATCAAATTTTTCCTGGTTATTAGACTCCTAAAGAGCCAAACAGCTAAACACATGTAACTTCTTACTCTTAAGGATAAAGGAGTATTTTCTGTGGACTTCACAAGTAATGAATTTAACCTCTCCTCTCCAGATGCCTTGGAGATGGGGGGATGGTTAGGGAGTGGCTCTTACTGAGCTCAGCCCATCCTGGCCCTTGGATTGCTAAATTGCTCAAGAGAGGGAAGATGCTTTAAACAAACAAGAATAGCACACAGACCGTGCTGTCTCTCATCAAGAAAGCTTCATTAATAGATTTCATCATCATTTCAAAAATAAAGAGGGAAAAAGAGGTTCAACCAATCTGAAGCCAAAAGGTTCAAGTCCTATAATTATTCGATTTAATCATATACATTCACAGGGTAGGAGATTTAATGATTTATTTGTGAAAAAAAAATCCATCCCCAGTGCTTGTAAAATGCACTCTATTATGTGTTATAAAGGAGTTGGCTAAGGTGCATGATTTTGGGGAAAAAAATGCTTTTAAGTCTTTTTTTTTTCCAGTTGAGACAGACTTGCTATAAGCAATTCCAGAAGCTTTCTGGGCTGTATTGCCAAAGGAAAAAGAAAAGTAGGTGGGGCAGCCACTGACCCCTAAAAGGGAACTTTATTCTGTTTAGTCTCAACATCCAATTCATTAAACTTGTAGGCACAGCTTACATTCCTCCAAAGGGAAGGGGATGCATCAAAGAGGCACCAATGCTCCAGCCTCCAGAGGTAACGTTGTCCATTACTTTGCATCTCTTCTCTTGGCAGACTCAGGACATTGTTGTGTTTGTACTTCATTTTCTAAGAGGACCATGGCATCAGGGAAATGATGACATGACTTGCAGGTTGACTTTGATTTGAGTGAGGGAGGGCTATGCAAGGTCACCAGCTTCACTTTCTCCTCCAGAGCCATTTGGGTCCAGTGACCTGATATTCGTTAGGATGACTGGAGATGACATTAGAAGGGCCTGGGCAAAGGAGAATGGTCCTTCAAATAGTAGTGAAATGAAGTGGGAATCATATAACTGTACTAGCCTACGTCTTCTTTTTTTTATTAAACAAATGCTTTATTAACTTCTGTTTTACATCATCCATTTCCGCCAGATTTTGAGTTACAATCATTTTCCCCCCGTTATTCCCCTACCCAACCTCCCAGAATAGCAGTCCCACAAGATATCCCTTCCTCCAATCTGCTCTCTCCCATACCTTCTCCCATACCCCCTTCGACTTTTCCATTAGAGGAAGGTGAATCTTTGTGTCCCAATGCCTGCACATCTTATCTCCCAATTATAAGCAAAAAAGTATTAATAATAGTATTTATATATATTTGAAACATTTAATGTTAAGACCTCGACTTTCAGATCCATTTCCTTACTCCCTTGTCACCCATTCCCTCTGGGGAGATAAGTAATTCAGTATGTGTTGTACATGTCTAGCTATGCAAAACATTATCATAGTAGATATATTGTACAAGGCTGCTTATAATTCCCTCACACTCATCCCACCCCCCACCTGGTCCATTCCCTACATGATCCTGTCCTTCTTCTATAGTGGGTACTTCCAAGCACCCCTCCCCCCAAGGATGCCCTCCCATCCATCTTCCCTTCTCTCATTCCCCTTCCCCCTATTCTGCTGCAGGCTGAGATATCCCATTTAGTATGTATGTCATTCTCTCCCTGAACCAAATTCAATGAGAATGTGGTTTTGCCTTTTTGCCTTCCTATTCTTTCCCCCCCCTTACAACCACTTCCCCTTGCTTCTTCTACATAAGATAGTTTACCCTACCCTGTCTCTCCCCATCTCCTCTTGCCACTTTCCTCTCTCACCTCATAATTTCATCCCTTGAGTATTCTCCCTTCCCAACAAATTCAACCTATGCCCTCTATCCATATATAACTGTAACCATATATACACACATTCACATATGTATTCACATGACCACACACCCTTCTTCCATTATTTTCATAGTGAGAAAGATATCATCAGTCACAGTTATTGCTTTTCCATATAGGAATGTAAATAGTTCAACTTTGTTAAGTTCCTTTTGATTTCTTTTCACTGATTACCTTCTCAGGCATCTCTTCCTTCTTGTGTCTGGATGTCAAATTTTCTATTCAATTCTGGTTTTTTCCTCAAGAATGCTTGAAAGTCCTCTATTCCACTGAATGACCATGTTTTCCCCTGAAACAAAATACTCAGTTTTGCTGAGTAGGTGACCCTTGGGTTCATTCCCAGCTCTTTTTCCCTCTGGAATATCATATTCCATGCCCTTCGATCCCTCAGTGTAGAAGCTGCCAGGTCCTGGGCTATTCTGATTGTGTTTCCACAATATTGAAATTGTTTCTTCCTGGCTGCTTGGAGTATTTTTCTCCTTGATCTGGGGATTCTGGAACCTGGCTATAATATTCCTGGGAGTTTTCTTTTTGGGATCTTTTTCAGGAGGTGATCAGTAGATTCTTTCAACCTCTATTTTGCCCTCTGGATCTAAAACATCAGGGCAGTTTTCCTTGAGAATTTCTTGAAGGGTGATTTCTAGGTTCTTTCTTTGATCATGGCTTTCAGGTAGTCCAATAATTTTTAATTGTCTCTCCTGGATCTATTTTCCAGGTCAGTGGTTTTTCCCATGAGATATTTCACATTACCTTCTAATCTTTCGTTTGTTTGGATCTGCTTAACAGCATCTTGATTTCTCATAAAGTCACTAGCTTCCATTTGCTCCAGTCTAACTCTGAAGGAATGAATCTCCTCAGTGAACTTTTGAGATTCTTTTTCCATCTAGCAAATTCGACTTTTTAAGGCATTCTTCTCCTCAATGCCCTTTTGGGCCTCCTTTGCCATTTGAGCTAGTCTATTTTTAAGGTGTTGTTTTCCTCAGTCAGGCTGTTGACCCTCATTTCATACTTTTCCTGCATCCTTCTCATTTCTCTTCCCAATTTTTCCTCCACTTCTCTTATTTGATTTTTAAAGTCCTTCTTAAGGTCCTCTATGGCCTGCTCATGTTTTCCCCTGGGGCTTTTGGAGCAGGACTTCTGACCCCACAGTCCTTTTCCCACTCTATGCCCACACAATAGGAGTCTAGGGTTGCATTTTTCTGTTTCCTTTGCCTTGGCATGTTGCCACTTAATTACTTGACTTTTGAGCTTGTTGCCACACTATGGCTTTAAGGCCAGCTAGAGGAATTTTCGTCCTGAACGTGTGGGGAGCAACTTCCATTTCTGGCAAGCTGTAAACCCACCCACGACTTCCACCCTAGATCACAATCCAGATCCAGGGAGGTTAAAGCAAGAGCGATTACCCCCCAAGGCTGATCACTGGATCTCCCTATGGTTCCAGGAGCTGGAGCTGCCTCTGAAAACTACAAAATGGCGTGTATCCTCATCGGCTTCTAGCCCCCAGGGGATGGAGCCGATGCATTCCCCAAATACTGGTCCCAAAGTCCATAGGACACCAACCTCTTACTTTGTCCTAGGCATGTCTATGTTGATAATTCTGGAGTCACCACAGCTACTGGTATTCTGGGGTTCCTCCAGCCAGCTGTTGGCCCTGCCGCCCTGGGGCTAAAACCTCAGCTTACGGGGACCTCGGCTCCAGCTCGGCTCGGCTTCCAGAGCTCTGCGCGCTGCACGCTGCTGGCTCCCAGACTGCTGCGCTGGTCCTTCCTGCAGGGCTGCTGGGCTGTCCTCAGCGGGAGGTTAGCTTCTCTGTGTCGTTCTGTGGGTGCTGAGGCTTCAGAAGTTGTTCAGAGATCCCTTTTACATAGTTTGGGGGGAATCTGGGGGCAGAGTGGCTTGGATGAGCTGTTTCTACTCCGCCATCTTGGCTCCACCCCCTAGCCCACGCCTTCTTAAAAATGAACATGTTTCCTTTGCCCAGGAATATTTCACTGATCCCTATCCCTTTCCAACACTGAAAAATAAAAATCGGCAATATATCTGCAGACAGTGACAAGGAGCTAATGATTCTGTATCCCAGACCACAACCACTACTCCTAGGGATAATACCACTATACTTAGTACTTGGGGGGGGGGGGGGAGGTCAGGGAAGGCAGATCAGGAGATAGTGAATGCACTGTCCTCCTACTGGAGGGTACCCAAGAATAGTGGGGAGAGAACAGCAAGAAGGGATGGGCATCTTCTTCACTGAACCCACACCCCAACTTCTGAACAGTACCTGAAAAATTGTAAGACTCTTCTTCTTACAGGCAAGTACTGGATGTTCCCTACACTTTCCAGGAAGGAAATTGGAACAGCTCAGACAAAGATGTACTCAAGGTGTGTATAACAAGCATAGCCAGTCTATTATAGAACAGGAAAAAAAACCAAACCCTTCTGCTTCTGGGGCCAGAGGACTGCACTTTGTCCTCTCCCGTGAAAAGAGACACAATTCATTTGCGAGAATCCCAAGATGCCCACAAATGCCTTCGAACTAGTTAATGGCCCCAACTGAATAAGTTTGCTTGGGACCTCCCATCCCAAATCAGGGATCCATTTGCTTGGTTTTACAAGGCACAGATTTCCACACAGATAACTAATTAGCATTCTTTTGGTTTTCCAAGAAGTTGCTTTGCAAATGCTGCACTCAAATCCCTGGCACTAGCCTACAGAAATCCCTGAAGCACGAATTTCCAACAAGGATTTTTCTTTAAGGCTTTGCATTCACCCAGAAATGGCTTGGCCTTCCCTTTTCTTTCCCTCAATGGCTATGTTAATGAAACAGTTGGATGTTACTGTGACCTACAAGCTGCCTATTGGAGAATTCCTCTGCAGGGGAGGCTTGCTTCAGAACCCATGATATGTCACATTTAAAAAAGAAAAGAAGCAAAGTCAATGGAGAATAGAGATATGGAGATTGGGAGACTCTCCTACCCTCCCAGTTTTTCATCAAGATGTAAAAGATCTCAGTCTTTTGAGTTATTAGTGATAAATAGCTGTTCAGGACAGCACAACAAGTGCTAAAGAAATGGGGACTTTCTTGGAGTGAACCACCAATGAAGGAGGAAAGAAGCTGCCTTAAGCAATGTGACCCCAGTGGCAGAGAAACACATGGGTCATATTTGAGATTTATAGCAACTATTTCTCTGTCTGGGATTCGCCTTTAAATAGAAATCCCATACAATACAGTCTCACAGGGCTTTCTCCCAGGCACAAGGCCCTTCTAGGGAGGAAAAATGCTTGAAAAGTGCTACATGGACTTGGGAGATTCTCCCATAAAAGAACCCAGCTGTCTGAGTTTTAGTCCCTGCTTTTCAAAGGCAAAACTAATTTTTGAAATAAAAAGTGAGAATAAGTAGCCTCCATTTCCAGGTATCCGGTTAGTTAGTTAGTTAGTTAGCTTTCCCATGTTCTGAACTCTGCACAATCAATTTTCTCTGAAAAGGGCATCACAGACAACGGCCTTGACAAGCCTTAGCAGCAGATGATGTTTGAACTTTCATGAGAATTGCATCAATCCAAAAGGTTGGCTAACTGAGTAAGGACACTGGCAGACCAGAAAGTCACTTGGAAGCCCTGAGGGGTGGAGGCCAAACCATCTGGTGGAGTTTTTGCTAACTCATTTCATTTCACCTTTCACTGCCTTTACCAAATTAGTTAGTGCTATAGATGGGCTTCCCCAGAAATGCTTTGAGGTAGGTCTGAAGTAAGTTTAGGACACCTCTGAACAAGTCTAACCACAGGGCCTTGAGAAGAGAAGGCCCAAAGTCTCTCCTTGTCTCTCACTGGACACCTTGAGCTAAGTCCAAAGGATCCTGCAGGATTGAACAGCGAAACAAAATGCAGCTGAAGAGAACAACCCAGGCCAACTAAGGCATTTTTTAAAGGTACTTTCAGTTCCAGCTAACTGCTTCTCCTTACCACTTGACTAGCAGACTGAAGCCAGCGATGGATTATCTAAGCATGCACTACAGTCTCATTAAAGAATTTCCATTACTGGTCATCACAATTCTCCCAGAAGTAGGCTCTCCAGCCTTTCCACATGAGGAATTTGCATCACAGGAGCATGCTGTAACACTGAATATGCACCAGTCCCTTTTTCAGCTCCACGAAGTTTTCTCAGATTCCTAGGGACAAAAGAAAAATCCTAGAATCAAAGAGGTCTGAGATTTGCCTGCAGAAGGGTTCCTTTCCATAAGTCCCCTCCAAGAAGTTTTACTTCTTCAGGGCCAGTGAAGGTAGATAGAATTTTAGTCATTTGGTTACAATGCCAGACAAGGTTTTGATTCAGATGAAAACTGTGACTTCTTTAAAAATCACTTCCCTAATAATTATATATGATGATTATAGTTAGTCCAAAGTCATTCAGTCTCAACACTGAGGGAATCAGATGAAAAGATATTTAATTGCTTCTAACCTTTAAGCAGATTAAAAGTTTAAGGCACTGGTCTCCTGGGTATTTGTTCTCTAGCAGATGTATATTCAATTACAGCTTTCAAAAAGCAAGGAATTTACATCCTCTTTAATGCTGTATTTATTTAGGATTGGGTCTTATTTTGAGCTTATACCTACCTTAATTGTACCAAGTAAGAAAATCACTTTGCAGCAAAACTACTGAATTAAATAGAAATAATTGGGAGGAGGGGAAATAAGGTGGAATTTGAACCCACAGCAGTATTGTATGGAACTCCTGGTGTGGAAATTCCCTTCACTGATGCAGATCAGCAACTCAGTTTACACTCTTAGTGTAAACTTGCCTAGGGACAGTGAGTTGTTAAATGGCTTGCCTCAGTTCTGACCACTAGCACAGACAGAGGCAGGATTTATTACAGGTCTTCATGTCCACTAGTTCTCTATCCATTATGTCAACCAGGAATAATTCCAAAAATTCACCTAATAAGTTATTTTTGCTTTGACTAATGAGTATTTATTCTCTGTATACTTGGGAAGTCAAGACGATAGTTATGTCTGTGCCACTGTATTTTAAAAATAAATTCTTCTGATAGGAGATAAACCAGTGCATCTAAGAAAAGTTGTAAAATTATAGTTTCATAGTGATTTCCTTAAAGCAATATTTTAAGGTGTAGAGAGTACTCCCATTTATAAATATTAGGTTAGATGATCTCAGAATTCCATTCTTAACTCTAAGATTCTATGAATCTTCTATTTGAAAGAGTTCTCCAGAGATTTGATAGATAAATATGGAAATAAGCATTGCATTGTAGTTCAGTGGTTTCAGTTGTGTCTGACTCTGTGACCCCATTTGGGATTTCTTGGCAAAGATACTGTAGTGATTTGGCATTTCTTTTTCTAGTTTATTTTATAGGTGAAGAAACTAAGGTAAACAGGGTTAAGTGACTTGTCCAGGATCACACAAGTAATAAGTGTCTGAAGTCAGATTTTAATGCAGAAAGATGATCTTCTTGACTCCAGCCCTGGCACTCTATCCACTAGGCCACCTACCTGCCCTGAATAAGTTTGGGATTCTGCTACTACCACAATAAATATGATACTGAAGACCTAGGCACTGGTTGATTAAATCAATCAATCAGAAGTATTAAGTATTGGTGTGAACATATCCTTAATATGAAAGGATTATAAGTTTTTAGTCATTGGAAGAAAAGCAGATGTTATCACATAGGAAATATCTTGTGATTGGTTGAAATTAAATAACAACTCCTGGGTTACAGATTTAAAAAATAGCAAGCCAGTTCAGTGTCTGAATTCTAAGCCATGAGTTGATCTAATGGTGAAGTATTTCAATTATGAAGATTCCATTCAAAAGTTGGAGCAGAACTGCTGAGAGGGATTCACTCCCTAGGGGAGGAAAGAGTTGCTCTCTCTCTCCTCCACGTCCCTTCTCTCTGCCATCTAAGAGACTGATTCAGTAACAGACAGTGTTTCCATCTGGGATCAGAGATCCTGGACCAGTAGGAGACAATACATCTTAGTGACAGTTACCAAAGCAAAGGTAGCTTCAAAAGTGTCACCTCCTTTGGAAAAGAAAAATGCCAGCTGTGGACTCTTGGAGTCCAGCAGAGAGATCCACTGGAAAGAAACTTCATGAGGCATCTACAAAGGGAGAAAAGGACTTTCAGTAACCAGAAGTTATGAATTCGCTTTTTGTCATATATAGTCTTCATGTTGTGAGCTTTACTATTTTTGTACTTTGAAATTTTTGCACACCCTCCATGTAGCTCATGAGCTACATGCATTTGTGGGACTGTTCCCCAGACTTTGGGGAGAGAATATTTTGGTAACTACTATTTTTGTTATACCATCTTAAAAAATACCTTTGCTAAAAGGCTAACTAATTCTAGATAATTATTAGTGGAGAACACACCAATGGGCACTTGTGAATAATACTATTAGAAATTCAGCCTCTCAGAGTTATCCTCCAGAGTAACATTAGCCATACTCTGGGGGTTCAGTTCACCGATAAATATGGGAATTGGAGAAGTATCCCAGAGGGGGTGATGAAGGGGGTGACAAACATATATGACAATGCAGTATGGCATCCAATTGTCCCAGAGTTAGATTGTCTTGAAGATAATCAGACCAACCAAGATTTTACTATGAAAATGTTGTTTTGGAGGGGCGGAGCCAAGAAGGCGGAGTAGAAAATGTTGTTTTGTTGTTTATTTGTTTTTAAATAGAAATACTTCCCAAAGGTAAAGCATCTCCTTAAGGTAAAGCATTCTGTGGTGTATATCTTTCCCTGGAGAGAATATTATAGAGACACTTTATTCTCTCCCTAGCCTTGCCAGAGTATGATATTCATTAATATAAAATTATAATACATTCATGTGTATCTCCTGGAACCATCCCTCCTTGGCAGAGTGAGGTATAATAGATATGCTGCCTTCCTTGCTCTCCCCAGTCTGTCCTTGTCCCAACCTCATTCATTCTCTGGGCAATAGCCCGAAGGGATAGACTAACTTTTGCATAAAGATGACCTCTCAATAAATAATCTTTTCTTGATTTTATTATAGCAACAGTATTATAAGGAATCCTTGGAACCCTGAGGCTTTTCCAAGGGGTGATATTTGGACCTGATCTCATTTTTGCCCATGCTTATTTCAGAGGGTGAATTCAGGTTAACTCCTTAGTTCCTATAACAATGTAGATCACCATTTTCTCATTTGTAGTATCAGGACATTTGAGTGCATAATAAAAATAGTGATAACTTGTAATGGTATAATAAAACAATTTCAATATAACTTAAAATAGTTATTTCAAGTTGACAAAGAAAGATCACTGACTTGGAGTTAGAGACCCTAGGTTCAAATTCTTTCTTACTCCTTGTGTGATTTTGGGGAATTCACAATGTTCCATGGGTCTTAGTTGTCTGGACCTGAGTAACTCCGGGAGGAAAACTTCATTTTTAAAACAAGGAGAGTTGGATTAGTTGGCCTCTGCAGTCATTTCAAGCTTTAAATCTGTGATTCTATGATCCCCCTGAAACGTAATGGACGTGTCTTTTGAACTTTATTTCCCACAATGCTCAAGAGTGAAATTATGACATCATTCCTTTGGAGAAAGTCTCTAGACTATGTAGTCACAATGCTTACAATGATCAGGTAGTACATGGGTCCAGGTCATGAGAATACGAACCCAGTGAGGATTCTGATTGATGAGGAAGTACTCTACAAGGTGGGAAGTTCCAAAACAGAGTAGTGTGGACACTGGGGCAGTGGTTGAGGAAAGGTGACAGAGAATCAGGGTGGAATGAGAGATGGGCCCAGAAAGCCAAAACATCCCTAAACCCCAGTGTCACATCCAGACCACAATGACTCGAACCAAGGTGAGGGCTTTTAGTCCTTCTCCAGCTTGTCTTTAGGTAGTTCTTGGAAAAACATTTCAATGAATACATCTTATCCGGTACTTGAAGCATCTATCACTCCAGCTACAAGTCCTGAAACCATGCTCGGGAGTCAAAGGTATTAATGAGGAAATTACTTAAACCGTAGAGGTGTAGAAATGTGCACATCAGAGGTCACAGAAATGTTCCTCAATCAAAGATGTGGATCAGAAGATTCTCTATAGTTTGAGGCCAGGTTCTAAGAAGTGTTTCTACACTGGCAAAGACCTCAGTAAACACCCTAAATGGGTCACACAAGCAAGGAGGTACCATTTGGGGAGCAGCACAAGAAGAAACAAGTTCTTAGCAAGTCCCCTGGGAAGAAGGACTTTGTTTGATTTTGAACTCTGCCTCCTGTAAAGACATAGAAATTTAGATAATTTAATCCAAGCATGATAGTCTGACAGGATACATGCTTATGGATCAAGAAATATGAAAGATGTGCCCTCAACTCTCAGTACAATAAGTGTCATGTAGTTCAGATTCTCAGAAGTAAAAATCACTCACCTCCTATTTCACAACCTAGTCTATATGGGGTGGGGGCGGGGCGGAAACAACAGAAAATGCTTTAGAAGGCATGATTAATGTAATTAATATCATTGGTAAAGAAGAGTTTTGTTAATAAGTGGTAGGGATGTACAGTAAGTTTGTATATTTGAGGGTGATATGAGAGGAGAAGACAATGGTTCTAAAATTATTGCTTATTGGGAAACACTTCTCCCACTCATACCCACAATTTTTTGCTTTACCAAGCTCAAGTCCATAGGTCTTGCTGTTTTGCAGACAAGGAACAAGAAGTAACTTGCAACACAGGGCTGACATGGAAAGAATGAATCTGATAAGTGTCACTTGGTTAGATCTTCCTCCATCTCTTTAGTTGGGGGAATATAACATCCTGGTACTCCTGGGGAGGACCTGACCAGCTCTTGTCTCAAGATTTTTTATACGTCCCTAGAAGAGCAAGTCTAAGATTCTAGCCTTGATTATACAATCAAGGAAGGCAATGTGTTATAATGGAAGGAATACTGACTCTGGAGTCTAAGGATCTGAGTTCAAATCCTATCTCTTACTTAATAGCTATATGGCCTTGGGCAAGTCTCTTGACAACTCTGGCACTTAGTAAAGTGAAGGGTTTGGCCTATATGACCTCTGAAGCCCCTTCCAGCTCTAAATCTATGATCCTGCTAACTCAAACTCCAGGAAATCTTAGGAGTAGAGCAAAAGACAAATTATTCATCCCTGAAGAGTTCAAACATGACCTTACAAGGGTGAGTATTCAAGATTTATAGATCTAAACCTAATTAGAGTTTTTTCCTGGTTGAGTAAATATTGAGCAGTTCAGTTCAACAGCACCTATGTGTGGCAAGCCAAAACTTGTGCTTTGTCCTCCATGTTTCCTATGAACAACACAAACCAACAGTTAAGTCAGTCAGTCAGCTTCAGAATTATGCAGACTAAGGAGGAAGGAGACTAAACAGGGTGCTGACTGAGCAGAGACTGAGTCACCCTGTACTGCAATTCTGTTAATAGAGCTCAAGAATTCATTTGAAGCCCTTCCCCCAAACCCCCACCACCACCACCACCACAACAACAGTTAACTATTAATCTAAGGTACTGCTCCTTCAACTGATCAGTTAGAATCACAGAATTTCCAGAGTTAGAAGGATGGTCTAATCTTACCTTTATCTAAGAAAGAATCCTTCAACAAACCCAATAATAGGTCATTCAGCCTTTGCTCAAAGACCTTTAAAGAGGTCAAACCTACTACATCCATTTTAGGGTGGCTTTCATTTTTAGGAAGTTTTTTCTCTTACAGAACTGAAATCTGTCTCCTTACAACTTCCATTCATTGTACTATTTCTTCCCCCCCCACCCTGGAGTCAAGCAGAATAATGTAAGAGCCACAAAAACACCTCAATGCTGCCATCATAACCCCCACCCCCTCACTTAACTCACATTAAGTCTTCTATCAGAAGAAACATCCCCTCTTCAAGGTGCAACATCCCCAATTCCCATATGGCAGAAACTCAAAACTCTTCACCATCTTGGATAGCCTCCTCCTGGAGAATCTCCATTTCATTAATTAGTTCTTGTTTAAATAAACAAGTCAGTGACATCTGCCAGAAAGTCTAGTCTCAGACTATAAAAGCATTTCTTCCTGCTATAAGAGAGTCAGCCAAAAGTACAATGATCATAAGTTGGAAGGTCTTGAGTTTTTGGAAAGGATAAGAAATAATGCCTCAATACCTAATTTCCCATCACTATAAAATCTTTATGAGAATATTTTATACATGTAGTGAGGATATCCTTTATGAAAACATTAGAAAAGGACAGGCGGGTTTTTGCCAATGATTTCATACAGCAGCCCATATCTCCACAGTCAAATAACTCACTAAGTTACTGAGAAAATAAGTCCCTACTGTGATTGCTGCTTGTTGAGAACAAAAAATTATTTGACTGTGAAGAGCAAAACATATCCTTAAAGACTTTTCTCCCATAAAGTTTCTGTCTAAACTTTAAGATCATACAAAATTCCTTGATAGATGAAACCATAGAGTTATACTTATTTAATCAAATAATATAAAACAGGCATATGTAGTCACTAAATTTTTTTTGTCAGTATGGTAGTGGATGTTCTGAACAAAATGCTAATTGAAGAGGGATTCCTTCCAAATGGTGAGGTTCTCCAAATGACATTTGCTCTTTGGATTGAGCCCTACAAGACTTCCTCAGTGACACTGATGGTCATTGAAAAGAAATCGATCTAGCAATGCACAAAGGAAGAGCCATGTGCATGAAGAACACATTGCCCTGATTATCATATTGAAGTTGGATGAGGAGGCCATAGAGCTTGTCTAGCAGTACCTATGACCTGGATGTGTAACCTGTGGAGAGACAATGAATGGAGAATCACAGAAATACATCTCAGAATTGGAAGCAACCACAGAGATCATTTTGTCCAACCTGTCCTTACCCAAGAAACCCCTTCTATTGCATCAGTCATTCAGTCAATCAATAAGCATTTATTGATTTATGTTCCAGGTCCTGTGCTAGACACAAACACAAGGAATGAAACAATCCACCATCATTTGAAGATCTCAGGTAAGAGGAAACCCATTATTTCCAAAACAGCTGATTTTATTCTGGGGCATATCTAATTTTTAGGAAGATTTTCCTCATATAGAGCTGGAATCTGCCTTTCTACAACTTTCACCCATTGATCCTAGTTCTCCTTAGAACCAGAGCTAGACAATATAACAGACTTTCTGTTACTTGAAGACAGTCACATGTCATCACAACCCTAGAAGTCTCCTTTTCTTTAAGCTGAATGTTCCAAGGTCCTTCAATGTGGTCATGAGACCCTTTCACCAATCTGGTTGCTTTCCCTCTGGAGGCCTGGTAACTTGTTAGTGCTCTTCCTAAAATATGGATCCTGGAGCTGAAGGAAATATTCTTGATTTAGTTTGGACATTAACATAAGACACCCCAGAGTACAGTGCAACACATAGGACTCTTATCATTCTCCTGGTCCTGCACTCTGTGCATTAGCTCTCTTGGTTTCCATATCCCACGATTTCCATATTGGGTCCACTAGAACTCTTGCATCTTTTTCAGATAAGTCACTGTTTAGTTACACCTTCCACAGCTTATATTTGTGAGGTTGATTTTTATATATTCAAATATTAAGCTTTCCTTTTATTCCTATTAAATATCACCATATTAAATTCAACCCAGTGCTAAAGTCTATTTAAAACTTTTTGGAGCTTTGATTCTGTCATCCAACTTATTACCTATCATCATTATTATTTTTTTTTTGCTTTTTTTTGGAGGGCAACTGGGGTTAAGTGACTTGCCCAAGGTCACAATCTAGTTTTTGTGTTAAGTGTCTGAGGCCAGATTTGAACTCAGGCCCTCCTGACTCCAGGGCCGGTGTTCTATTCACTGTGCCACCTAGCCACCCCCAACTTATTACCTATTCTTCCTGGCCTCATGTTATCTTCAAATTTGGTAGTCTATCAATGTCTTTTTTTTTCATACTTAAAACAAATGCTTTATTAACTTCTGTTTTACATCATTCATTTCCGCCAGATTTTGAGTTACAATCATTTCCCCCCCATTATTCCCCTACCCAACCTCCCTGAATAGCAGTCCCACAAGATATCGCTTCCTCCAATCTGCTCTCTCCCATACCTTCTCCCATACCCCCATCGACTTTTTCCATTAGAGGAAGATGAATCTTTGTGCCCCAATGCCTGCACATCTTATCTCCCAATTATAGGCAAAAGAGTATTAATAATAGTATTTATATATATTTGAAACATCTAATGTTACGACCTCAAATTTCAGATCCATTTCCTTTCTCCCTTGTCACCCATTCCTTCTTGGGAGATAAGTAATTCAGTCTATGTTGTACATGTCTAGCTATGCAAAACATTATCATGGTAGATATATTGTACAAGGCTGCTTATAATTTCCTCCCACTCATCCCACCACCCACCTGGTCCATTCCCTACATGATACTGTCCCTCTTCTATAGTGGGTACTTCCAACCTCCCCTCACCCCAAGGATGCCCTCCCTTCCATCATCCCTCCTCTCATCCCCCTTCCCCCTATCCTGCTGCAGGTTGAGATATCCCATTTAGTATGTATGTCATTTTCTCCCTGAACCAAATTCAATGTGAATGTGGTTTTGCCTTTTTAGCCTTCCTTATTCTCCCCTCCTTTGCAACCACTTCCCCTTGCTTCTTCTACATGGGATAGTTTACCCTACCCTGTCTCTCCCCATCTCCTCTTTCCACTTTCCTCTCTCACCTCATAATTTCATCCCTTGAGTATTCTCCCTTCCCAACAAATTCAATCTATGCCCTCTATCCATATAACTGTAACCATATACACACACATTCACATATGTATTCATATGACCACACCCCCTTCTTCCATTTTTTTCATAGTGAGAAAGATATCATCAGTCACAGTTATTGCTTTTCCATATAGGAATGTAAATAGTTCCACTTTGATAAGTTCCTTTTGATTTCTTTTCCCTGATTACCTTCTCAGGCATCTCTTGCTTCTTGTGTCTGGATGTCAAATTTTCTATTCAATTCTGGTTTTTCCCTCAAGAATGCTTGAAAGTCCTCTATTCCACTGAATGACCATATTTTCCCTGAAACAAAATACTCAGTTTTGCTGGGTAGGTGACCCTTGGGTTCATTCTCAGTTCTTTTGCCCTCTGGAATATCATATTCCATGCCCTTCGATCCCTCACTGTAGAAGCTGCCAGGTCCTGGGCTATTCTGATTGTGTTTCCACAATATTGAAATTGTTTCTTCCTGGCTGCTTGTAGTATTTTTCTCCTTGATCTGGGGATTCTGGAACCTGGCTATAATATTCCTGGGAGTTTTCTTTTTGGGATCTTTTTCAGGAGGTGATTGGTGGATTCTTTCAACCTCTATTTTGCCCTCTGGATCTAAAACATCAGGCAATTTTCCTTGAGAATTTCTTGAAGGGTGATTTCTAGGTTCTTTCTTTGATCATGGCTTTCAGGTAGTCCAATAATTTTTAAATTGTCTCTCCTGGATCTATTTTCCAGGTCAGTGGTTTTTCCCATGATATTTCACATTGCCTTCTAATCTTTCATTTGTTTGGATCTGCTTAACAGCATCTTGATTTCTCATAAAGTCATTAGCTTCCATTTGCTCCAGTCTAACTCTGAAGGAATGAATTTCCTCAGTGAAGTTTTGAGATTCTTTTTCCATCTGGCAAATTCGACTTTTTAAGGCATTCTTCTCCTCATTGCCCTTTTGGGCCTCCTTTGCCATTTGAGTTAGTCTATTTTTTAAAGGTGTTGTTTTCCTCAGTCAGGCTGTTGACCCTCATTTCATACTTTTCCTGCATCCTTCTAATTTCTCTTTCTAATTTTTCCTCCACTTCTCTTATTTGATTTTTAAAGTCCTTCTCAAGGTCCTCTATGGCCTGCAACCCACTCATGTTTTCCCCTGGGGCTTTTGGAGCAGGACTTCTGACCTCACAGTCCTTTTCCCGCTCTATGCCCCCAAAATAGGAGTCTAGGGTTGCATTTTTCTGTTTCCTTTGCCTTGGCATGTTGCCACTTAATTGCTTGACTTTTGGGCTTGTTGCCACCCTATGGCTTTAAGGCCAGCTAGAGGAATTTTCGTCCCGAACGTGTGGGGGGCAACTTCCGTTTCTGGTAAGCTGTAAACCCACCCACAACTTCCACCCTAGATCACAATCCAGATCCAGGGAGGTTAAAGCAAGAGCGATTACCCCCCAAGACTGATCGCTGGATCTCCCCACGATTTGTAGGCTGGGAGCCGGAAATGCCTCTGAAAACTACAAAATGGCTTGTCTCCTCAGCTGCTTCTAGCCCCCAGGGGAGGGAGCTGACGCATTCCCCAAATACAGGTCCCAAAGTCCATAGGACACTAACCTCTTACTTTGTCCTAGGCATGTCTATGTTGATAATTCTGGAGTTGCCACAGCTCCTGGTATTCTGGGGTTCCTCCAGCTGGCTGCTGGCCCTGCCGCCCTGGGGCTAAAACCTCGGTTCACGCGGACCTGGGCGCGGCTCGGCTGGGCTCCTGCACTCTGCGCTCTGCGCGTTGCCAGCTCCCAGACCGCTGCGCTGGTCCTTCCTGCAGGGCTGCTGGGCTGTCCTCAGCGGGAGGTTAGCTTCTCTGTGTCGTTCTGTGGGTGCTGGGGCTCCAGAAGTTGTTCAGAGTCCTTTTTTACATAGTTTGTGGGGAATATGGGGGCAGAGAGGCTTGGAAGAGCTGTTTCTACTCTGCCATCTTGGCTCCGCCCCCCTCTATCAATGTCTTCATTCAAGTTCCCAAGAGAAATGTCAAACAGCAAAGACCAAGGGCAAATACCTGGAGAACTCCATCAAAGACCTCCCTCCAAATTATCTGGCTCTAGTCTGTCTTTTGTATTCTAATCCTGTGTCTCCAACTGTCTATTAGACATTTCTAACTGGTTATTCTTGAGGCATTGAAAACTTGCCGTGTCCCTTTTCCCTCAAACCAACCCCTCTTCTGAACTTCCCGTTACTGTGGAGGGCATTGCCTTCCTCACAGTTCCTCAAATCTGTAACTCTTGTTCAACTCTTCACTCTCACTCAACCCCCAACATTCATTCTATTGCCAAATCTTTTCATTTCTACCCTCACAGTATACCTCATTGATACCTCCTTCTCTCCACTCACACAACTACTGCCTTGGCACCAGATCTTGCCACCTATTACTTGGACGATGGCAGTAGTCTTCTGATTGGTCTCCCTGCCTCGTCTCTCTCCCCATTCTGATCCGTCCTTCACCCAGTTGCCAAAGTGATTTTCCTGAAATGTAGGTCTAAGTGTGTTATTCCACCCTGCAATGAACTCCCATGGCTCCCTATTACCTTCAGGATCAGTATAAAGTTCTGCATCATTTAAGGCTTTTCTTAACCTGTTCCCTTGCTGCCTTTCCAATTTTCTTTCATGTTACTCTCCTCCATAGAATCTATGACACAATGTACTGGCTTACTTGATATTCCTCTCACACAACACTCCCTTCTCTGTACCTTTACGCTATTTCCCCTAACTAAAATGCTCTCCCTCCTCACCTCTACTTCTCAAAATCCCTGACTTCCTTCAGGACTCAGATAAAGGATGAGCTCTTGCAGAAGCTTTTCCCAGTTCTTATAATTAATGAGAGGTTTGTAAAGCACTTAGCACAGTCCCTGACATGTAGTAAGCATTTAATAAATGCAATAACTTTGGCCTGGAGTGAGGAAGACATGAGTTCAAAGCCAGCCCCAGACACTTATTAGCTGTGAGACCCTGGACAAGTCTGCCTCAGTTTCTTCAGCTGTAAAATGGGGTCATAATAGCACCTACCTCTCAGGGTTGTTGCAGGGATCATTGCTATTCAGTTGTGTTAGTTGCTGGAGTTTTCTTGGCAAAGATATTAGAGTGGTTTGCCATCTCCTTCTCTAGCTCATTAAACCCAAGTGACTTGCTTGGGATCATATAGCTACTGTGTCTAAGGATGGATTTGAAGTCATGAAGATGAGCTTTCCTTTTTCCAAACCCAGTACTCTACCCATTGTACTACCTAGATGATATTTATAAAGTGCTTAGCATAGTGCCTGGCAGATAACAGAGACTTAATAAATGCTTATTTTTCTTCCCCTTTAAGGAAAACAAAAAAATTCTCTACTCTCTCTCTCTCTCCTTTTTTTTTTTTTTTTTTTTTTTTTTGCTTTTTGGAGGAGGGGAGGCAGGGCAATTGGGGTTAAGTGACTTGCCCAAGGTCACACAGCTAGTAAGTATGTAAAGTGTCTGAGGTTGGATTTGAACTCAGGTCCTCCTGATTCCAGGGCCAGTGCTCTATTCACTGTGCAACCTAGCCACCCCAGTTCTATTGTTTCTACACTGATGAAGGTTTGCAGGCCAAGTCAGTGTTCTATAAATTCAGTACCCGGAGGAGAAAACCCAGTTGGTCCCCGCTAGTTATGGCTCTCCCCAACATATCTTGATTGTTTGGTATTGTGGGTTGGTAATACCATGTCTAGGGATTACAAGGCTTTCAGGCAGCAAATACTGGCTTCCATCAGCCACTGACTAGGAGCCCATTATACCCATTTGCATTGGGATATATAACATTGCCTGCATTTGGCTCTAAAGTCTGTCATCTCTGAGGTGGCCAATTAGGAATCCAAAGCTTAATTAATCATGACTATGCATCAAGCACCACTTAGTCCACTCAGGTAAACTAATTGTTCTGATTGGCTATCACAAATTATATTGAATAATTTATGGTCCATTTTGTAAATGGTCTAATGTCTTTTATTTTGCCTTCCTTTTGGCCCTTTCACCCACTTGTAGCATTTAGGCTAATAGGCATGGGAGGATAAAAATAATCCCTAATAATAGCTAATATTTATATAATACTTTAAGATATCAAAATGCTTTATAAATATTATCTCCTTTAATCCCCATAATAGCCACTCCAGAAGGTAGGTGCTATTATTGCCCCACTTTCCAGATGAAGAAACCAAAGTAGACATATGGCAAGTGGAACCTTCTGGCTCCAGATCCAGTGCCCTCTCCGCTAGGTCACTTTGCTGCTTCTCTAAGAATATTGGCTCATAGATTTAGAGCTGGACAGGGCTGATGGAACCTTAGACACAATCCAGCTTAACTTCTCATTATATAGACAAGGAAACTAGGCTCCAACAGGTTCATAGTTAGCAAATAGTGAAATAGATCTCAGATTAATCAATAGAGCTACCTATTAGAAGCTATGAGAAAAAATGTTCTGATAGGAAAAGGAGATTGAAACTCTTGTCCAAGGCAATGACTTGGGTTTGTGTGGGTAAGAACAGGAAAACTTTTATTCAGTTCTTGCAAGAAAAGGGCATCACTTCTACCAGGATGGAAGGAGGCCAGTTACAGAAGATAAAATGAGATTATATACCTTATCATAAGCAAACCTACTCCCACCACTATCCCTCATTCCCATTGATTGGTTGGGAGGCGGGCTTACAATCTAGGCACAAAAATAGACAAAGAGCAAGAAGACAGCTCACCTCATTCCTGTTGGCTGGGAGGTGGGTTTACAGTCCAGGGGCAAAAATAGACAAAGAACAGGGAAACATGGTATAGCCAATTCAAATATTCATATCCTTATTTGGCAAATGCTAAAGCCAGCAAGGGGGAAGGGTCCTAAAGGACTTAATGCTGATGTGGCAGTAGTAAAGAAGGGGGAAGGGTGAAACCAAAACTCAGGCCTGTTCCCACAAGAAACCTTACTAGATTTTAGGATATAGTCTGAGAAGTTTTCACCTCTCCCACTCAGGTTGAATATAGCATGCCTTTTAGTTTTTTCTTATACTCCCCACTTGCAATGAAAATTAAGCCTTGGATGTCTGTTTGAACATCTCTAAGAATGCAGATGTCAGGCGGTACAGTAGATAGAGCGCACCAACCCCTGGAGTCAAGAGGATCTGAGTTCAAATTTAGCCCCAGATACTTGCTGGCTGTGTGACTCTGGGCAAGTCACTTAATCCTGATTGTCTCAAAAAAAAAAAAAAAGAATGCAGAGGTTTCATTTTGACATTTTCCTCAGGGTTTCATGCTTTTCAGGGCAGAGAGGATTATATTTGATAACACATGCAAGGCAAGACTTCAGCAGTGGCTTTCCTGGAAAGCAAGGCCTTTAAAATCTACATGACTATCTTGTCGTGACAAATACAATAGCAGATTTCATTTTTATGATAGGGAAGGAGCTGTAAGGCCTTGCTTTATCAGTATCTTTAAAGAAATAATATTATACACTGAAATCCAAAGATGGAATGGCCAATCCTTGACTTTTAAAATGGTTTACGTTCCAAAAGATTCATTGGTAAGTTGATTATTTAGAATTTAACTGAGAGAAAGAAAAGCACGGTCAAGCAGTAGTTGGGGCTATTAGCTTGGATTTCTACTAGAATATAGGATCAGGCCCAGTGCTCTCATTATAAGACCTATGGCAGGGTAAAGAGGATCTGAGAGTATGGGTGTGTGCATGGGCAGGTACAGGCACAGAGCTTGGGACTGACTGTGCAGGCACACCCTGGGAAGAGCATTACCACTGGTCATTGCTTTGAGGGGGAGGGGAAGAGAAGAAGGGAGACCCACCCTCTGGGTACACCTATGGGTGTGTATAAGAACAGCTCAGCCTTCAGCTGAGGGTACACCTAGGTGGAGCCCAATCAGTATTTGGGCTAGATTATATAAAATCAGTCTGAGTTTGTGAGAGCAGATCATTATCAACCTGGCATCTCCTGAAGCTGATAAATGCCAGCTGTGCCAGGACTCCTAGGCAAGGCAGTGCCCAGGGGAGAAAAGGGTTCAGAGTAAATCATAATAGGTCCTCATCCCACTCCTACTCTTACCATTCACCCCTTTTTACTAACCCCCATACTATTGCACAGGTCAAAAGTTTAAATGTAGATTCAAGGAAGTTTTAAAAGGAGAAAAGAAAGTCACAAAGCAGAAGTCTGGCATCTTCCAAGTGGGAGGGATTGCTTATGATCTTTTGCCTTAAATAGTTTGGGCATGGGGAGTTGATAAGATGATTGCATGCAGATAAGCCCTTTCCCCTTTTCTGCTAGCTCCCACAGTTATTTAATACTTTTACTGATGGTAGAGTCAGTCCTATTCTCAGCCTCTCTTTTCCTGGCCACAGGTAGACTGACAACAGGGTGGCAGAAGATAGACTTAAATCACAATTACTAGGATACCACACCCCATCCCTGAAATTTTGCTTTTAGGGAAAAAATATCAGGGACTGACAAATTAAACTTAATTAAAAAAAATTAACCATTAAGGCACTGAAAGAATAGCAAGGCATAGTAGAACCACCCTCAGAGCCAGGAATACCTCAGTTCAAGTCCCATCTGACACATACTCACTACATTCATTTAATTTATAGTTTTAAAGAATTGCCTCTATTACTTTATTAAGACAAGGCAATCAACAAGACAATAAATTAAGTCCTAATTTTTAGTGTTCGTTGATTTTCAAGGTGTAAATACTTATATTAAAAATTTAATAATAGTTTGGGAGTTCAAGCTGGCTCCAACATAGCCTGATACAAAGGAAATCACTGATCCAGTCTCTACTTCTGCCCACCCCCCCATACTAAATGTAATATCTTTGCTTCTCCTGACCAAACCCCAGTAGAATGGAAGCTCCTTGAGGACATGCTTACCATTGAAATCACAGATCCAGTCTCTTTCCCTAACATTAAAAATTTTCAGGAAATTACATTCATCCATTCATTAATACAAGTAAACCATATGCAATGTATTGTTAGAAGATATAGAGGTCAGCCATGTTTTTTTGTTGTTGGTTTTTGTTTTTCTGCTTTTTGAAGGGGGAAATGTAGAGCAATTGGGATTAAGTGAATTGCCCAAAGTCACAGGGTTAGTTTTTTGTGTTAAGTGTCTGAGGCTGAATTTGAACTCAGGTCCTCCTGACTCCAGGGCCAGTGCTCTATTCACTAAGGTCAGCCATGTTTTCATGAAATAATAGAGAGCAAAATGAGCAGAACCAAGAGAATATTGTATACGGTAACAGCAATATTGTTTTGAGAACAACTTTGAGCAAATAAGTCATTTTGACTATTCTATATAACCAAATTAACTATAAAGGACCTATGAAGAAAGATGTGATCTACATCCAGAGAAAGAACTGACAAACAGAAGTATGTATAGAATGATTTAACATATCTATCTATCTATCCATCTATCTATCTATATCTATCTATCCACACATAGATAATATATTTTTGTGTCTAATGGCCGGGGGAAGAAATTTACATGATAACTTTATTATATATTTTAAAAATAGCAAGTTGTACAGAATAGACTTGCAATTTCATGTGCAATCATATTTTTATTATTCTACTGTGTTATGGAAATGTTTGTTCTATTCCATGCACTAAGAATAAAATAAATGTTTTTATATATAAAAAAAGAGGCAATTGGGGCAAAGTTGCAAAAGATCTTGGAATCTGGGACCTCATGGTCATATCCCAGCTCTACTATCTGGCGCCTGTTTGACCTTGGACAAGACACACTATCTCTGGGGTCCTTGTTTTCAACATCTGTAAAATAAGAGTATTGAACTAAATTATCTCTAAGATTCCTTCTTACTCTAAAACCAAGGAGCAGAGTCAATCAGGACCTTTTCTAGGAGCTTACAATCTAGTAAGGAGATATAACTCAAAAAACTAGAAGGCAAAGTAAGTTGTGTAGAGTGGACAAAGCACGCTGCTTCAGAAAATGGACACTGCAGCTCTGATACATGATGGTAAGAAATTTGAGGTTTGCCAAACCCCAAATAAAATAGATGTTTAACAGCACCTGTTGGGGCTCCAAACAATTCTATTAGACATGTTGAAGAGAAGGTAATGGTAGAGGGAGCTTGTTCATCTAGGACCTCTTTATACCCAGGAAATCACAAGTCTGGTTCCCTGCTTCCTTTTCCAACTTTTTAACTGTCTAGATGCCCAGTAGAACATCCTTAAGGGCAGCAATAACTTTGGTTTTTGTATTTGTATCTTCAGTATTTAGTATTGAACCAAAGTAAATTGAACTAAATGGAGCAATAATTGAATTGAATGGAAAAAAAATACTCTATCTGGAATCCGAAGGGAACTGGGTTTGAATCCCCAGGTTTGATCACAGGCAAATCACTTAACCTCTCTAAAATTCAATTTCTTAATCTATAAAATAGAATAACAATAGCACCTGTCTCACAGGTTTGGTGAGAAGATCAAATACTATAAAGTATGTAAAATACTTTGAAAACCTTTAAGTAGTATATAAGTACAAGATCTAATTATGCTGGAAAATTAAATTATCACCCTACAAAATAATAAAAAGCAGTTAGTAGGAAAGAAAATCATTGTGCCAAAAGTTTGACATAAGACCTAAGCTAACTCATCTCTAGACCATTTATAGTTGAAACTAGAAAAAAGGCAACAGACAAAAATTATAAGAGATTTGTCAGCATTTCTATAAGAAAACTATTTTCATCATCCTATGACAATAAGACTCTGTTGTGCAAGATAAGGAAGTAGAAATGGTGATAAAGAAGATGAAGATGGAAAGAGGAATTGGACTAGACCCAGAACACCCAGAAGAAAGCCATAATAAATAGAAGCAATGAAAAATCAATTTTCAGGATATCTGAATGAGAATAAAATGCCAGACATTTGGAAAATAATCATTGATCATATGATTATCAAAGCTATGCAATCACAAGGAAACCTAGGCTATTGCCTCCTCAATTTATTGGCAAAGAAACCAGCTTCAAAGTGGTTAAATGCCTTGCTTAAGAAAGCACAAATACTAAGTGACAGAGCCAGGTTTCGTCCCCAGTTCCTGTGACTCTGAATCCACCATGCTTTCTGCTCTACTGGGCTGTAGGGGCAATCAATAGTTACCATTTTATTTTATTTTTATGGTTATCATTTTATTTGTTTTTTCATCTTTATAAAATTTTTGTGAAAATGATCTATATCATGATTAACAACTGTGAACAACTTAGCCATTCTCAGCAATGCAATGATCCAAGACAATGCTGAAATGATGAAAATGATGAAAAATGCTATCCATCTCCAGAGAAAGAAGTGATAGAATGTAGATCAAGGAATACTTTTTCTTTACTTTTTCATGGGGTTTTTTGTCAACTTTTTCTTTCATAGCATGACTTAACATAGAAATATGTTTTGCATGACTGCACATGTATAACCTACGTCAAATTGCTCAATGGTGGGGGGTGAGGGGATGATTTGGAACTCAAACTTTGAAAAAAGAATGTTAAAATTGTTTTTACATGTAATTGGGTAAAAAGAAAGTACTAAATTAAAAAATAAAAATATCTACATCACTTTCGTTGCTATTGTTGATAAAATATGAGAAACTAAAAGGCATGCTGTCACAAATTTTCTTTTTTTTTCCAAAATTTTATTTTAGACTCAAATACCAGAACACAAATAGAGAACAGAGAAAAGAAACAAAAACATATCATAAACTCAAATATTGGAACTTACATACAAAGTTAGAAAGAAATAAAAGCATGTCATGGGCATAGCAGAACATAAGAGAGGATTCAAAATATGTAACAAGAAATTTTCATTTCAAGAAAGCCTATATGATAAATAATACTAATTGTATTAAGAATTGTCCATCTTTGGGGCAGGTAGGTGGCACAGTGAATAGAGCACTGGCCCTGGCTTCAGAAGGATATGAGTTCAAATCCAGCCTCAGACACTTGACACACTTACTAGCCGTGTGACCTTGGTCAAGTCATTTAATCCTCCAAAAAGCAAAGCAAAACAAAACAAAACAAGAATTGTCCATCTTTGCTCCCTTGTGAGTTTTCTTTTGTTCTCTGCTATGCACTTTTTTTACTTTGCTTTTTTTTCTTCCCCTCCCCAACCCCTTGCCCCCAGGCCACAATAAAGTTTAGATATGTTTCTCTATACCTATAAATATATACATATGCAAATTATTTTCAATAGCAATGCTCATTTTCAGTCACATAATTGAATGAAAGGTACAGAAGAATACATGATTCTATTGTTAATATTTGTTAATTTTTTTAAAAAAGCATTTGACTCAATAGAACAAAATTCATTGTTAAAGGCCATCTTACATCAAGGGCTCTCTTATGCATACATTAAGATCATACAAGATTCCTTGATAGATGGAACAATAGAAATAATTTTGTTTAATAATCCTCTGATCATCATCAATATCAAGGAAGTTGTAAAACAGAGAGATGTTTGCCATAAGTGCTTGTCATGGACCTTATCCAAATGGAAGGATTCCTTCTAGGTGGTGAAATCCTCCAGATGTTCCTGGAAACAACAGAGTATACAGTGCCTAAATATGTCACAGAACATCTGGCAGCATTAGGAGTTTAGGAAAGGGAGAAGTAACAGTCTTTATAAGCACCATAGACCCATATACCCAGACTTATAAAATGACCTAAAAAATTCATAAAATCATAGATTTCAACTTGGAAGGGACTTTATAGGCTATCTAGTCCAATTGTCTCCTTTTTACACATGAGGAAACTTTGCCAAAGAGGTGAAGTGATTTGCCCAAGGACACACAAAATCTAGACCCAGTGTCTCTTGCTCTTGGATGATTTGCACCCACCACAAGAAGTCATAATTGATTTTGGAGCATCTTTCCCCAGTGCCTTTCCAAATGATGAGGAATGATTCCCTCCCAAAGGCTGGGTTCTTCCATAACTGGCTATCTTCTTGACTGCTAGAATTCACACTCCTCAGAGCAGTCTCCTGCCTTGACTATCTCCCTGGGGAATACCTTTTTTTTACCTTTTAAAGGTCTTCTACTTCCTCATTTAAAGGCCTCTAGCCTCCCTACATTTCCATCAAATTTTATTAAAGAAATTCTTCACATCTCCAAAAGGAGTAACAAGCATAAATACTTGTTACACTTCCTTTAAAACCTGGACACCAGGGGGCGGGTAGGTGGCGCAGTGAGTAGAGCGTCAGGCCTGGAGTCAGAAGGACCTGAGTTCAGATCCGGCCTCAGACACTTAATGCACACACAAACAAAAACCTAGCTGTGTGACCTTGGGCAAGTTACTTAACCCCAACCGCCCTCCAAAATGCAAAAAAACAAAACAAAAACAAAAACAAAACCTGGACACCTTCAAGTCTCCTGCTCCTACCATCCTATACCAGTGGTGGGGAACCTGTGGCCTCAAGGGCACATGTGGCCCTCTAGGTCCTCAAGTGCAGCCCTTGTATTAAATCCAAACTTCACAGAACAAATTCTTTTTTTTTATTTAAACAAATGCTTTATTAACTTCTGTTTTACATCATTCATTTCCGCTAGATTTTGAGTTACAATTATTTTCCCCCCTGTTTTTCCCCTACCCACCCTCCCAGAATATCAGTCCCACAAGATATCGCTTCCTCCAATCTGCTCTCTCCCATATCTTCTCCCATACCCCCTTCGACTTTTCCATTAGAGGAAGGTGAATCTCTGTGTCCCAATGCCTGCACATCTTAAGAACAAATTCTTTTGGACCTATGTTATCACTAAATGGGCTGGGGAAAAATCAACTATTCCCTGATAAAAATTACCTCCGCCCCTCCCCCCCGCATGCAGATGACAAATTGAGGCCCAAAGAAGTTAAACAATCTTTAGTAGCAGGGCCTTCTGGATTAGTGCCTAATTATCTCAACTATTATGCCAGATCCAGTCAGTAAATGGAGTGAAGGATTAAAAAAAAATTAAAGCATTTTGTAAGAATCTACTATGTTCAATGCTTCTGGGTAGGTGCTGGGTAAAGGCTATCAGTTTAAAACATAGTCCCAGCCCTTATAAAGATTCCAATTTGGTGGGATGATGAAACAAAAATACAAATAAGTAAATAATTATAGTATGTTGTACTATGCTATGTCCACAAATAAGGAGCAAACAGACAACTATGAAGGATTTGAGAAGAAAGAAATCCCTTGTTTCTTAGATCAGGGAAGTTTTCATGAAGAAATGGAAGCTGAACTAAGGACTTCGGGAGATCCTTCCAGGTGTGGGAGATGATGAACCTGAAAAGCTTTGACAAGATCAAAGAATTACAAATAGGCAATCTTTTTTGGAATTTTGATACACAAAGGAGACAACCTTTAATAACACTGGAAAGGGAAGCTGGAGCCAGATTGTAGAGGGTCTTGAATGCCAGGGTAAATAGTTTGTATTTTAGGTAATAGAAGAGGCACAGATGATTATTTTATTTTTAAAAATGGGAGTATTGTGATCAGAACTGTGCTAGGAAGATTACTTTGGTACTCTACGAAGAATTGAAGTGGGGGGAGTCTGAGAGTGAGGACAGTTATACAGGGCTATGACAATAACCTAGGCAGGGTTGATAAGGGCACAAAATACAAAGGTAGCAGAAGGAGTAGAAAGGAGAGGGATTTGAGAAGGATTGGAATGATCCAAATGATAAGATTTGGTAATTGATTGGATGTGGGCAGAGGAAGGGCAAGAGATAGAGACAGAGGCAGAGACAGAGACAGAGACACAGAGATAGAGACAGAGATGACTGAGGTTTCAAGCTTGCATAATTGGGAAAATGGTAGTGCCATTAGCAAAAATAAATTCTAAAAAAATCTGTTTATAACATCATCCTTAGGAAAAATGCCATTGTCAGATGTGACTGAATATAATGGAGCAAGGAAGAGAGCAAGTACCCATCACATCCAAGCAAACTTTGTCAATAATATTCAAATACTGGGGGCGGCTAGGTGGTGCAGTGAGTAGAGTGTCAGCCCTGGAATCAGAAGGACCTGAGTTTGGATCCGGCCTCAGACACTTAACGCACACAGAAACAAAAAAACTAGCCGTGTGACCTTGGGCAAGTTAGTTAACCCCCCAATTGCCCTCCAAAAAGAAAAAAAAATAATAATATTCAAATACTGGGTGTGTATGGCTAACAGAGAAGATGAAGTCTATCACTCCATTAATGTAGTAATGCAGGGTTTAGAAACCAGAGAGGCAGAGGATAGGTTCATCCGAGTCTCGTGATTTATATTTCTTGTAGTACCCAAGGTTTCTATAACCATGTCTGGTATTTTTTTTTCTTTTTTGGAGGCAGAAAGGCAAGACAATTGGGGTTAAGTGACTTGCCCAAGGTCACACAGCTAGTCAAGTATCAAGTGTCTGAGACAGGATTTGACCTCAGGTCCTCCTGACTTCAGGGTTGGTGATCTATTTACTACACCACCTACCTGGTATTTCAAATTTATCCTCTATTTAGCTTATTTGTGCATAGTAGCTTCCATGTTGTCTGCCACTAGATTAGGAACTCTTTGAGAGCAGGAAGCTCTTTTTTAACCTTTCTTCATGTTCCCAGGGTTTAGCACAATGCCTGGCATGTAGTAGATGCTAAAAAATGTTTATTGAGGCACAGGTAGGTGGCTCAGTGAATAGAGCACTGGCCCTGGAGTCGGGAGGACCTGAGTTCAAATCTGGCCTCAGATATACACTTCCTAGCCTTGTGACTTTGGGCAAGTCACTTAACCCCAATTGCCCTCCAAAAAGCAAAAAAATAAACAAAAACAAAAAATGTTTATTGATTAACTGATTGGTATCAACTTTTAGAGAGGTTGTGTGATGGAGTGGAATGTTCACCTTGGAATCATAGAGCCTGTGTTTGAGTCCCAGCTCTGTTTCTCAGTTTCCTCAACCATAGAATGGCCGTCATGTGGGGCTGGAGTTCTTTCCAGCTCTAATGGCATGACCTTCCTACCATAATAAATTATTGGACTGTGCAGATAGTCACAGAGGTTAGAGGATGACCTCCAACTAACCCCAAATACTTTATTCCACCTAGGAGGCATCTGAATCCTTGCCATTACTCCTCTTCTGCTGTCTACTTGTGGTTATCCAGTTGGCCACCAGGAAAATCTAACTAGACATACACCTGTTTGGTGTCTCTGATCTAAGCAGATGCTATCACGAAGGCCATATAAGTTGGTAACAAATAAATTGCTCTGCCTTCCATAAGACTGTGTTAGGATTCCTTTGAGTTAGATCATTGTGATGATACTGATATAATCAATCAATATAAATCAATCATTTAGTAAATTGCTTAATATGTGCCAGACACTTTGTTAGGCCCTGGAGATACAAAGAAAAAGTCGCAACAGTTCATGCCCTCCTTCCAATGGGGGAAACATTTACATTTATAAATATTACAGAATTGGCAAATGATACTGAGCCCTTGTGAGCATGTGTGGTATGCTAGACATGAAGTATGTACACTGGACCATGAGTGTGTGAATATTTACCATCTGCTAACTGGGGGAAGAAATCGACTGATTGACTGATGAGCTGGAACTTGGTCTGCATTCAAAAGACACTAACTAGCTAAAGCAATGTTATTTCTTTTGCCAGTCTCCTATATCCAAATGTAGAAAACCCCCCAACAGTGGCTCTTATCTATCTTTTTCTGCTTCAAGTCCAAAATTCTAAACCTATTCCATATGAAATGGGGGTGAGTGGTGGGAGTGGAGATGGTACATATTCTTGCAGTCCAATGCATTGAGGTAGATGGGACAAGACCTACACAGTTCTAGAGAGGGTGTCTGGGGATGTATTGTGATCTTGGTTAAAGTTCTTGTGACCCTAAACAAGTCATTTAAACCATCCCAGCCTCAGTTTCCTCATTTGTGGCACAGTGAATAGAGTGCTGGGTCTAGAGTCGGGAAGGCTCATCTTGAATTCAAATCTGGCCTCAGACACTTACTTAACCCAGGGCAAGTCACTTAAACCCATTTGTCTCAGTTTCCTCAAATGTAAAATGAGCTGGGGAAGGAAATGGCAAACTACTCCAATATCTTCACCAAGGAAACCTCAAATAGGGTCATGAAGAATCAGACACAACTGAGACTAAACAACAACATTCAAATGAGGAGGTTAGAATCCTTTCAAGTCGGAGCATGGGTAGGGAAAGCTGGCAACAATGTTCTACTGTCCCCACCTGGGCATACTGAAAGCTAGGCACGCATGGCCCTGCCCTGCCTGCTGTGTCTATGGTGATTGTTCTGTCTTGCCTTAGGTGAAAGGATAGTGAAGATGGAATGGGCTAGGCCAGGGCTAGGGAACCTGTGGCCTTGAGGCCACATGTGACCCTCTACGTCCTCGAGTGTGGGCCTTTGATTCCAAATTTGTTCTGTGAAGTTTGGAGTCAGTCAAAGGGCCTCACTTGAGGACCTAGAGGACCATGTGTGGCCTCAAGGCCACAAGTTCCCCACTTCTGGACTAGGCTATTAACCTTGTGATCTTCAAAAGTCTTGAGAGAACCACTAGAGGTCCCAGAGCTGGGGTTCCAGAAAGAGTTTGTAGACTGATAACCATCAGGACTCAGCCCATCAGTGAGCCAAGATGCCAGGTCCTGTACTCTAGGAAGTAACCCCATCTCTCAGATATGCCACATTTGGAAGTGAACATAGTGGGGGTTAAAGTTTTAGAGCAGTTACTTTAAATTTGAGCTCAATCTTCCTTTGGATTGAGGTAGTATAGACTCTAGTCTATCCATGGTTTGGTAGAATGATTTGTACTTCCGCTCTTGCTGTTTCCTCTCAGCAAATATCCTTTTGTAAAAACTAATTAATGTTAATTGGTTAAATTAGGCACTAATAATTGGGCCAATCAACAATACTGAGAAGATACTCATTGTAACTGCTAACTAATAAGAGAGATAAATATACTGTAATAGGGGTTCAAACTGATAACATTAGAGAAGAACCTCAGTCATTCAGGGGCACCCCAAGAATACTGAGAAGCAGTAGTCCTGGGAACCAGACTTGCTAATGCATATATGCTTTGGGAGAATAAGTCCACCGCTTCATATATAAGTGTGTACAAAGTAGAAACAAATTAAATAAAAGGTTCTTTGGGGAAGGAGGATACTGTTGGCTAGAGGGGGTCAGGGTCAAGAAAAACTTCATGGAGAAGTTCTTGAGCTGAATCTTGAAGGAAACCCGGGGATTCCTAGAGACAAAAGTGAGAAAAGACTAAATTCCAGTCAGGAGGGAGAGACAGTGCCAAGGCATAGAGGTGAGAGATAGAATATCTGTGTATGCAGCAACAAATAGTAGGCCAAGACAATTGTGGTATTAGGGGACCTTGTATTATAGTGTGAGTATTAAGTAAAACTTACTAAATTTAGTTATTTCTAGAGACATGCCATGTTATAATAGAAAGGGCACTCAAGGTAGAAGACTTGGGCTCAAGTTTCAGCTCTGTCATTATATAATCTTAGACATGGATCTCAGTTTTCTCATCTGGAAAATGAAATGAAAGGGTGAGACTAGATGACCCCTAAGGACATTTTTAGCTATAGCCATCTATGAACCTATCCAATCTATGTTCTAGAGGAATTCATGTAATAACATTCCATGTTACAATGAATTCTATATATGTGTCTGCATCGAAAATCCAGTTTCTCTTGAGTTGATTTGAATCCAGTCGACTGTCAATCTTGGAGCTGTCAAAAAAAAATATTAGCAATCTTTTATTTATTACAAAACAATCTACAGGAAAGATCACTCGTTAACACAAAGTATTATGGAGTCACTTAATTGGCTTAATCCATGATCCTTTGTCTTTTCAAGATGGAATTAAGGGTTGAATAAACTTTTTGAAAAGGTTTATAGTAATCACTTGGACTCCTCAAAATATAAGTCAGAATTTGGCCTAAAGATGTCTTGACTCTGAATGAAATAGTCACAAAGATACCAAGGATGAATAGTCCTGAAGCCATTTTGTTTAAGAAAAGAACCTACATAAAAAATCAAACAAGGATCATCATGTCACTACCCCTACCTTCAATTTGACAAACATTTATTAAGTGCTAACTATGTGCCAGGCAGTGTGCTAAGTGTTGGGGATACAAAAAGAGGCAAAAGAGAGTGCCTGCCCTGATGGAGCTTACAATCAAATGGAGGAGAAAACATGCAAACAAATATATACAAAGCAAGTTATATACAAGATAAAGAGAAAATAACGGAGGGAAGGCATCGGAATCAAGTGGGATAAGGGAAGACTTCCTATGGAAGGTGGGATTTCAGTTGGGACCTAAAGGATGTCAGGGAGTCAGTAGTCAGAGAGGAGGAGGAATAGCATTCCTGGCATGGGAGCCAGCCTTGGAAAAAGCCTGGAGCTTAGAGATGGAGTGTCTTATTCATGGCACAGCCAGGAGGTCAGTGCCTCTGTATTGAAGAGCATATGTCGGAAAGCACATAGTTAGCAGGTAGGCTTTAGGATCAGAGATTTAGAAGTGGCCTTAGAGACCATTTAACCTACCCCATTTCATTTTACAGATGAGGAAACTGAAGACCAGAGAAGTCAAAGACTTGCCTAAGGTAACAGAACTAGTAAATGACAAAGGTGAGATCAGAACCCAGGCCTTCTGACACAAATCCAGTGCTCTTCCCCTGTTCCATGCCATCTCTTTGTTCTGGTCTCAGCTATACCACAAAAGTCTTCCCATGAATAAGCAGTGGCATCTGGGAAAACTCACTGAGCCAGAAATTTAATTGAGTAGCAAATCATGACTGTCACTAACATACCTGTATTTATACTCAAATGAAGTGTCTTGTCTTTGTCCTCTCTTCTTCCTCTTCCATTTCCTTTAAAAGTGAAGTCAAGGTTACATATATACATTGCCATTACATACATACATTCAATGAAACTTTGTTATGATCCCATTATGAAAGAGGAAGTATTAGGCTGTGGGAATATGAAGATGAACAACATTGTCCCTGCTCTCGAGGATATGATACTTCCAAATTTCTCATACCCACTGAATGAATGCTCACATATACTGCAAAGAATTTATAAATATAAAGAGAAAAAAAATTGCTACATAGAATATACTTCACAGAATTTCTCTAGTTCATTATCTGCAATAGATATTGATACATGAGTGACACTCATCTTTCTGGTGGTCCCCACGCCAATATTTGTCAGAAGCAGCTCAAAATCTGGTTGATCAAGCGTACCAAGAAATAATGTTTCTTGTTGCTTTTGGCCCTAGGTGAAACTAAGTATGCCAACATCTTTATCAGATTCTTTCAAGAGAACCTATTGAGGCATCCTTTCATTTAACGCAAGAGTTCTTCATGTTTTTGTGCCATAATAATAGCTGGCATTTATATGATATTTTAAAGTTTATAGACTGCTTTACAAATATCTTATTTGATCTTTAAAACAACTCTGAGAGGTAGGTCTTAATATCTCTATTTTATAGTTGAAGAAACTGAAGCAGACAGAAGTTAAGCAACTTGCCATGGGTCATAACAGCTGGTAGAATTTAGGTCTATTCTACCTCCAGCTTTACTGTTCTATCCACTGCACTATCTAGCTCCCAGGCATCCCTTTATCAGTCTGATAAGGTTCATGGCCCCCTTCTCAGAATAACGTTTTTAAAGGCATAAAATACATTCTAAGTGTATTTTACAAATAACTCTTTACCCAAAGGCAAAACTACTGGTGACAATTGATTCATATTTGGCTAGGCTGTTCCTAAGACAGTCCACACTATCTGACAGATGGAACTTGGGGACTTTTCACTTTGGTAAAACTTTCCAAAACTTGCATTGCTTACAAGAACCCAACCTCACCTCCATATCACTATGAGAAGGACTTGGGTAGAGGAAAACTAAAGAACCATTAGTTCAGAATTCACTAATCAACCAATAATCATGTATTCAGTGCCTTCAAGGTGCCAGACATTGTGCTAAGTTAAGAAGTGGTAATACAAAGACAAAGGGCTTCCATTCCATCAGAGATAGACCAGAAAAATTTAGATCCAGGGATATGCTGGAACCACTCAGGAAGGTCTAAATGTTTAGTGTGATCATTTGCACCTCAAAAATCAGCAAATGCTTACATAAACCGATGCTGAGTGAAGTGAGCAGAACCAGAAGAACATTTTACACAGTAACAACAACATTGTGTGATGACTAACTTTGATAGACTTATCTCTGCTTAGTAATGCAAGGATCTAAGATAACTCCAAATGATTCATGATGGAAAATGCTATCCAAATATAGAAAAAGAACTATGGAGTCCAAATGCAGAATGAAGCATACTATTTATGCTCTCTCTCTCTCACTCTCTCTCTCTCTCTCTCTTTTTCTTTCTCTCTCTCTATAGTTTCTTCTTTCTCATGGTTTCTCCCATTGGTTCTAATTCTTTTCTATAACATGACTAATGTGACAATATGTTCAATATGAATATATATGTAGAACCTGTATCAGATTGCATGCCATCTTGGGATGGTGTGAGGGGAGGGATGGGGAGAAAATTTGGAACTCAAAATCTTATGGAAGTGAATAGTGAAAACTGAAAATTAACGAATAAAATATTTTTAAATCAGTAAATGCTACAAATTAGAGTTTGATTTATTGTGTTGTTGATTTTCTAGACTTAAGAAAATGATGGAAGAAATGTTAATAAAGTTGATTAACCTTAATAGGTATTCCCCCTGCCCCCACACACAAAGCTAGTTGTTAAACATTTACTAGTAGCACACCACGTCTTGGGTATCTTGTGGTATGACTGAGCACTGTTTGACTTTTCTGTGTCCATTCTCCAGCAGAAAATGCAATTTCTGTGTGGTGCAAACTTTGAAAAGCATAGGAAGATCACCATTAGATAAAAAGCTTAATGTTTAAAGTTATCATTCCTTGGAGGAGGGACCAGGTGTTGTTCCTTGATCTTTTCCCCTAGTTCCCCATCATTAAGAGGTCTGTACACTGTAGTTACTCAGTAACTGTCATTAACAGGCTGGTTTTGTTGTTCTTCCTTAGATACAAATAATAACTCTGCTTCCAAAGTGGCTTTCTGACCCTATATCATGAATCTATGATCCTATAACCTTTAGGACTGAGGTCAGAGACTCTCCCTGGGCTATCACTGTGAGTTAACCTAAAGTACTTTCAGCGTGAACTCATATGGGAACCCAGCTCTCTGAAGATTTTGAATTACCAAAAGAAGGCCTCAGAGGGCCCATCTCCTCAGATTGTTCTGAGAAACTGGAGGCCACACCTCAGTTTGGCTTTCAGAGAGGACTCTTACAGGAATGTGGACCCGACCACTCCTTTTAAAAACCAAAATACCTCCAAGATGTATCAGCCCACTAATAGTCTAGCTTATCCTTTCACCAAAGAAGGATGCTCCTCCTCCAAGTTCCTCGGTCAACAACAACCAGTTTCACACCTCAAGTTTCTGCTTCAACCCTAAAAAATAATTGAAAAATCATAGTAATCTTGCAACTGTTTTGTCAGCTCCTCTGTCTTCTGAAGAATCAAAATCACTTTCTTTATAGCTCTCACTCATCCTCACACTATCCCCAGGAAGCAAGGAGGGCAATTATTATCCCCATTTTGCAGATGGAAAAATGGAGGTCAAAGGAATTCATTGACCAGTTCAAGGTCAGACACACATGGATCCTCAAAGAAACTAGTGATTGAATCAAGGTGGCCTTATCTGCAGGATAAGAAGTTTATCTTTCAGGGTTAGTAGCTGTCATCATTTCAGTTATCAGGCATCTAGTTGGCAGATGGGGCCAGGTCTATGGCAAAACTGTCAAATAAGCCATGTATTCATGGCCCATTCACTGCCTCTTTCTCCCCTTCCAATTTTCTATCTCTTTCTTGAAGACCAGGTACACGGGGTATTATAGTGGAAAGAGTGCTGGATTCAGAATAAGATTACATAGGTTCAAATCCTGGAAAATACTTCACTACTTATTCCATGTGGGAGCAACTTTTAGAGGCCTCAATGTCTTTTTCTATAATGTGAGTAGGTTAGACCAGATGACCTTACCAGCTCTAAACTCTCTGATCTCATTCTCCTAAAAGGTTCTTATCATCCACAGAGAAAAGAATCTAATCTAACACTCTGATGTTAAGGAATTAACATTTTACCCAACCCAAGAAGATTCCATTTTAAAAGATAAATGGGGGAGGGTGGCTAAAATGAGAAAGGAATTAGTTGGAGTTAAGGGGGTGGGGCGGGGGGGGGGGCTAAAGTCAGGGCTTTCCTGAGGTTCCTCAAAGTTGTATCACTTAATTCTGTCCTCACAGAAGCTTAGCTCTAGGTCTATCCCCTCAGCTCACACAGTGAGTCCCTCAAACAAGGTTAATCTGGGTTTAAGGTACTCACTGGGTCTCTATTCACTCGAAATTAAAATTTAGGAATACCACAATGAGTCAGCCAGTGGACACAATTTCAAAGCAAAGACTTTTAATGAGATAAGTAATGAGCCAAGGCACATGCATAGAGAAAATACACACATTGGGCACATATGTAGCCAAGCCATACATGTGAAGGGAGCAAATGCCTCTAATGCTTCATGGACTCCCAATGTCTTCTGGTGATGTCACTATGCTGTTACTGCCCTGCCCACTCCCCAGTGATCTCAAGGGGTATCTAGTCTCTCCCAGACATGTAGCCTATGTTAGACACACAGTCTCTGTTGGGTATGTGGGTGAGGTCTGTAGTTTCTGGTGGTGTGCGACTGCTGCCTACTGATGCTTTATTGGACTTACAGTCACTGCCACTTAACTCTATTGGGCATGAGATTATAGATCTCCAGTCCTCAGATGAGATGCTTCCTCTTCCTCCTAAGAGGAAGAGTAAATTCTAGAATCTCTCTTTAAGTAAAGCATGGGATTTAAGCTAATTTACATGATAACTTTATTATATATTTAAAAGGAATAGCAAGTTATACATAATAAATTTGCAGTTTCATGTACAATCATCTTTTTGAAATTATGCTATTATAGAAATGCTTGTTCTATTCCATAAATTAAAAATAAAATAAATAAAAACAATGAAAAAGGAAAAGAAAATAAAAACAAGAAAAGGAAAGAAAAGTCCTATAATGCATAGAAAATTAATTAGAAGAAAATGTTTAATGATTTTTCTGTTTATTCTCCGAGTGTTGTATGAAATAGACGTTTCCTTTCAAAAAAAGATTCTTTGATACGGGCACTAAAGTTCTTTGGAACACAAAATAGTCTCAGATAGCTAGTCCCCAGAGGCTTGCCTCTATTTTTTAATTTCTTGTACACTTAGGACAAAGTCCCTGTCAGAAATGTCATTCTGACTTATAGTTAGAAACTACTTGTGACCTTCTGCTTAATGCCTGATTGTTAAACTGAATTCAGGTAGCTTAAACAATTTTAACATCTTTTTTTGTTTGTTTGTTTGGTTGGTTGGTTATTTTTTTTTTATTTGCTTTTTTGGAGGAGGGAAAATAGGGCAATTGGGGTTAAATGACTTGCCCAAGAACATCTGTTTTTTTAAAAATTTTGAGTTCCAAGTTCTCTCCTTCCTTACCCTCCCTTCCTTGAGAGGGCAAACAATTTGATATTGATTATATTTATACAGTCATGCAAAACATATTTCCATATTAGCCACAGTGCAAAAGAAAACAGACAAAAAGAGTATGTGTTGATCTGCATTCAGACTCCATCAGTTCTTCCTCTGGAAGTGAATAACACTTTTTATCATAAGTCCTTTGGAATTGTTTTGGATCATTGTTTTGCTAAGAAGGGGCAAGTCACTCACAACTGATCATCATACAATTGTAATGGAAATGCAGATTTAAAGATCTTCCCTGCCCCTAGCTTAAGTGCACCTGGAGCCTGTGGTGGGAGGCTTGTTTTTCAGGAAAGCCCACACCTTGATACTTTGTGATTGGGCAGTGGGTCAAGGAGGTTGTTACATTCTCTGAGCCAGGAGAAGGCTATATAAGCCCTGAGGAGAGGCTTTGCTTTGGGGCTCACTTTGAGAAGTGTTGTGTGATTTGACCAGATGAGACTCTGGGAAGCCGTTGTTGAGAGCCCCCCGGCTTTGAAAACCCAGATGTTGATGCTTCCCTCTCTGGTAACTGTGATTTGGTATTGATATAATGGTAGGACAGTTTGGAAGCCTGTCTGTTTGATCTGTAAGTTCTGTAACTCTGAAGTTCGGGATGCTGACCTTTTTCCCCTGAACTAGGTAATGTATGTTTGTTTGATTAAAGTAAGCTTGTTAACCCATTTTGAGTTGCTTTCCTTTACAAAAGCAGATCTAAGAACCTATATTGGCAGCTACCCTGGGGATATTGGGGTGCTTGCCGCTACAACAATATTGCTGTTACTATATACAATGTTCTTCTGCTTCTGCTCATTTCACTTTGCATTAGTTCATATAAGTGTTCCCAGGTTTTGGGGTTTTTTTTTTTTTTTTTTGGACTGATTCAGCCATTCTTTTTTTCCCCTTTTCTTTTTTTTTTTTCAAATGCTTTATTAACTTCTAGTTTACATCATTCATTTCTGTCAGATTTTGAGTTACATATTTTCTCCCCGTTTTTCCCCTACCTACCACCCCAAAATAGCAGTCCCACTGGATATCCCCTCCTCCAATCTGCTCTCTCCCATATCTTCTCCCATACTCCCTTCGACTTTTCCAGTAGGGCATGGTGGATCTCTATGCCCCAGTGCCTGTATATCTTATTTCCCAATTACATGTAAAATAGTATTAATAATAGTATATATATATATATATATGCATATATATACTATTATTAATATATATGTATTTTAAACATTTGATTTTAAAACTTTGAATTCCAGATTCATTCCCTTCCTCCCTTGTCACCCACCCTTACTGGGAAGATAAGCAATTCAGTATAGATTGTACATGTTTAGCTATGTAAAATATTACCATAGTAGATATATTGTAAAAGACTGACTACATTTCCCTCCCTCCTATCCCACCTCCCACTTGTTCTATTCTCTACTTTGATCTTGTCCCTTTTCAAAAGTGGGTGCTTCCAACTTCCCTCCCCCTACCAGCCTGCCCTCCCTTCCATCATTCCCCCTCTCATTCCCTTCCCCCCTACTCTCCTGTAGGGTGAGATACCCTATTTAGTGTGTATGTCATTCCCTCCCTCAGACAAATTCAATGGGAATAAGGTTGACCTATTCCCTTTTGCCTTCCTGTTCTTTCCCAGGTTTTTCTGAAAGCATCCTGCTCATCATTTCTTATAGTACAATAATATTCCATCACAATTACATACCACAATGTGTTAAATCATTCCCCAATTGATGGACATCCCCTCAATTTCCAATTCTTTATTCCTACAAAAAGAGCTATTATAAATATTTTTGTATATATAGGTCCTTTTTCTTTAAAAAAAAATTCTCTGGGTGCAGACCTAGTAGTGGTATTGCTGGGTCAAAAGGGTATGCACACTTCTATAGTTCTTTGGGCATAGTTCCAAATTGTCCTCCAGAATGGTTGGATCAGTTGCCAACTCCACCAACAATGCATTTGTGTCTCCATTTTTCTACATCCCCTCTAACATTTATCATTTTCCTTTTGTGTTATATTAGTCAATCTGGTAGGTATAAGGTGGTATGCCTTAGAGTTGTTTTAATTTGCATTTCTCTAGTCAATAGTGACTTAGAACATTTTTTCATATGACTATAGATAAGGCAGTTTCATTTAAAAAGATAGCCCTCCAACAAACTTCTAAAGTCTCTGTGGGATGAAATTTTTAATTCCCTAATTCTTTTGGTCTCCCATGAAAATGAATAGGAGGAATAAAAGCACAGGAACAAACACTAAGGCCAAGGGAGCAAAGTCATTGTCTTCCTCCTATCTGGGCACATTCCTATCTTTACTATGTATATTTGATCAGCAACAAGTTGCCCTCCATAAATCTGACTCTCTCTGTAAAATAGAACATGCAAGAATAAAAAAAAATTAATAAACCAAACAAAACCCTACAATCAAGACTGTTTCAGCAACTCTGACAATCAGAACCATAACCAGGGTGACTATATAAGGGCTTTATCCCTTTATCACAGGAAGTTGATATTTGAGAGTGCCTACGACATTTGCATCTCTTCTCCAGTGAAGAAGCAACTAAGCTTAGCATTCAGCTATTAAAAATATTTAATTAAAATAGGAAACTATCATGTAATTATAATGGCCATGCTTGGCTCCTGAGAAGAGTTGAGAAAATATGCCTCCCTCTCTTCTTTGCACAAGTGGGGGATTCTGGGTATAAAATATCTCAGATATGTCAGATACAGTTGATATTTTGGTTAGATTTGCTGAATACCCTGCCTTATGGCACCTAAGTGGTGCAGCAGATAGAGCATTGGACCTGGAGACAGGTAGACCTGAATGATCCAATCTCACATCCTGAATAGCTGTGGGACCCTGGTCAAGTCACATAATCTCTGCCTTAGTTTTATTATAATATTTATTATTGTTATCTTCCCCCAACCCCCTTTTAAAATCCTTATTACAAGGAAATACTTGCTGGGAATGAAGGAAGAAGGGATATAATTATAAATAGTTGTGATATGGAAACAAAAGTCATCAGTAAAAAAATAGGACCCTCTTCCCCCAATAAATAAAGCAGAAAGCAATCAGTATGCTTCTTCTATTGTATCCACAGTTAGACCCTTTGTGGTCTTCCCCAAATTCTGTAGATTCTTCAGCAACAACCTCATAACATGCCAATCTTCTGCTTTGCTCTACTTTCCCACACCTGCAATCTCATCAACTGAATTCCCCTGGTCACTAAAATTTCTAGTAGAGTTCTGCTCATACTAACTCACTTCTCAGGCTTTGGAGTCAAGAGGTAACAGAAGCCAACTAGATGCATTGTACTTTCTATTCACATTAATGGGACTTTAGGTACCACTTGAAAATCAGGAGAATCACAGGTATAACATCTTTTTTCAAATTCTACCAACTCTGAGAAATTCACAGGGTTTTGATTCAATTTATGAATAATGCTTCTCCTTCCTCCCTCTTGACCAGTTCATTCCTTCTCAGCACCAATAATATGGATGGACAGGAAAGAAAAGAGGAGGAAGTGAGATTCAAAGCAATTTTTTGACATTTCACCTATTGTAGTAGAAAGGTTTTGGGGAGGGTATATGAAGAAAGGATAGGAAGAATAAATAGAAACTAATGGTCAGATTGAAGCCTGAATATTATGTGTATATTTCATACATTTGTGTGGCCTTCTTCATTGGTCCAGAAAAATCAAGAATTTGTTAAAAAGGATGTATTTCACCTTTATCCATCTAGCATCATTATCATAAAAATATAAAGATTTGCAAAGAACTTTACATATATTATCTCATCTGATCCTTCTAACAGCCTTGGGATGTAGGAGCTATTATTATATTCATTTTACAGATAAAGAAACTAAAACCAACAGAGGCCAGTCAACCTGGGGTCCAATGATTAGTAAATACTTGAGATAGTATTCAAAGTTGGGTCTTCCAGACTTCATACCAGCTCTCCACTATGCCACCTAACTGCCTTCTCATGGATCACCCCAGTACCATATCAAGGAACATTTATTAAGCACCAACTCTATGCAAAGTCTAGTGCTAAACACTGGATATATAAAATATTTATGAGACAGTTACTGCTCATTTATTCACTCAATCATTCACTCATCAAACATTTATTAAGTACCTATAGTATGCAGATTACTACACTGGGGAATGGGAATGAATACAGACTTTACAGCCCATTTATTATGTACCTACAGTATGCACAGCACTACATTGGGCAAAGAGGAAGAATATAGAATTTGTAGCCTTCATTAAGATACAGTGCAATGGATTCTGGGTTTGAATTCAGCTCTGCCATTCTGTGCTTCAGTTCCCTCCAGCGTACAATAAAACAATAACAGTGCTGTTTGCTACCATGCCTTCAGAAGCTTGCTTCTGTTCATGGCTCAGTGTAACCCACCTCCTGAACAGAAACTTTCTCATTTGCGGGGAGGGGAGGGAGGGAGGAATTGTTCCTTTCTTCTGTTGGCACTCCCCATTTAATACATTTCTTTTGTGTACAATGCCTGGTCTGCCTACCCTGTCTTAAGTGTGAGGGACTAGAAATCTATAACCTGATTGACATCCCAACTGACTTGCTTGTAGTGTAACTGTAAGATAATGTCCTTATTTGAGAGATTCCATGACAGAAACTTTAATTTCTTACTGATAATTAGAACACCCAGAAATGCTTTTCTTTACTTTGTAATACTAAAGACTGAGTGGTTTGGGACTCTAATTTTTTGCTGACTTGCTCACTTTGTGTCACCTTGGTTAATAAACTTCAAAAGGGGATCAAGTGCAGAAAAGAAATCCCAGGGGAGGCAGAATCTGAGGTGAGCTCCAACCCTGAACACCTCTATCCACCAACTAACTGTTTCAGCAATGATGAATTCCTGGAATCCTGGAGAAGTTATTTTAATCCATTCTCTTCTTGGTTGTGTGGTCATTAGCTCTTGCTCAAACTCATAGGTTTGAGGATGCTAGGGCAGTTATGCTTCATAGGCAGGCCCTTCCATCTCTGTACTTCAGCTACAATCCCCAGCGTGCCTCTCTGTCCATACAGTCCAGTAGTTCCAGCAGGAGCTTCTCTTTGTCTCTCTTTCTCTCTTCACAACTGCTCAGAAAAGCCCCCCAGGATTTCCCTTTCCATGCAGCTTTTTCTGTCTCTTTTTCCTCTCTAAAATGCAGATCACTTAACACAATTCCTCTTCTAAGTACATTGTTGGAACTGAAGTCAGGCAGAAAAGCACTTATTCAGGGCATCTTACCTCTATCATATTCTCTCTCCTACTAAAAAAATTTCGGTCCCTGCAAATCACACTGGGTGCTCATATACATCCATAAAAATATATTAATTTACATTTGCATAATACTAGATAATTACCACAAGCACAAAGGATGTTATATATAGAGCAATCAATCAAGCCACCAATGAACAAGCATCTATCTATTTAGCACTTACTATATGCCACCTATAGTGCTAAGCACTGGGGATAGATACAACTTTAAAAAAAAAAGCTCTGACCTCAAGGAGATTTCATGTGAAACATGCACACATATAAGTATATACATAAATCAGATTTAAGGTAAGCTTGGAGGAGAAGGCATTTGACTCTGGAAAGGGGAAGATGGGGAGCAGGAAAGGGAAAACGGAGACTGTGGCACTTGAGCTGATTCTTCAAGAGAGCTAGTGATCCCAAGAGGAGGAAATGTTGAGAGGGAACATTTCAAGTATGGAGAGAATCAGTATAAAGACGGAGAGTTGTGTGTGAGAAATACCAGGTAGGCTCCTATGGCAAGACCTGAAAAAGCATCAAGGGAAATAATATGTAAGCAAATTGGAAATTCAGGAAGTGGCCAGGATGTAAAAAGCTTAGATGCCAAACTGAGGAGTTTATATTTGCTTTTAGATGTAATAGAGAGTCACTGGAATTTATTGAGGGGATATGGTCAGAATGTGCTTTGAGAAAACCACTTTAGGAACTGATGGATGGGAAAGTAGAAAGATAATTTTTGTTGTTGTTTAGTTGTGTCTCACTCTTTGTGATCCCATTTGGGGTTTTCTTGGCAGAGATGTGAAGTTGTTTGCCATTTCCTTCTCTAGCTCATTTTACATATGAGGAAACTGAGGCAAAAAGAGTTAAGTAATTTGCCTAGGGTCACACTAATAACTTTCTGAGGTCAGATTTGAACTCAGGAAGACTTATCTTTCTGACTCCAGGTCAGGCACTCTATTAACTATACCACCTAGCTGACCCAGATAAATAATAAGATATTACAATAGTCCAGGAAGAAATGAGGAGATCATGAATTAGAGTGATGGCTGTGTGAGTGGACATAGGTGTAGATTTAGAAATAGACAGATGTATCTGAGGAATGTTGTAGAGGAAGAAGGAACAAGATTTGGCAAGTGATTGGATAATTGGGGTGAGTTAGAGTGAGTAATCAGGGATGACACCGGGGTTTAAGATCTGAGGAGGGTGGTGCCTTCGACATAAGCAGGAAAGTTCAAAGAGGGAGAAGGAGGGAATAGGAGGAAAGATGATGATTCTTATTTAGAAACAGTTGAGTTTGAAATGTTTATGTACATTCAGTTAGAAATGTCCAACATGTAATTAGAAATGTGGGATTAAAGCTCAGAAAACAGATTGGGATGGACATATAGATTGTGGAATAATTTGCATAGAGATGATCACTGAACTTGAGAGAGCTAATGAGGATACCAAGTGAGATAGTATGGAGAGAAAAGGGAATAGCAGAGAATAGGGCCATGGGGAGCAATGACAGTTAGTGGTCATGATGTGAATAGTTGTTCAGGGAGAAAAGGTGGTTAGCAGTATCAAAGGCTCCAAAGATGTTAAGGATGAGGATAGAGAAAAGACCATCGGATTTGGCAACTAAAAGAATATTGTTAATTTTGGAGCGAACAGTTTCAATTGAGTGACTACCTTGGAAGCCAGATTGTAGAGAATTTAAGAAAGCGTAGTTAACTAGTCAAAAACAAAACCATTTTTACATAAAGCACTTCCTATGTACCAGGTACTGTGCTAAGTGTTAAGGAAAGTTTAACAAAAAAGGTTTCTGCCCACAAGGAGCTTGTATTCTAATGCAAATGACTGAACAAATAAATGGAAAGTGATCTCTGAGGGAAAAGCACCTGGTAGGGAGGGAAAGGTGAAGGTGAACTTGTTTTTGAAGGATTTCAGAGAGGCCAGAAGGCTGAGGTGAGGAGAGAAAGCAATCCAGGCATGGGAAATAATCAGTGAAAAGGAATGGAATCAGAGGATGGAGTGTCTGATGCCAGGAATAGTAAAAAGGCCAGTGTTTCTAGATTATAGAGTATGTAAAGAGAAGTAAAGTGTAAGAAGACCCTGTAGGTAATGTAAGGGTGCTGTATGCATTCTGTGTTGTGTTGCCAAAGTAGTTTATGTGTGTCCACATTGTTCTGTCTAAATGAGGTTCAAAGAGAAGCCTGAAGAGAAATCTCTAGTCTCCTTCCTGTACCATTCTCCAAAAGAGATTGATTTGTACCAGGAGGGGGAGCAGGAAGTTGGAGTCAGAGGCTGGCTACTCTGTTCTCCTCAGAGAAAAGACACTAGATTAGAGTTTTATCTAAAGAAAAGAATTTTTAAACTCAAGTGATGCTCCTGATTACTTTCCCTTAATGGAGAAAGACTGCTCCAAGCTATATGTCTAAGTCTTCCCACCAAATGCTAGTCTAGTTACACAAAGACCATCACACATTGAATATCAAAAACCGCATTTATCTAAGTTGATAGCAAACAGAAATTAGGGATTTCTGTTTACAGATGAGAATGTGCCAGATAAATACATAGAATAAGTTGGTTCCTCCATTGGACCCCAGGTATCACAGTTCAGACAAGAGAGAGTCTCAGATTTCACTTGAAGGGAAAGTTCCTGAAGTCTCTAGTAGTAGTAGTAATCTGAGGATAGGGACATGACTGAAATGCCAGCATTTTCATATATTAACTTCTTCCCAGAATCTTTCTCTCCTTTCAGGGACCTGAAGAGAATCTGTAAAATCGTGTCTTCTTTCTGAGAACTTGAAGTTAGGATCTCTTTTCTTCCAAGGTCTTGCCAATTCTGCCCCTCAAGTAGGCAGAAAGCATTGGTATGTTTTTAGGCAGTAAGGAAGGAGCCAGTAGATAAGGAGGGGTTGAAGAATATAGAACTACAAACCATAGACCAAATGTATAAATAATAGATAATGAACATTAGGGTTCTCAGTTATAGGCTGGTGCATACCAGGTGAAAAGGTCTGCCACCAGCAGAAGGTTGCTTATTTTTCTTCCTATCTCTCTCCAGAGATAAGCTCCTATTAACACTGGAGCTCCAAAGTCTTGCCAGTACTTGTAATCTCCAGATAAGTTGAAACATTTTTTTCCTTTGAACACTGGAAACACATGTCTGATATATATTCACTGCCATTCTAAGCCAATAAGACTTGTTATCTTTCAGTTACAGTTTTCTCTTGATCTGACTGTCCCAAGTCACTCTAAATGCTTTCATGACCACAGTCGATCACACTTTAGGTCACACCAACTGCTTTTTTTGTAACTTGTGTGGGATTAGTTATGGTCAGATATAGTACACCATTGTAAAGTTCCAAATTCTATCTCTCTCAACATCAGGTGAGAAATTTTAGCCCCCAAACATTAGGTTCTTTGTTCTACTGTTGAATAATTGCTTCCCATTGACTCCTATTTTGCAGAAACTTCCTTGTCTTCACAATTATTGGCACTGTGTCCAGGCCAGAGAGCTACCATTAAGGGCAGCCTTCCCTTGCTACATTACCAGTGTAATCAGAGAAAGGTTCCCATTGGAAGTTGTGTTTGAATTGAACTTTAAGAGATGGGTAGAAATTCAGAAGGCAAAGAAAGGGAGAATATTGCAATCTTGGAGAACAAGGTAAGCAAAGGAGAAAGGGCCCACAGGTATGTTAGAGAAATAAAGAATAGTATGGTTTGATTGGCTGTAGAGTATGTTAAAGCTAAGTAATATGAAATATGGTTTTAAAGGTTGGGTGGGGCCAGATTACAGAGGGCTTTGAATACCAGTAAAGGAGCTGGAATTTTACTCAGTGGGCAGTGGAGCCACTGAACATTTTTGAGCAGAGGAGTGACATCCCAAGTTATACTGGACTGGAGACAGAAGATACGAAGATATAAGAAGACCTATATGAATGCTATTGTGACTGTTCTGACAGGTGGTAATGGGGTCATTGTACAAGAGTGGCAGCAGAGATGCTAGACGGTGCATTGGGTAAAATTGACAGACCTTGGTAACTGACTAGACATGAAGGTAGAGATAGAGGGGGGTCATAAGAAACTCTAAGGTTTCTTTCCTAACATTGCTCTATGTTAGAGGATTGATAAACAAAGTAGACCTCAATACTTAGTGATCCTGAATGAGGGGTCTGAGGATCCCTGGGAGCCCATAAGGATGGGAATGTACTAGTAAATGTTTAGCAACTGTTTCTGAGTTGAAAATGTGGTCTGTGGTATACTTTTAATTTTAATCTGCATCATTCATATTTTTTAAAGTCTAGACAATCAACAAAACAATAAGTCAAGCCTGACTTGGTTTGCCAATTTTCAAGGTGTAAGTGCTCACACTGAAAATTTAGCAATTGGCTTTTAAAAGCCTGTTGGAGCTGCAAGATCCTTTCAGGAAGTTGGAAGATCACATTTTTTTTTCATAATAATACTAAGATGTTTTAATTTCTAATATGGTAAATATCAATAGAGATAACCTACTTAAACAAAAGCTCTTAGGGGTTGTGTCCTGAGACCAAGTAATTTGAAAACAGTTACCTATATCCACTGATAACAAATATCAACTTCTCCTAGAAAAGATTGCAACCCATCCACACTATATCATCCTGTGGGGTTCTAATTCAAGATCTTCAAAAGAAACTCCACAGAAGAGCCACCTAACACATTTCTTAGCCTTCTTATACTTCAGGGATACCAATGCATCATTTAGAATTTCCATTTGGTATTGCTTCATTCTCACTATATCAAGTCAACAAGGATTTATTAAACATTTATTATGTGCCTGTGCCACCTCCTTTTCTGATCGTATTTCTCCTTAATATTATTCCTAATGCCACTTGCACATAGATCATTTCTGGAAATATGCTGGACCCACCACACACCTTGTCATTTGGAGGTTAACTGCAATTTTGAATCTTCAGATATAAAGGTATTATGAGTTTGCAGTCTTAACAACATTCCTGGGCCAGCTCAGTGATTATTCCTCAGAGCACTACAGAGTTTCCCAAGTATGATCCAACCTATTCTCTTTTTTAAAAAAATTAATTTATTTTATTAACAAAATCGATTTTCTCCCCTTCCACATTCCCTTCATTCCATTAAGAAACAAAAAGAAAAATAAAACCCTTGTAACAAATATGCATAGTCAAGCAAAACAAATTTCCACATTGACCCTATATAAAAATATATGTCTAATTCTGAATCTTCAGTCCATTACCTACCTCTCTGTTAGGAGTGGATACAATACTTTATCACTGATCTTCTGGAATCCTGCTTGCTTAATGTGTTGTGCTATTCTTAAGTCTTTCAATGTTGTTATACATTGTTACCCTAGTTCTGCTTAACTGATTCTTCATCAGTTCATACAAATCTTCCAGGTTTCTCTAAAACTGTCTCTTTTTTAATTTCTCAGAAAATAGCAGTATTTCATTACATTCATATTGTCATAATTTATCCAGTCATTTCCAAACTGAATGCCCCACCAACTTATATGAACTAGTAATGAAGTAAGAAGAACAGTAAGAGCAATTCAAATTACAATATCTGAACAATTTTGAGGGCTTTTATAAAGTGAAGAAGAAAGAAATGATCAGAAGAAGGAGAATAATGTATACAACAACAATAACGCTGTGAAAGCAAACAACTTTAAAAGTTGAAAGAACTATGATCAATACATTGACCATTCATGACTTCAGGGGAGCAATGATGAAATATGCTTTCCATTACAGAGAGATGACAGATTTAGAGCTCTGAATAAGGCATAATATATATGTGTGTGTGTGTGTGTATGTATGTATGTGTACATGTATAAATGTATTTCTGTGCACAAACACATAGATATGCACACATGTGTGTATATATACATATACATGTATGTATATACATGTGTGTACACATACATATACATGTATGTATATACATGTGTGTATATATACATGCATATATATTTTAAGCATCATCATTGAGAGAATTTGTTTGGTTTGACTATCTATCTATATGTATATACATATATATTTGTTACAAGAAATTTGTTTTCCTTTCCTTTTTTTTGCAATGAGGTTGGGGTGGGAAGGAGAAAAAATCGATTTCTGTTAATTTTTTTAATCTATTAGAAAAAGGTGAGAGGTGAGAAGTGGCATATGAAATATATCATAAGAAGAGATATGAAATGTTGCATTATTTCAGATGAAGTCATCATATTATTAATTTTACTTAACTGTTTTACTTTGTCACAAGAGACCTCTCGTAAAGTCAGAGTAATCTATAAATGTATGTAATGCAAAAACAACACATCAATTTTTTTTAAGGGAAAAAGACCTCTGGTTGAGATGCAGGGATATGGTGTTAGATATCCCACTATATATATTGTTATCCTTTGTTAGAAGCAGGGTCCCTAAATCCTGGTGTGTGTGTTTGGCATTGGGGGGGAGGCAGTGAGGGATTAGGGATGCAAAAACAATATAGATTTATAAATCTTATTTAAAAATAAAAGCTAGAGAGGCAGTTAAGAAAATAACAGGAGTCTGTAAAGATAAGGTACCATAAAGGTTTAAAGGATATAGCCATTTTGGGTTTTTCCCCATCTCCCCACTATAACACTTCTATTGTAGGTAAAATCTGATGAAAATGAACATTAAAAGAGTCTGCCAAGGAGAAGGGCAAGTGTGGAAATAGGAGTAAGAGTGCCATTGCCAGGTAGAGAGGTTGATGTGCTGCCTGTTAAATATAGGAGCAGCTTAGATCTTTTGGCACCAACTGCCAGCTTCACCCTCATCCCCCACTCAACTGGATTGGCCAACTCTACTGGCCTAATTTGCAAAGCAATAAGGGTTCTCCAAAAGTGTGGGACTTCCACAAATTCAGAATATCCATTTAGAAAACAACAACAACCATAAAAAATCAGAGGCTCACTACACAAGGAAAGAATTGCAAGGGAAGTGTTAGTCAATGCGGGTCAGTCAACCCACTAATAAAATGATCTCTGCTTGTTTTTGCTTCTGGAGGAATCCATTGTCAGAGCACCAAGGTGGGTGGGGGGTAGGGGAAAGTCAACAATGGCACACAGTAGTGAGAAGGAATCTGATTGAGTCCATTCCCTGGGATGCTAGAACAATTACTCTCAGCCAGGGGGCTAGCAAAAAGAGGGAAAGGAACTCTGCAAGGATTCCCTTGAGGACAAAGAACAATGCTCATGTATTATACTCTCCCCAAGACCTGGCACAGAGCCACCTAGGAACCTTGTTCCCTCTCATTATCTACCTCGTATATTTTTAATGAGGTAAATCCACATACCCTTGAGCAAAGAGATCACATATCCCAAAGGAATCTCCATAGATTCTGTTGACATCAAGGGTTTTAGCAGGCCAAGTACATTCCAAGGGAGAGAACAGGGGTTAGGAGAGAAGGAGTGGGACAGGAAAATGGTCTTGCCCTCTGTTAAAAGTTTATACCTGCTTGGGAGCAAACAGATCTGCTTAATGTTTAGGACCTGCCTTGGATTTCCTGATAACAGCAGCATATGTCCTGAAGCCTTCCTACATACCTTTCTATGCCCTGGCACAGAGTTGCAATTAGCAATTTAGGCGTGTGAAGCAAGGTGTGCAAATATGCCCTTAAATCAACTTTGAAAGATATTTTCATTTGGTAACTGAGACTCCAAGACACTACACTAGGGAGAGGCACAGAGACATAACTGGAAAGGTTATTCATCCTTTCAGTCCCTCCCTCTCATAATAGAGAATAGGCTGAAGAAGAAACAGGCTAGAGAAAAAAATTACCTGGGGTGTGGCTCCCTAAGGTGTGGTGCCCTTTGGTAGTAAGCACCATCTGGTAGGTTCCCATTCTGCCTAATTATTCTTCACCATTATGTGCTTAGCTCACTTGTTTCTACTCTGCTAAAGAAGAGCAGGCACTATCAGTCTCCTCCAAAACTCTCTAAATTTCAGTGCCCTAGAACAAAGCCCAAGCCACCCAACCCTAGTTAAGTCTCTGTTCCCTCAGATACAACAATATAGTATTGTGCTCCCTCTAGGGGTCTTGATGTATTGTAGGGTGATCAGAATACTCATAAATCCCCTGAGTTCTAAGACGAAGGACGTGAAGATAGAGACGAACTTAAAGAATCCAAGTTTTGTTAATATCACTACAAACATACCAGGTAATTGACTGACATCTCAACAACATTTCATATGGATGTCTTAGAAATGAATATGGCACAACTCTTCTTCCTATAGCTATGACTTTACATTATTTGCTCCAGATATTACAGATTTAAGGGCATCATATTTTCTCAAGATAAACCCCCCAGAAAGGAAAATTCTATTCAATTAAAAATTTTTAAATGCCTGTTATGTGTAAGGCACCAGAGATATAAAGAACAAAAAATCCCTGCCCTCAGGGAGCTTACCCTCTACTGCCAGAAAAACACATGAACACAAATGAGCAAGCATAAAATCTATAAAACGTCTATATGGGGTAATAGGTGGTGGTGGTGGTGAGATATCAAGAACAACCATGGGGGACCAAGAGAAACCTTGTAACACACTCTTACTTAAACTTGCTACTGACTCATCTGTCCTGTTTAACAATCATTTCAATCATACCCACTCCCTCAGATCAATTGTCTTCTTATTATCTTGTTTGATTCAGTCATCTGGGACTGCTGACTATGAAAGTGGTTACGTCTGGGGCCAGAGGCTTTTATCTTCAGGTAAAGAGTGTGCTAGAGTGAACAGTTACATTTCTCATACTCACCCAGATGTCTAGCTACCTCAGTACATCGTTCATGAAATTAATTTTCTTTTTCTATATGCTAAACATACTATCAGGGAAGCTAGGTGGCGCAGTGGATAGAATGCCTAGCCTAGAGTCGGGAAGGCTCATCTTCCTGAGTTCAAATGTGACTCTAGACACTTATTAGCTGAGTGACCCTGGATAAGTCATTTCACTGTTTGCCTCAGTTTCCTCATCTGTAAAATGAGCTGAAGAAGTAAAACCATTCCAGCATCTCTACCAAGAAAACCCCAAATGGGGTCATGAAGAATCAGATATAACTGAAATGACTGAATGACAACCAAGTACTGACTTAAACATATGTTTGATATTTTGTAGCACTATCACTATTCTCCCCTTCATGAAAGAAAGGTTGGTTGGATTTTTTTTTAAAGCAAAACTGATGGATAATTATATCTAGGGAACAAAAATCCCCTTTCAAACACAATATGATTATATATATATATATATATATATATATATGATTATATAACTTAATATATTATTATGTAAGTTAATAACTTATACTCAGAGCTCAGGGAAATCTTAGGGAAGGCAGCATGTTGTAGTGGAAAGCATACTAGAGCTGGCCTCAGGAGTCCTGGGTTCCAGTCCTAGGTCTGTTACTTACTAGTTGTATGGCAGTTTCCTCACCTATAAAATTGATATAACAATAACTGTCCACAGCTGTAACTAAGGCAAGGCAACCAGAACTTTGTCCCAGAATACCAATATTCAGGAGGCGTGTCTTCTCCTCATGACAGTTCCTTAGTTAATTATTTCTTGATCATTCACCTGATGCCAGGCAGCTATCCCTAGGGTCATATTGCCATGGTGTCTCTCTGCTGTTGTCTACCTTCCCCCTAACCACTAGAATTCTCCTACATGATGTATCCCCTCCATATGTAGCTGAAGAAGACGGGAATATCAGGGTGGTCAGCCACAGGACAAGGGTATGACTTTCTGGTATGTCAGCTACTCTCTGTCTGTCTGTCTGTCTCTTTCTGTCTCTCTGTCTCTGTCTCTGTCTGTCTTTCTGTCTCTCTCTGCCCCCATCTCTGTCTCTGTCTCTCTGTCTCAGCAGTCAGTGTTAAGTGACTTGCCCAGGGCCGCACAGCTATTAAGTGTCTGAGTCCACATTTGAACTCACATCATCTTGACTCCAGGGCTGGTTTACTCTATCTACTATGCCACCTAGCTACACCTTGTCAGCTACCCTCTCTTCTAGCCTAATTATACCAAAAACATATTGTGCATTTCCCACTTTCCATTGCTGCTCAAATGAGTTTACCCTAGGTATAGTTATGACTTTCTACCTGCCAGGTATTGTATTCATAGCAATGTGACAGGCATCCTGACTCGGGAGAGAGTGACCTCAATAAATATGAGTTCGTCTGTCCTAATTGTACAGCTCAAAGAAATTTTTTAATAGACAAAATGTCTTTGGTAAAGTATTTGCCAAACTGAATTAGGAAGCAGTTTGAAACACTTGCTATAATCAGTGAAGTACTGCCAGGATTCTCTCCACATTCCCAATCCACCCATTTGGTGCAAGTGACAGTCTTATTAGTAGCTCTGGAATGGAAGAAATAGAATGAGCTTTTGAATATGTAAGAGCCTCTCAACTTGCCTTAAAAAAAAAAGAACAGATGCCAATATTTTAACCTTGGAGAAACTAATGAGATGAACATCTGCTTTTGGCCTGGCCCTCACAAGCGTCACAGTATCACCCTTGATTATCGTAAGCACCATGTCTTTCCTTGACTCAAGAATCAAAATAGGAGTACTGGGCTAAGAGAAGAAGAGACCTTTTCACTGAACTAGGAAGAGGAGAGAGCTGGGAAATCCTGCCAAAGAATACAGACTAATCTTTGTTCATAGATGAGTGTGAACCAGGGAGAAGAGTCCTGCTGGGATAAAGAGACATTTTTGTGTTATAAATTGTAGGAGTAGTTGCAATGTCACCCAAACACATAAGCTCTGCTTCAAATCTGGGGTTTTACATAAGTGTAACTAATGTTGGCATTGTTTTATCAGGAAGCCATCTCTCATTTAACCCAACTGAATGTGCCTTTAAGAATGTGATCATGGTAAAATGCCATGTGGAAACAAGGGTTATTGGCAACCCTGGGCTGCCTTGGGCAGCAGAGTCACCCAGACTTCTAGAATTTTCTCTTCTGATACTATATCTCACCTAACAGAACATCTCATTGGAGGCAAACTGCCCTCCTTGGGGGATCTCAACCCCTCTTCAACATGATATATAATAAATGGCCAACCATGTTGGGTGAATGGTGAGTCCAAATCAGCACACCAAGGGAACAACTGACTCCAAATAAATATCCTTTCCACTCCAGAAACAGTACTTGCTTGAAACACCAATCAATCATTTTCTGCCCCATCAGAGTTCCTCCCACTTGTCCTGCTGCTTTGCCAACTTCATCAAAATGAGAGGAGGAGAAGGTGATGGAGGAAGATTGAAAGGAAGGGAGACAGAGACAAAGGCAGAAACCAAAACAGAAAGCCAGAGAGAGATGGAGACAATGAAAGGTGGAGGAGAGGGAAAGGGAAGACAGGAGGAAGGGAGAAAAGAAGAGAGGAAGTGAGCATTTCCACTATATTTTTTGTTATTTAAATAATATACCTTTATAAATTCGGAACTAGTAGTAGAACCCAGAGAGCAAACAGGGCAATGGGAAAGTTCAATTATGTGTTGATTTTTACAGCTTTTCCAAAATGTACACTGGGAATAAGTTTAGAGATTTTCCTGAGTTATCAAGGTAGTTCATAGTAAGTGTTTTTTTTTTTTCTGTTGTTGAAGATGAATTTTCTGTTGACACAATTAAGTTCCCTTAAGAATACCTCTCCTGGTTGAAAACTATCTTTACATGTAATTGAAAAAATACTATTTATAAGAAAAAAAATTTAAAAAAACAAACAAAAGGAACATATCTCCTGGTTGAAAACTATCTTTACATGTAATTGGAAAAAACAAAATATTATTTATAAGAAAAAAGGTAAAAAACAAAAACAAAAAGAATCTCTCCTGGAAAATAGAATAAATAAGGGTGGGACAGGATGGAGGAAAATATAATTAGTCTTTCACAATATGACTTACTATGGAAATGTTTTGCATAACTACACATGTATAACCTATTGCTTGTCTTCTCAACGGGGGTGGGTGAGGAGGGAAGAAGAAAGAGAATCTGGAACTTAAAAGTTTTAAACAAATGTTAAAAACTTGTTTTTCCATGCAACCGAGAAATAAGATATACAGGAAACAGGGTGTAGAAATCCATCTTACCCTACAAGAAAGTAAGGGGTAAGAAGGTAAGGAGGAGTTTGGGAGGAGATAGAAGAGAGGGCAGACTGTGGGAAGGGGTAATCAATATGCTTACCATATTGGGTGGGGGGTAGGGGAGAGATGGGGAGAAAATTTGGAACTCAAAATCTTGTGGAAATGAATATTGAATACTAAAAATAAATAAATAAATTCTGGGGAAAAAATAAGGAATCTCTCTCTTGGATTTGTGCAAAGGAAACCCCATGCCTCTAGATACTTCATGATATGTCGTTTTACTTCCCAGAGGTAATCAGGGTCAAGCTGTCATGCTCAGACCTCAGCCCTTCTGCAATTTTTCACACAGATAAATGACATGGGTTAGTAACCTCACTGTTGCTGAATGTTTTAGGGTGTTGGGGGTTTTTTTCCACCTGAGGAAATCTCATTTTATTTTCTGGGGCCAGGCAGTAACAAAATAATTTCTAATATCTTATATCTGTCTCTTCCTGGAGACCTGCCAAAGGACTGTGCTGCTTAAATGCTAATAGCATTAAATGGAACTTCAAAAGGATTCCATTATGTATTATTGTCCAAGGCAATGCACTGTCTCTGTGGTCTTCCTAGCAGTTAAACACCACGGCTTCCTGATCACACATAGAACCCAGACCCTTCCTTGCACACACACTGGTCAGAGCTCACTAAATATCTGTGGATTTGATTTTTTGAACAGAGACCAGAAACACAGGAGTGCATTCACCAAGGCTGACCTGCTCTATCAGGGGAAGGTGACTGGAGAGAGAGCTGAGCTGCTTGAATTCTCATTTCCCTTTGGCAGATCTCCAAGGGCAAACCATGCCTGTGAAGGGCATTCATTATCTGTCAAGGGGTTCATCCTGGGTGTGGAATTAACAAGAGGCAAGGAATGCTGAAAAAAAAAATGCACTGAATTACCCAAGTGTTCTTAGCTTGAGGCTATCTTGAGCAGGGAAGGATTGGATGTTTTGTCCTCAGGGGTAAATGCCGACCTCTGTCCTATAAGTATCTCGGGGACATTCGATTTGCCTGCCATTCATTGGGCTGCAATAGCAAGGCCTATCCCTGCATTGAGGGGAAAGAATGGGGATAGAGATGGGCAGCTGGGAGGGGAATTAATAAATCTGAATTTGTGTAATTAGAGTCATAGATGTTGATAAGCTCTTTCCCTAGGATTCATTTCCAATAGCATTTGTGGATGTGTTCTAGACTGTGCAGTGGTGGTCCTGTCTAATAATTAATCACCTAAGCCCTTGGTTTATCAGGAGAAGATCCTGACAGCTCTAGGTACAAGGAAGCAGGGAAGCAGCAAGGCAGGCTGCAGATGCATTTCCTCTCAGTGCCAGGAAAGGTTCTAATTCAAAAACAAATCTATTTCTCGATTTCCAACTGCACGACAGGGCAGGGCATCCGGAGGCAGGGTGGAGCATCAGATTGTTCAACAGTAGTTATGGCACCTGGCCAAGGGAATTTTCCCATTTTGTGAAGGCTCTTGTTGGCCACTCAGGAGTGGCTATGAAGGTCCAGGAGCACAGAAGCAAAGAAAATCCATCCTTCCAGCTAAACCAAGAAGTGCTTTAGCCAACGGCTTACACTGCAGAGCTTTCAAACTTGGCCTGTAGGCTTCATGGAGCTGCCAAACTGCCAAATGCCCAAAAAAATGTAATAGGGAAATGCTTAACAAAATAAATAAAAATATAATACAACCTAGGTAATGGCAATTTGTGGTTTTCTATGTCATCATGGGGCAGGCAGGTATCTATTTCAGCTGCTAATCCTCTATTTTCCCTCTGCCAATCTGCTTGGTTTGAAGTTCACTATAAGCTTCAAGCATCACTTGAAATCTCAACATCATACTGTCAACTCAGCTTTGGATACGAAATACTTTACCAATTCTCTGTGCCTCCTTTCCCCTTGACTGGAGGGCTGGAGAGTGGAGCACTAAACTTCTCCTAAAACTTTCCTTTAAAGAGAGCTGGAATCTGGATTCTTCAGACAATTCTTCATTTGCAGTTCCATGTAGCCCCTGCTTCCCCCTGCTTCCCCCTCCTACTTTCCTTTTTTTTTTGTGGTACATTAATTTTTCCCATTAGATTGTAAGCTTCTTGAGAGCAGGGACTCTTTTCTTTTTCTTATTTGTGTCCTAATTATGCTTGGCACAATGCCTGGCACATAATAGGCACTTAATAAATATTTATTGAATTGAATTGGGGTTTGCCACCACTACTAGCTTATAGTATAGATCAATGCCTTCTGCCATATCAGAGATCCTTGGTGACTTGATAACCAAGTGCTGACTTTTTCTTTAAGTAAAGAGGACATGAGCCTTTGCCATAGGAGTAGGAATGTGGACAGAAGTGACTAGGTTGACTCTTTCTCCTCCAGAGTTCCTATTACCTACTAAAGGCTTATCAGAGCTTCAAGGCAATTTGTGTGGCCTGGAGTAATTAATTGGAGGATGGAGAGGAAGGAAGGACTTTGTGGGAGATTGACCTCATATTTGTAGGATAATGATTTTATTGCTTAACTCTCCCCCCATTTATTCTGATGTCCTATCCCAATTAAACACTTTGCTATTTAATTTGTGCCTTTCTGCTGGTCTATTGGTAGGCACTAAATGGGGGTTTGGGTACTAGATGGGGGTTTGAGGCACATAGTGCTCCCACACCAATTCAGGCAGTATGTGATTTCAGAGTGGGGTAGAATAAACATTTTATATTTATGAATGGGAATGTGAGATAAGAAAAGGAAATGATAAGAAGCAGGCATGGTCAGATGTTCTTAACACTCTTATCATGAGAAGTACTTTCTGTCATCTAAGCAAAGTTGGCCAACTTTGTAAATTGCTCAGAGGCCTAGGAGAGTGAGTTATCCATACTTAGAACATTACTGTTCTCTCCTCAACAACTGTAACAATAGCTAACATTTACATAAGGTTTGCAAAGCGCTTTACATATATTATTTCATTTACTCTTCACAACAACTGTGAAGCAGCTACTGTTATTAGCCCCATTGGAAAAGGAAATAGCAAACCACTCAGTATCTTTAATAAGAAAACACTAAATGGGGTCGCAAAGAGTAGGACATGACTGAAAAACAACAATTTTACAGATAGGAAACTGAGGCTGAGAGAGTAAATCTACCCAGAGTCACAGCTGATAAATATCTGAGGTAGGATTCAAGGACAGGTCTTCTTGACTCCAAGCCTCACACTATGCCACCTTAGCTATCTCAAATATACTTGTATGCACTTGGACTTGTATCATAGATATAGAGTTAAAAGAAACCTTAAACACCAGCTCGTCCAATACCCTCATCTCTCTTACATAAATTTTTATTGAGGCTTTTTAATTTTTTCTACAACACAAGAATTTCCTGATTTAAGCTCCCACATTAAACTCCTCTCTTTGAACAAAGAAAAAAATTAAGTACAAGTGACTGACAAAGCAATGGTATCTGACAATGTATACTGCATTTCAACCCATACCTGTCTATGAAGAAGAGGAAGATTTGTTTTATTATTTGTTCTCTAATCAGTCATTGATCAGTCATTGCAATTCATCTGAATTCAGCTGTTGTTTTCATTTATTTTAATGTAGTCATTGGGTAAGCTGGTTCTTATTTCTTTACTCTTTATCAGTTCATACAAGTCTTCCTGTTTTTCTCTAAATTCCTTTCATCATTTCTTATAATAAAATAATGTTCCAGACATTCATGCCCCACAATTTGTTTAGTAATTCTTCATGCAGTGGACATGTACTTTGTTTCTAGCTTGTTTTTCTTAACAATTGCAAAAAGAGCTGCTGTGAATATTTTGGTATTTATGAGACCTTTCTTTCTGTCTTTGACTTCCTTAGAAGATACAGGCATACCTTGACACATACATATACATATATACACACATACATACATATATACATATACATACACATATATAGTTATAGTTATATATACCTTGTTTTATTGCACTTTGAAGTTATTAAGTTTTTGACAAACTGAAGGTTTATGGCAACTCTGCATCCAACAAGTCTATTGGTGCCATTTTTCCAACAGCATGTTGGGCAGCATCGGGTCTCTGTATCACATTTTGGTAATTCTCACAATATCTCAGACTTTTTTTATTATTGTTACCTCTGTTATGGTGATCTTTCATCATTGATCTCTGTCTGATGTTACTATTGTAATTTTTGGGGTACCACAAACTGTGTCCATATAAGATGGTGAACTTGATAAATGTTTTGTGTGTTCTGACTACTCCACCTACCCTCTGTTCCCCCATCTCTCTCCCTCTCCTTGGTCCTCCCTATTCCCTAAGACACAACAAATATTGAAATTAGGCCAAGTAATAACTCTACAAAGGTCTCTGAGTGTTCAAGTGAAAGAATCAATTCATGAGGCAAACTTCATTGCTGTCTTATTTTAAGGAATTGACACAGTCACCCCAACTTTCAGCAACCATCCCCTGGTCAGTCAGCAGCCTGACTGGCAAGACCCTCCATCAACAAAAAGATTAGGAGTCACTGAAGGCTCAATTGATGGTTAGCATTTTTTAGCAATAACGTATTTTTTAATTAAAATATCTATTTTGGTTTTTTTTAGACATAATACTATTGCATACTTAATAGACTACAAGATAGCATAAATGTAACTTTTGTATGCACTGGGAAGCCAAAAAATTCATGTGATTCTCTTTATTGCTATATGTGCTTAATTATGGTGGTCTGGAACTGAACCTGCCATACATCTCTGAGTTATGCCTGCATGCCTAATGGCAAGGTCATTGAGGTTCCCTCGTTTCTCTTCATATCCTTCTATTTCTTTAAGAAAGTATTATTATAACTATTTTGAGACAGTCTATCTCTTTCCAATCCAATCTTAACTTAAGAAATTTTTTTTATATACCAATGATCTATTGAGAAATCTTCATTTGGTTCTAATTGCCTATAAAATAAAGGTCCCACAAATTTAGTGCCTGTTTTTTTTTCTTTCTTAATTTAAAAATCACAAGGTAGGGGCGGCTAGGTGGTGCAGTGAGTAGAGCACCGGCCCTGGAGTCAGAAGGACCTGAGTTCAGATCCGGCCTCAGACACTTAACGCACACACAAACAAAAACCTAGCTGTGTGACCTTGGGCAAGTTACTTAACCCCAATTGCCCTCCAAAAAAAAAAAAATCACAAAGTAGAATGTTAATCAAATGAATTCAGAAAACAGTGTGGGAGAATTTACCACCTCACATCTCTTTATTATTTTCAAAGGAGGTAATATTAATCCTTCCCAATTTTATTGCCAAATTTATTGCTTACCAGCCATATTTTTTTCAAACCATAAAAATAGAAGGAAATGGAATGTTGATGATAGAAGAGAATGGAATGTTATCTCTTACAGCTGTGGGGAGGTAGAAAATTCTCAGTTATTCAACAAGTAGAAAAACTATAGGCAGCTAAATAGAGAAATATGGCATAAAAACAAAGAATTTTTGCATAGCAAAATATATACATATAGAATAAAAAGGAAAGAAACAGATAAGATAAAAATATTTGTGCTATAAACATTTCTGAAAAAAGATGGATTTCTAAAACCTACGAGGAATTGACACATTTACTGATTACGGGTGAAATGTAGAGGAAAGTTAAAAATTTGGACCCTCGCCTTCATAGCCCTCCACAATCTAGTACTAAGCCTACCAGATCAACCTGACTTCATACTCTTCGCTTTCCTGTATTTTATCTTCCAGCCAAACAGTTCTGCTTCTCATCACCCATATTTTCCTTCTCCCCCCTCCTTTCTCAATACCTTTCCTAATACTGTTCCCCATGCTTGTAAGATTTTCCCCAAATTTGTTTTGGTTACAGCCTATCCATTCTTTCAAGGCTTAGTTTAGACTCCCTCCACCTCTACCCATTACCCCTCAGATGTCTCATAGCATCTTGGACCTCTCCTCTCTAAGTTTCAAGTTCTCTCTTGTGCCTTGCATACCTGGCATATCGTCCTTTTCGACTGAAGGGCAGGGACAATATCAAGTTTCTCCTATATGAAGCCAAATAAAAAGCATATATTATTAAAATCACTTATTATTATAAATTATTATTATAAAATTTATTATTAAAATTATTCAATGCTTTAGCTTAAAAAGACCAGGGTCTCCCATTGTATCCTGGGCCAGGTCCAGTTATCCTGATCTCTATGTGGCCACTGGACCCAGAGGCTCTGGAGGAGAAAGTGAAACCAGTGACTTTGCACAGCCCTCATCGTCTTCTTGGAGAACAAAGGCAAACCGCACAACCATGTTAAACACTGGAGACACAAAAAAATGGCAAAAAAAAAAATTCCAGCTCTCAAGCCACTCATATTCTAATTGGGTACAAGATGTGTGTGTGTGTGTGTGTGTGTGTGTGTGTGTGTGTGTGTGTGTGTGTGTGTCAAACTGGAGATAACCCCAGAGGAAAGTCACTAGAATTGAGTGGGACCAGGAAAGACTTCTTGTAAAAGGTGGAATTTATGCTGAGATTTGAAGGAAGTTTAGGGAAGCCAGGAGGCAGAGCCAAGGAGAAGTTGCAATCCAGGCAGAAGGGATAGATAGTGAAAAGACCTGGAGGTGAGAAATGGAAGGTTGTATGAGAGGAAAACCGTGAGGAAGACAAGACTAGTGGGCCATAGATTATATGGAAGGGAGTAGAGTATAAAAAGACTGGAAAGGCAGGGAAGGCCCAGGTTGTAAAAGGCTTTAAAAGCCAAATAGAGGACTTATATGTGATCCTGGAGATAACAGGGAACCACTTTCACAATCCAGTTCTAACCTACATTTCCATTCTTATTATACATCACTGGCTTTCATTCACTCTGTGGTTCAACCATACTGGTCTGCTGCTCCTCACACTTAACACTCCATTTTTCATCTACATGTCCTTATGTAGGCTGTATAACCCATGCCTAGAATGTACTTTCTCCTCCCTTTTCCTCTTAGCACCTCTAGTTTATTTCAAAGCTCTGCTCAAGTCATATAAATATTGAATCAAACCTAATTAAAATCATATACAGAGCAGGAGAGGGAAATCTTCCACCCAAATGCTCCAAAAATTCATAAGCTACATGTTTATAAGATCAAGGGCCAGGTAGAGTTTAATTAACCCACCAGGAAATAGATAAACTGCACTAGGCAGTGTGGAAGTACAGACACCCCAATGCTATGGTAGTTGATGTTGCCCTGCCACAAACCTGTTAAGCATCATGTTTGAAAGGAGAGCCAAACACCCAGCAATGTACCTATTTCATCTCTGCCCACCTCCATCCCCCTCCACCAGGAAGATGAGGTCACTCTTGACCTTGCTTCCTTCCTCTTCATTGCCCCAGAGGCCAATTTTCCCTAAGGAGCTAGTCATGACTTCTGAGAGTATTATGGGGAAGATGGTTGGGGGTTAAGAGGCTTTGAACTCCTTAAATCAGGGGTGGGGAACCTGCAAACTTAGGACCACATGTGACTTTCTGACTGAGTCCAAGATTTACAGAACAAATCCTTTTATTAAGAAGATTTGTTGTGTGAAGTTTGGATTCTGTCAAAAGGCCACACTTGAGGATCTAGAGGACCACAAGTGGCCTTAAGGCTACAGGTTCCCCATCCCTGCCTTGAATTCTTCTGCTTTAGGATGTGTTTCTGACCTGGATAGAGAGCATCCAAAGGGGAAAAAATCTCATAGGGGAGGGTAAAGCCAATGGAGTGTGTGAGATCTTAATTCTGTGAATGCAGTCTATGTCTAGAATGTGTGGGATTGCTCAGTGCACACCAGAGAGGACAGGTAGCATTCTGTTTCAGTAAAAATCTCTGTGTAATAAAAAAGACTGCCAAATCACAGTCAGTAACCCATTTAATTCCTCTAATAATCACCAGAACTACAATGCACCAGGTTGGATAATATCCCTTGGAGGTTTGTGTAATGTGATTTAAACTTCCTGTAGAAGGTGTAAATACCCAGAGATAAACTGTCCTTCAGACTATAGTTTTTGGATTTTTTTTTAATGATAAGATCCAAGATTTAGATCTGGAAGGAACCCCAGAGGTCATCAGTCCAATCCACTTATTTTACAGATGAGGGATCCAAGAGGTTAAATAACTTTGAACAGCTAAGCTCCTATCAGAGCCTCGGTTTCCGTGGTTCCGAATCAAGTATTGTACTTGTTGCACCATAGTTGTATCCAAATCCTATAATTTCATTATAAAAGAAGAGATTTTTTTTCTCCTTCTTAGAAAAGGGTGTGAAATTTTAAAAGTTTGAGAGATATAGTTTCTGGGTAATTAGTCATTTTATTAGTAATGCTAGCGTGTTATAAATAAAAGAGGTCAATGGCATTCTCAAATGCCAAAGTGCCTCATGGTGGCTGGCTCTTAACTTATATATCCTTGGAAAAGTGTTTTCCTGAGGGTGGCAACTCTAATTGGTTAATAATAAATGAGAAAATGAATATAATAATGAGAAGTAGGCTCATTCTAACGAGGATCTTCAGGGTATGTGACTTGGATCACTCAAGTCCTGATCCAAAGGGATTGATCAATTTCCATATAAACCTTCCTGACAGAAGGAGAATCCACATTTTCCCAGGCCTTTCTGAATGAACACAATGAGCAGGAATTCACCCATTCCCCTAAACTTACGATTTCTTTTACTATCTTTGATTAGATCTTAGCCTGGGTAAGTCTTTGCCCAAGATTTCTCATACTTGTTAATTTCTGGATGAGGAAGTAAAAAAGGAGGAAAACTTTAGTCCTAATTCAATAATTAGTCATTATTACAAGAGAATAGTAATTATTTCTCTCATGGGACAAATTGAAATAATCATTCCTTGTGGAAGGACAATGAAGTGCTGAGACATCCTACAAGGAATCATTCTTTTATCATGCTTCCTAGAGTTTCCATGCCTGAAAGCTGGCATTTTGGGATATACTTTTTAAGAAGCAACAAAGGAGAGAAGACAAGAAAAAATGATGACATCACACCCCAAACCTTATGCTCTGAGGAGTTTTCAGGAAGACTCTCAAGGAAAGTCAGGTAACAACACCTAAAAGCTATATTCACCAGATTTCTAAAAGATTCAAATATCAGTGACTCTCAGCTTGTTTTTGTTGAATTGGGTTCAAATTTTCATGACTCAGTTTGGGGTTTTCTTGGCAAAGACACTGGAGTGGTTTGCCATTTCCTTCTCCAGCTCATTTTACAGATGAGAAAACTAAGGCAAACAAGGTTTAGTGACTGGCCCAGGGTCACACAGCTAGTAGGTGTCTGAGGTCGGATTTGAACTCAGGTCTTCCTGTCTCCTGGCCCCAGTGCTCTAACTTAAGTGCCACCTAGCTGCCCCAAGGAAGACTTACATGTAAAAGGAAATATATGACTGAAATGTGGTCACAAAGAGTCATACATGACTGAAAACAACCGAACAACAACAATAATGACCAAATAAGGAGGTGAGCTGGTCAAAAGATGAGAACAAGATAGAACATATACAGATAGACTTATTACATAGGTACTTTTAAAAAGAGTGGTAGGAAGGACTCTGGTATACTGCCAAATATCTTTGGCTTGGGGCCTCCTTTACACTTTAAAAAATAATTAAGGATCCTTTATACCCTTAAAAATTATTGAAGCCCCCAAAGGGACTTTTTACTATATTATAAAGTTGATATATTGATATATTTTAATTTATTAAAAATAATAATAAACCTATTATATGTTACAGGTCAGCTAGGTGGCTCAGTGGATGGAGCACCAGGCCTAGAGTCTCATATACTTACTGTGATCCTGGGCAAGTCACTTAACCCTGTTTGCCTCAGTTTTCTCATCTGTAGAATGGACTGGAGAAGGAAATGACAAACGACTCCAATATTTTTGCCAAGGAAACCCCAAATGGGATCACAAATAGTTTGATACGACTAATCAACTAAATAACCAATTACATATTAAGCTAACTTTTTAATGAAATATAACTACATATTTTAATTTATTTTTTTATTTTTTTATTTTAAAGCAATTGGGGTTAAGTAACTTGCTCAAGGTTACACGGCTAGTCATTATTTATGCGTGGGTGCTCATTTTCTGAGGTCGGATCTGATCTCGGGTCATCCCAACTCCAAGGCCGGCGCTCTTACTCACTGCGCCACCTAGCCGCCCCTTTAGGGCAGTTGGGGTTAAGTAACTTGCCCAAGGTTACACGGCTAGGTTTTTGTTTGTGCAGATTAAGTGTCGGAGGCCGGCTCCGAACTCAGGTCCTTCTGATTCCAGGGCTGGCGCTCTATTCACTGCGCCACCTAGCCGCCCCATAACTACATATTTTTAAAAACAGTAAGAAGAGTGACGTTGTTTTTTCATATTTCCATAACTCTATTTGATATCTGGCTTAATAGAAGACAACTGGATTCTTTTATCTTATTCTGCATCCAATCTGTTGTGATACGTGGTTTTGGTAAAAGTATAAAGAGATAGTCTGGCCTCACACAGATATGTGGTTGGAAAAGAGAGGCTTATTTTAAAAGGTAAATAATATCTTAGCATTATTATAGAAATAGTTTTGGCCTCCCAAAGAGCTGGAAAGGGTCTTTAAGGCCACACTTTGAACCAGTGCTCTAAATGGAAAGCCAGTTAACATCCATGAAAACAAGAATAAAATACAATGGTACATAATGAAGGGCTAAGCGGGTCACACAGGCTTTGATTACTGTGTTGCCTTTAAGCCAGGGATGCCCTTCTCCCACAAAGGGGCATTTACTCTAGGCTGACACAGACTAGGTTTAGCCTTGAGGCAGTTAGGTAGATCAGTGGATAGAGCTCTGAACCTGGAGCCAGGAAGACCTGAGTTCACATCCAGACGTTTGCTAGTTGCATGACCCTGGGAAAGTCACCTAACCTCAGTGTCCTCAACTGAAAAGTGGCGATAATAATAGCACCTACCTCCTAGAATTGTTGTAAGAATTAAATGAAACAATATTTGTGAAATGCCATGCTTGGGGGGTGGGGAGGCTGACTCGAAAGAGAAGTGGCTGTTAGGCTTTTCTTCCACTCTCTGGTTCATTATATCTTGACCTTAAAATCCTAGGGAATATTTCTTAAATAAAGCAGAGGAATGACTTATGCCTAGGGTCTCCCCTAAAACAATTAATGGCCTCTCCCAGGAAAGTTACTCAATATACAAAGTGGTAGATATCGGGTACAAGACAGTTATTTATTTCTTCTACCACAAAAGAAATGTTTAAAACCCCAAAGACTCATAAATGTGTATTAATACACAAATAAAACATGGAATCATAGCCCATCACTTCTATTATACCCTTACAGGAGGTAGGAAAGATTTTCAGAAGGTTTGGGGGACAGCTGAACACATTTCACTTTTGCCTCCAATCTACAAAGTTCATACAACTCACTCAATATTCATAGCTTCTGTCCAGCAGGGCATAGTTGGGTCATCCTTCCATCAGCGTTCATTTTCTCCTCCAAGAGGCATGTACTTGCCTTCCCACTGCCAGTCAGTCCCTTGGAACTCCTGACCTCTCAAACTCACATGGTAGCTGCCAAAGCTAAGAACTTACTTCTCAGGATTGCTATTTGGTTACCTGGGGTCAGGGAAAGAAACACAGAACAGACAAGGCAAGCAGGACTTTGACATTCAGTCCCATGCTCAGGCAGGCAAACACATGTGCTCACATACAGCTGCTATAATAGCTTCTGTGGAGAGGGAAGGAGAGAGAAATATCTGACTGCCCTTATTGAAATTCCATGGACATACTAGTGTTGGCCAAGTTTTATAGGCTTCCTGTAAAGAGGAAGGACCTTTCCTCCTCATTTCTTTAAGTAGGTGAGAGTGGAGTTGCTTTTTCTGGATTAATCACCAATCAAATTTTTTTTAATTAAACAAATGCTTCATTAACTTCTGGTTTACATCATTCATTTCCACCAGATTATGAGTTACATTTTTCCCCCATTTTTCCCTACCCACCACCCCAGAATAGCAGTTTCACTAGATATCCCCTCATCCAATCTGATCTCTCCCATATCTTCTCCCATACCCCCTTTGACTTTGCCATTAGGGCAAGGTTAATCTCTGGGCCCCAATGCCTGGACATCTTATGAAACATTTAATTTTAAAACTTCGATTTTCAGATCCATTCCCTTCCTCCCTTGTCACCCACTCCCTCTGAGAAGATAAGCAATTCAGTATGTGTTGTACATGTATAGCTATGCAAAACATTACCATAGTAGATATATTGTAAAAGACTGCTTATATTTCCCTCCCACCTGGTCCGTTCCCTACTTTGATCCTGTCCCTCTTTGATAGTGGGTACTTCCAATCTCCCCTCCCCCCAGAATGCCCTCCCCTCCATCATCCCCCCTCTCATCCTCCTTTCCCCTACTCAGGAGAGTGAGTGAGGGTAAGATATTCCATTTAGTATGTATGTGATTCTCTCCTTGAGCCAACTTCAATGAGAATATGCTTTTGCCTTTTTGCCTTCCTGTTCTTCCCCTCCCCTGCAACTACTTCCCCTTGCCTCTTCTATATGAGATAGTTTATCCTACCCTGTCTCTCTCCATCTCCTCTTGCCACTTTCTTCTCTCACCTCTTGACTTCACCCCTTAAGAATCATCCCTTACTTGGGGCAGCTAGGTGGCGCAGCGAGCAGAGCGCCAGGCCAGGAGCCAGAAGGACGCGAGCTCGGATCCGGCCCCAGACACCCAACACACAAACAAAAACCCAGCCACGTGAACCTGGGCAAGTCACCCAACCCCAACTGCCCTCCAAAAAAAAATAATCATCCCTTCCCATCAAATTCAACCTGTGCCCTCTATCCATGTATACCTGTGAACATATGCCATGTACCCTTCTTCAATTATTTTCATAATGAGAAAGGTTTCATCAAACATAGTTATTGTTTTTCCATGTAGAAATGTAAATAGTCCAACTTTGATAAGTTCCTTTTATTTCTTTTCCTTGATTACCTTCTCAAGCATGTCTTGCTTCTTGTGTCTGAATGTCAAATTTTCTATTCAACTCTGGTTTTTTCATCAAGAATGCTTGAAAGTCCTCTATTCCACTGAATGACCATATTTCCCCCTGAAACAAGATACTCAGTTTTGCTGGGTAGGTGACCCTTGGGTTCATTCCCAGTTCTTTTGCCCTCTGGAATATCATATTCCATGCCCTTCGATCCCTCAGTGTAGAAGCTGCCAGGTCCTGGGCTATTCTGATTGTGTTTCCACAATATTGAAATTGTTTCTTCCTGGCTGCTTGTAGTATTTTCTCCTTGATCTGGGGATTCTGGAACCTGGCTATAATATTCCTCAGAGTTTTCTTTTTGGGATCTTTTTCAGGAGGTGATCTGTGGATTCTTTCAACCTCTATTTTGCCCTCTGGATCTAAAACATCAGGGCAATTTTCCTTGAGAATTTCTTGAAGGGTGATTTCTAGGTTCTTTCTTTGATCATGGCTTTCAGGTAGTCCAATAATTTTTAAATTGTCTCTCCTGGATCTATTTTCCAGGTCAGTGGTTTTTCCCATGAGATATTTCACATTGCCTTCTATTCTTTCATTTGTTTGGATCTGCTTAACATCATCTTGATTTCTCATAAAGTCACTAGCTTCCATTTGCTCCAGTCTAACTCTGAAGGAATAAATCTCCTCAGAGAGCTTTTGAGATTCTTTTTCCATCTGGCAAATTCGACTTTTTAAGGGATTCTTCTCCTCATTGCCTTTCTGAGCCTCTTTTGCCATTTGAGTTAGTCTATTTTTTAAGGTGTTATTTTCCTCAGTCAGGCTGTTGACTGTCATTTCATACTTTTCTTGCATCTTTTTCATTTCTCTTCCCAAATTTTCCCCCACTTCTCTTATCTGCTTCTTAAGGTCCTCTATGGCCTGTAGCCAGCTTGTATTTTCATTTGGGGCTTTTGGTGCAGGAGTTCTGACCTCACAGTCCTCCTCCATGCTTTGAACCTCTTTGCCCCTAAAATAGGAGTCCAGTGTTGAACTTTTCTGTTTATTTTGTTTTGTTTGCCTAGGCATGTTGCCACTTAATTACTTGATTTTTGGGCTTGTTGCCACAGTAGGACTCTGCCACCAGACAGGGGAGCTTCCGCCCAAACGTGGGGTCTTCACAACTTCCGCCAGTTGGGTGGCCTCTGTAAAGCCTCCACCCACTCTGGCAAATTGGATACCCACCCCAAACTTCTCCCCCAGACCACAATCCAGATCCAGGCAGTTTAAAGCAAGAGCGATTAACCCCCAGACTGATTGCTGGATCTCCCTACAGTTCGCAGACCAGGAGCTAAGGCCACTACTGAAGCTGCAAAATGGCTTCTGTGCTGCTGTTTCTTCAGCAGCTTTTTGCCCCCAGGGGAGGAAGCCGACTTGTTCCCCAAAATACTGGTCCCAAAGTCCATAGGGCACTAACCTCTCGCTTTGTCCTAGGCATATCTGTGCTGATAATTCTGGAATCACCACAATTGCTGGTGTTCTGGGGTCCCTCCAGCCGGCTGAAGGCCTGGCCACCCTGGGGCTAAAACCTCGCACCTGGGCTTGGCTCTATGCGCTGCACTGTTGGTTCCCTGCGCTGTTCTGCCTGCTCTCAGAGTGCTGTGCTGCCTGTTCTCAGAGCGCTGCGCTGGCCGCTCCCTGCAGGGCTGCTGGGCTGTCCTCAGCAGGAAGTTAGCTTCTCTGTGCTGTTCTGTGGGTGCTGTGGGTGCTGTGGCTCCAGAAGTTGTTCGGAGTCCCCTTTCACATTGTTTGAAATTTGTGTGGGGCAGAGCACATTGGAAATGCTGTTTCTACTCTGCCATCTTGGCTCCACCCTCCACCAATCAAATTTGATAGTGTCCCCAGCCAGCAGGACCAAAAAGGGATTAATGCAGCATCTTAAAGCCCACATCCTACAACACTGAACCAGAGCATTCACATAGCCAGCATATACTGAGGGTCTCTCCGATCACCCATAATTAAAAAAAAAAGTGCAGAAAAGGGAAAGTTAAGCAAGGATCAAACCAGCCAAGGAAGGTTTCATAGAGCTGGTGAGGATTAAGTTAAATCCTGAAGGATAGGCAGTCGGTCAATAAGTATTTCTTAAATGACTACTGTGTGCCAAACACTGTGCTAAGTGCTAGGGATATTAAAAAAAAAAAAAAGACACGGGTGGGTAGGTGGCACAGTGAACAGAGCATTGGCCCTGTAGTCGGGAGGTTCTGAGTTCAAATCTGGCCTCAGACACTTAAGACTTACTAGCTATGTGACCTTGGGCAAGTCACTTAACCCCAATTGCCCTGCCTTCCCCCCTCCAAAAAGCAAAAAGCAAAAAAAAAAAGACAGCCCTTCCTCTCAAGGAGGCTACAATTTGATGGGGGAACATAATACACACACACACACACACAAACCCTTTCAAAAACAGGAAATTGGAGAAGAAGGTATCGGCATGGAGGTGGGGCATGATAGAGAAGTCCGAGGAAGTCCAAAAGCAATGCAGCTGATGGAAATGAGGAGATAGATGCCCATCCTTGTCCCCTCCTTAAATGCAGGTTTTGGAGCTCATGACTCTGCCTTCCAATCAGATGGCCCAACTAGAGAGGCAGAGGATATCAATGAGATGCAAAGACCAAAGCTGATTTAATCTTGAAGGATGTAATCAGATTTACTAATGATAAGAATCCTGGGGTATGAGCATGATGGAAAAGTCCAGCAAAGTCCAAAAGTGGTGCAGGAGATAGAAAAAAAAAAAAGAAGGAAGACTTCCAGGCTGTGGAAACATCATGAGAAAAAATTTAGAGTGGCAATTTGCATACCAAGAGGGGCATCTAGGTGACGCAGTGAGTAGAGTGACGGCCCTGGAGTCATAAGGACCTGAGTTCGTATCCGGCCTCAGACACTTAACACACACACAAACAAAAACCTAGCCATGTGACCTTGGGCAAGTTACTTTACCCCAATTGCCCTCCAAAAAGAAAAAAAAAAATTGCATACCAAGACCATGGCAGAGTGAGGAGTCCAAACTGAATCTAAGGGAAAATTCTGTTGGGGAATGACAGGAAACTCAGCTTGGTAACAATAGGGAGGGAAGCATTATATTTGAGGGAGATCTTTCCATATGCAGAAATTAAAGTTACAAGTTATCAGGTTCCAAAGTCTCCATTTTTTTGAAGCAGACCTCTTTCTGGTCTTTCATAGATTTCCTAAGCACATGACAACTTCTCAAAATGGCAGCATGAAAACCAGAATTGCAGCTTCAGTGTCACATGGCCCATTGGTCTAAGTATTCTGTAGTGGGAAGGAAGGGTGACAGTTGTATATACTTATTGGATTCTCTCTATGCCAAAACTCTATGCAGCTTCTGCATATAATAATGACTACAGCAGGAAGAACTTCCTACCCAAATATGAGTCAAGAATTCTACATTTTGAACACTCAAGCAAAACTACTACAATACTTTCCCCTCCCCACCCCATCACTGGTCCAGTGCTCCAGAAACACATTCACCTTGCATCCTGGAAGGTCCATTCCTTTCAGGGGCATACAACCCATGAAGGAAGGGCACTGTTTGAGCAAATATGGTCTTTATAATAAGATGCCAAGAGAGTTCTGAGAAGAGCCAGCAAGGAGCCACTGCCCTAATGAGCTTCCCATTAGCAAATAAGAAACATACTCAGCTTTGTAATTGTAGACATACCACGCCACTGAGCTTTGTGTGCCTCAATTTTCCACTTTTAAAAATATGGATAATCAGATTTTCCCCTTTTCCCTGTTCACATTATTGTTATGATGAAGATGGGCAAATGAAATGATTCAGGGGAAACACTTTGAGTTACACAAGGGCCAGAAGCTAAATAATAGCAAATTATTAGTAAATGCTAGTATAATCCAGTCATGTAGCTGTTAACCGTTATATAGGGTGCCGCTTTCCCCATTCTTTCTTTCTCTGTGGTCTACGGGGTCAGTAAATCAGAGTTTGCCCCTGAAGGTCACTACCTGTCAGGGATGCACTCAAACAGCCTGGAAATCAAGTTCTCCATCTGCTGTGAGGAATGGCTTATGAAAATTTCAAGAATGTGACAGCCCTTAGCAATGCCTGTCTTTATGTCCTTGGACTTTGGGGCCTCTCCAACTGTAGCAGTTCAGAAAGCTTCCTTTGGGTCCTAATGTTTGAGCATCTGCTTTGGCTACAAGCCAAGGAAGCCAGGCAAATGGGAGTACTGTACACCAGGGGAGGAGGCACTACTACTGAAGAGACTACTTTTCCATCTTTTAATCTTCTCTCATCCCACACTGTTATATTTTTTTGATAGTTTTATTTTGCTCTTAGCCAAAAATACTCCTTTCAAAGATATAGGCCATAAATTTTCTTGGAAAAGGAAGGAAGGAAGGAAAGAAAGAAGTTAGGAAAGAATGTAGGAAGGAAGGAGGGAAGGGAGGGAGGAAGAAAGCAAATGAGAGAGAAAGGAGAAAGAGGAAGAGGAAGAGGAAGAGAAGAGGGGAGGAGAGGAGAGGAGAGGAGAGGACAGGACAGGACAGGACAGGACAGGAGAAGAAATTCTGATGCTCACTACCTGTACAACAAGTCACTTAATCCCTTCAGGACTCAAATGGTGACTGGATAGAGCATTGGGCCTGGGGTCAGGAAGACTCATTGTCCTGAGTTCAAATCCAGCCTCAGACACTTACTAGTTGTGTGACCCTGGGCAAGTCACTTAACCCTGCTTGCCCCAGTTTTCCCATCTATAAAAGGAGCTGGGGAAGGAAATGACAAACCACTTCAGTATCTTTGCCAAGAAAACCCCAAAGGTGTCACAAAGAATCAGACACAACTTAACAACAACAAAAAAGGCAAGGGAGGGTGGGGGTATGGGAAGGGGTGGAATGGAGAGTCACAGAAATCCCTTTCAACTCCAGTTCCCTTATCTTTTCCTACATCATAAATTTTTTGAAGATAGGACAATGTCTTACCTTCCCTGAACATACATACCTAGAGCTATGAGGAAGCAAGTGCTTAAAAACATTGACTAAATTGAATGAAGGTCTTAATGGCTAAGCCTGAAATTGTGCCCCCCAAATACTTGCTTTTTAAAGGTAGAAGCTGTAAAAATAACAGTGTTTAAAGACAACATATGAAGACTTCATATCTCCCCCCGCCCACCTTGCCCTTTGTGGTTGCTGTTGTTGTTCAGTCATGTCCTAGAGGTGATCTGAAAAGGATCTAAGGATAGCAGAGCAGTGAGATTGCTATGGCCCTAAACACTAGCTTTAAAGAATCTACCATTTAAAACCTACATACTGTGCTCAATAAACATTCTTAAAATGGGTAATCATGCTTATAGATTGATGTTTTGGGGTTTTGTTTTGTTTTGTTTTGGAGGGGGAAGGCAGGGCAATTGGGGTTAAGTGACTTGCTCAAGGTCACACAGCTAGTAAGTGTTAAGTGTCTGAGGTCAGGTTTGAATTCAGGTCCTCCTGACTCTAGGGCCAGTGCTCTACTCACTGCACCATCTAGCTGCTCCTATAGATTGATATTTTAAGGATTAGATAAATTTATAGTTGTTCATGTTGTTATGGATATGATCTTGGATTCCCCAAAGCTATGAAAGGGAAGTAGGAGTTCTGGAAGAAGTTATTAGATTGAAAGTCTTTGAGGATCAGCATCACATAGATGATAGAACACTACACTCAGAGTCAGAGAGACCTGGGTTCAAATTCACCTGAGACACATATTTTCTGTATAAGAGTAGGCAAATTAGGGGTGGCTAGGTGGCACAGTGAATAGAGCACTGGCCCTGGAGTCAGGAGGATCTGAGTTCAAATCTGGCATCAGACACTTAATACTTACTAGCTGTGTAACCTTGGGCAAGTCACTTAACCCCAATTGCACTACCTTCCCTGCTCCAAAAAGCAAAAAAATAAAATAAAAAGATAAAAAGAGTCGGCAAATTATTCAGCTTTTCTGACCCTCAGTTTTTTAATCTATAAAATGGGAAAATGATATCTGCAGAACTTACCTGATGGGGCTGTTGTAAAGAGCAAATGAGATAATGTTTTCCAAGAGCCTTAGTGTACCATATGCATCAGATATTGTGAGTTGAAGTTTTAAGAGGCTCCCTGGAAGCTGGCCACAAAGTAACAAACTTTTCAGGTACTACAACAATAATAACAACAAGAGTATCAAGGTTTTTGGCTTTCCCAATAGGGATGAAACCATGGTTCTTTTGAAATATGGTTTCAAAAGAAAAATCAAGACATAGAGTTTCAAGCTGTCAAGATAACTTCCACTGGAGAAATTCTAAATACTCAGTATCCCTGCACAGGGGATGAAATTTCCTCATCTGTTAAATGGGCATAATAAGAGCAGCCACCCCTTAGGGTTGTTGTAAGGATCAAGTAATAAAATGAGATAATATTGTAAAGTATTTGGCACATTGCCTTGAACATAGTAGGTGCTTAATAAATGCTTGTTAATTATATATCTGTATGTGCATCTATTGATAGATCTGCACACTATACATACACAGCATACTTCAGAAAGTCCATGGCTTAATCGATGTTGATGTTCCTTCTACTAGTAATATAGATTTATAAATACTTCATTCTTATATAAAACGAGTGAGGCATGAGTGATGCAAAAAGATATCTAATCTAGGATCTGGCCAATCCAGGTTCCAAAGGAGATTGCTGCCATTGTGGGAGCAGGAAGAGGACTCTTTCAATCACCTATCTCTAAGAGAGGTACTGGACTAGAATTATGCCAACCTAACACACCTGAAATATTGGTACTGTAGGTGTATGATTCTTTTTTACGGATTCAGAATAAAAGGCACTGTCCTAGTCACTCTTAAGGGGAATGCAACACTAAACTTACTCTCTCGGGCTTATCTCCAGTCAAACACTGATTAGATAAAAGATAATCACAGATAGTTAATAAACCTCTTTATCAAAGTAATCAGTAACCAGAAATCAGAAAGACAGATCAGATAAGTGAATACACAAGAGTAAATGAGCTCTTCAGGAGAGAGGATAATCTTACCATGGGAGAATCCATTCTAAGCATTGTTATTCAAGGGACATGGTGTGGGCTCACTTCCCCAGGTGTCTGTAACTGTGGGAAAATCTTTCATTAAAAAATTCCCTCTATACTCCTCTCAGGAGTGTCTCCAACTTTGAAGAAGTCTCTTTTCCACTTATGGAGCAGATTCAGAGGTTCCTCAGATGAGTATCACTCTGGCTGTCTTTGAATGGCTATTAATAGCCCACAATCTAAGCCTCAGTGGCTCATTGTTTAGGTTTTGATGGCTTAGAATGAGTGTAAATAGCAATCATTTTGTTTTTGTTCTGGCCAGAAACTCTGAGGGGCTTCAACTCCTAGAATGATATTTTTGTGATGTGATTTTATTTGTGATGTGATGATGTTTAGGTCACCTTTTGTCCCAATTCTTACCTAACCCTTAGTCGTTGAATGGGTGTTGCTTCAAACAAACTGAGACTTGGGAAAGACCTTAATTTAGAAAAGGCTAAGGTCATCCATTGCATTCTGGGCCATCACTGATCATCTTGACTTTTGTCTTGCCATTGGACTTCAATGACTCTGAAGAAAAGCAGGAAGTTAATGACTTTCAGCAGTTCTGACTCACTTAAATCCAATTTACATCAAATCAAGATATCACCCCTTGATATCATTGGTCCTCTTTGAAAATGAAGGACCAACAACAATAACATCTTCACCCAAGTATGCAGCTCATAACCCCACAGAGTTGTCCCTTAGCAAACTACCCCAAGTCCACTGGGGGTACAAGTGGGGTTATAGCCTGACACAATTGGCAACCCCTCTGTATCTTAGGGGATGATTATTGCTATAGCTGAAAAATAAATTTACCTAGTGGACAATCTTCTGGTGAGCCTCTCAGAGGTTTAGTTAATAATATTAACATGTATAGAGTACTCTAAGGGTTACAGAGTTCTTGTCACACATTATAATTCCACTATCTTCACAACACTCTATCAACTAAGTGCTACAATCTAAAAATCTCTAGATAGAGTATTGATAGAGATACTGATACAGATAGAGATAACATGTATGAACAAGCATATGTAACACAAATAAACATTTCTACATAAACACACATAAAATATTAGTTTCTTTATGTATATACACACTATATAAACTTCCCCATTTGTGTGCACACAAATATAAAACATATGCAAATATAATCTATGTCTGTGTATATATGTATAGCATATAAAAATAAACATATAACAAATATGACATCCAGTTGTGCCTTATATGTGTGTACTACATATGATTGTTTATGTATTCCCTCCCTCTCTCTTCCTCCCTCCCTCTCCCCTCCTCTCCCTCTCTCTTTCTCTCTCTCTCTTTCTCTGTCTCTCTCTCCTCTGTGCTTCTCTTTCCTTCCTCTCTCTCTCTCTCTCTCTCTCTCTCTCTCTCTCTCTCTCTCTCTCCCTCTCTCCCACTCACTCTGTCCCTCTCTCCCTCTCTCTACATATATGTATATATACACAAATATACACATTTATGTACTTTCAGACACCTACATATATACAGCATGTGCATGTATACACACAAAACCACACATTGCATCCTCTTGAGACAAAGCACATCAGAGAAGCTGAATAGTGTGGATATGCTGACACCTAGGAAGGCTGGCTAAATAAATGAAATCCCAATCCCATCTCTTACACTGACTTCTTGACCTCTGTTGGCCTGATATTTATTAACACTGTCAAAGAATTTGTTGTGCCCACAGTAGGTGTTTAATAAACACTTGCTGAATTATTTTAGCATCAATTTGACAGATTATTGTGGCAAAGAATTTACTCAATTAACTGGATACTTGCAAACATAAGGTGCCCTACGGTGGCTTACATAATAGAGGTGTCTAAATATTTCCACATGGTTCATATTTCCCAGAATGACTTGGAAGCAATTTCTCTGTTGGATGCAATGATACTTTTCTCACCTACCCCCACCCCACTTCCACTTGCACATTTTCTGCCAGAGTAATAAGATAATCAGTTCTACTTTCCTAAATTCTACGTACAATGAGCCCACCCCCAAACCCATATTCTTTATCAACACCCTTGATCAATTAATTAGAAGAAGAATTTTTACAGAGACATAGTCCAGCATCTGGTCATAAGTTCTAAACAGCCCAGTGTCTCCAGGTCACATAAATAGGTAGTGAAAGGAGAGACAGGCCAGATCACACTAACACCCCACCCCACCACCACCACCAAGTAAATCTCTGAAGAGGGGCTCAACAGGTTTACAAGCATGAATCAATCGGCCTAGGCTAGAGGCATGAATTACTAGAAGTTCCAAAGCCATCTGTTCAGCAACAGAATTTAAACTCTCTTGGAGCACCTCCAAGTGCTTGGCCCAGCCCTGCTGGTCGGGGCCCAGCCCAGCCCAGCCCAGCTCAGCCCACTTGTGGCCTCTGGCCACCTGCTTCCCTGTTCAGCAGCAGCAGCTTACCCCTCTACAGGGCCAGGGACAGGGCTGTTTGCACGTGCAGACAGTAGAAAGAACACTCTGCTTCTACTTGTTGTTTCCCTACTGCCTACAAATGTGCTTGGAAAACCTCCCCCTGACCCTGCTACCCACTCCATTTATTGTTTACCTCTCTCCTTCCTTTCACTGCCAAACCTCTAGAACTAGCCGTCTATATTTACTACCTCTTCATGGGGACCACCCACTCACTCCTCAGCTCTCTGTTCTCTGGCTTCCACCCCCCCCCCCCCGACTCTCTTCTGAAACTTCTTTCACAGAAGTCACCAGTGACCTCTTCGAGTTAAATTACAATTGCTTTTTTTTTTAAACCCTCATTCTCCTAGATTTCTCTTTTCCATGACATTGGTGATAAAATTAAACTCATCAAACATTTATTAAATCACAACTGCCTGCCTAAATGTGAGCTATTAATACCCATTCTTCCCTTGGGTTCTGATCCAAGGCACATCCTCCTCATTCTCTGAGCATTTCCTTCTTGTATCCTTCTGGCTTCTCTTCCTTCCTCTAACCTACAGGGAGCCTCTAAGGAGCTACCCTTGGCCCCCTTCTCTTCTCTCTGTGCTCTCTCCCTCCACAATCTCTCCTGTTCCCCCAATTTTAATTATCACCTCTAAGTAAAAGACTCCCAAACCTCCCCCCTACACGGGCTTAAGTTCCACATTTCCAGTGGCCTGATAAAAGTCTCCGCATGTACACCCTACACTCAATTCAAATGCAACATGTCCAAAACTCAATCCATCATCTTGTGGCAGTAAAAGAGCATTGGACTTGAATCTGGCTGAACAAAGGAAAGTCACAACTTCCCAGAACCTTTGTGATAACAGTAGTTGGGGCACCTGTCATTTGTAACATTTGTCACAACAGATAACTTTGATGACCCTCTGATTATTAATATCAAGGAAGGCATAAAACAGGGAGATGGGCCCTCATCAAAGATGTTTGCCGAGATCATGGAGGAGGTGCAGGGCAGAGTCCAAACTGAAAAGATCCTCCAGGTGCTCTTGTCTGCCAATGACAGTGTACTGATTTCACTGAGCACCAAATCACTGCAGAGCCAAGAGGGTTTGACCTGGAGTCAGGAAGACCTGAATTCAAATATATCCTAAGGCACTTACTAGCTGTGTGATCCTAGGCAAGTCACTTAGCCTTTATTTACCTCAGTTTATTCCTCTGCAAAATGAGGATAATAATAGCACCTATCTCACCATGTTGTTGTGAAGGTCAAATGAGATCATATTGGTAGTAGCACTTAGCACAATGCCTACTACATAGCAGACACTTAAAATGCTTCTTTCCTTTCTTCCTTCTTTTCTTTTTCCTTCCTTCCTTCTGTTCTTCCTTCCTTCATTCTTCTTTCTTTTCCTCCTTCCTTGCTAATCATACAAAATTGATACCTGTCCAGGAAAAATCAAGTCAATAAAGAATGGCTATTGGGGAGGCTAGGTGGCGATGTGAATAGAGCACCGGCCCTGGAATCAGGCAGACCTGAGTTCAAATCCAGCCTCAGACACTTAACACTTACTAGCCATGTGACCTTGGGTAAGTCACTTAATTCCAATTGCCCTGCCTTCCCCCTCCAAAAAAAAAAAGTAAAAAGAAGAAGAAGAAGAAGAATGGCTATTGTCCAAAGTATGCCACGCCACTGGGAAGAACCTATAAAATTTGTCTATTCATATGGACATGGAGATGTTGGATGGGAATGGCAAACTTAGGTGGCTATGACAATACTCCATATCTCAATAGGGAATGAACAAGGGAAGCAGCAGTGGGAGTGGAAAAGAGGGAACAGAGTTAGAACTTCAAAAATATTGCTGAAATACAATTGACAAAATTTGGCAACTTATTAGCCGTAGGGTATGAGCAAAAGGGGAAATTCAAAGATTACTCTGGTTTCTAGTCAAAGTGACTAAAAGAATGGTGGTGATACCTTTAACAGAAATTGGAAAGTCAGGAGGAGGAGCATGTTTGGGTTGTGGGTGGGAAACTATAGTAATAATAGGCATAATTAAACAGTCATTTAAGGTTAACAAAGCACTTTATACACACATTGTTTAATTGATCCTCGAAACTCTCCTGTGAGAGAGTGCTCCTTTCTTTGCGGTCAGATGAAGTGCCACACCCTTTATGAAGCATTAGACAGAGAGAGAGAGAGAGAGAGAGAGAGAGAGAGAGAGTTCCAAATCTCACCCAAGAGAAAATTCCCCTAAGTCTCTAGTGTAACATGCTGGAGATGGGGACATGCTGGAGACTGCCAGTTCCTCTCAAGTCAGCTTCTTCCCAGATCTGTATTCTCCTTTCACCCATCTGAAGCAGGGCTGGCATCATCCAGCTCCTCTCTTAAAGCTGGAAGCCAGAAGTGATTGGAGAGCTCAGAGACTCAAGAGATTCTAAAGTCAAAGACACTCAAGAAAGAATCAAACCTCTCCTCTCTCCCACTCTCACCAGCTCAGCCCAGAACCTCTCACACGGTGAAGGATATTGATCTCCATGTTTCATATCTATGGGCTTTGACACTGGGGTTACCTGGGCCTTGTATTAAATTATAAGTTCCTCGAAGGCAGGTATTATTTCTATGTTTTGTCTTTGTGTCCCCATTGTCTGACATGGCACGTTTCAAATAGTAGTGTTACATAAGTTTTAAAGTGAATAAATGAGTTAAATACCTAAAATTAATCAAATTAATTTTAATTAATGAAATTAAGCCCTGATGTCCTTAAAGAGTTAATTCTTATGTTGAAACTTGGGTGGAGGCACAGTCCTATCAGATCTTTTTAATACTAGCATTCCCCCCACCAGGGCACACTTAAACCCAACCATGTGAACACTTTCCCCATTGGAATGGGCAGATAAGAGCAATTTGTTCCAACATCCTGAAGGCAGCTCAAGCAGGCGCTGGGGAGGGCTTAGAGTTTGGTGAGACGTCTAAAATGCCAGGGTCCTCCACTGTATCCCAGGCCACTGCTAGTCATTCTGATTTTTGTCTTGCCACTGGACTTGGATGACTCAGGAAGAGAGAGTGCTGACTTTGTGCAGCCTTACCTCGCTGAAATCCAATTCATGCACAAGTCAGGACGTCACCCCATGATGCCGTCATTCCTCTTCAAAAATGCAGGATGAACAACCAACCCAGTCATGCCTCCTCATATTTTACAATTTTTATTAATGACTTTTTATGTCTCCTCCATAAAGGATATGACCATGGCTCCAGATGTTTTTCTCTAGATTTTTAAATAATTTGTGGATACCAGAGCAATGTTTGCAGAAAGGCATTGTGGCATAATGGATAAAGAATTGGTTTCAGAGTCAGGAAGACCTGAGTTTGAATTCTACTTCTGACACATACTGCTTAAGTGACCCTGGACAAGTCACTTTCTTTCTCAGTGCCTCTCTGTAACTCTCTAGAATTATAGAAGCTACAGAACATTTGTAAAAGAAGTTCCCTCCCAAGAGTTTCCCTGAACCAATGAAATCACTGGTGCAGACTGAAAGTAGAACAGTGACGTACTCAAAATGCTCATCTGTTATTCTTAATCTTGTTGTTGCTTATCCTTTGTTTTCAAAGGACCAATGATGTCTTAAGGGTGATATCTTGACTTGTGAGTGAATTGGATTTAAGTGAGGCAGAATGGTGCAAAGTTGTCAGGACAATACACTTCTTTTATGGTCTTCCATGTCATGGATTCAGTTCATTCATTATGAGACAGCTAGGTGGCATGGTGGATAGAACACTGGGTCTGGAATCAGAAATCTGGCCTCCCACACTTACTAGCTGTATGACTTTGGGCAAGTCACTTAACCTCTGAGATAATAGTAGGAAGGGGAAGGGAATCAGCATTTACATAGTGCTTACTATGTACCAAGCTCTGTCCTAAATTCTTTACAAATATAATCTCATTTGATCCTCACAAAAAATCTGCAAGGTGAGTGCTATCATTATACCCATTTTACTGTTGAGTAAACAGGCAGATGTTAGTTGACTAGCCCAGGTTGAGTAGCTAGTAAGTGCCTTAGGGTGGATTTGAACTTGGGTTTTCCTGACTCCAGAAAAATTCAGCGAATTTTTTTTTTTAACCAGGAGAGCATAAACTTTTTCTGAGTCCTAAGTTGCTGGCCCAGGTCTCTCCTAAGATCCAGCATTGGTTGACAAGTATTGGTGTTCTGAGATCACCAAAAGGCAAAATTCCAAAGTTCCAGCCTTGAAATCAGCCCCATGTTTTGGTCTCCCCCTTCCTGGCCAAATATAATTTCATGCTAGCCTTGAACTTAGTTCTCCCACTTGCCTAGGGCTAGCTGCAAAGTCAGCTGCTCTTCAAATGATATTGGCAGCCTTGCCACTGGTGCCTGAGGGTGGATTTGAACTTGGGTTTTCCTGACTCCAGGCCCAGAGCTCTGAGGTACATTGCCCCACCTAGTTGCCCCTAATATTTTTAAAGCCACAAAGTAGGCACTAGATAAATACTTGTTATTGTTATTATCATTTAATAAGCACCAGTTATGTCCAAATAACTATGCATGCAAACTAGCAACTAGGCACTAAGCTTGCAAAGTAAAAAAACACCAAAAAAACTCCAGCAAAATAGCAGATGATATTTTATACTACTTCTCCCATGCAAATGAACATTAGAAATATCCTGCAGCTCATTTATATCTACTGTGATTTTTTCCATGATCATTTGGGTCCCCTACCATTTTTATTCTTTGAAGGTCATGGTGTTTTATGATTCAGAGGGATATACCATCAGTAAGAAAATATTAATGTTTTAAAAAAGATAGGCTTTGGCAGCAGGAAGCATTTTAGGATTATTGAAAGTACTCTGCAATTTCCCAAATGCAATCCAGCACACTTTCCTCCTCCTATACAGTTCTGGAGCTATTTATTGTCTATTGACAGTGCTTGTCTAAGATATATATGTTTATGAATTTACTCAATGGATTTTCCATCCAGCTGCATGTCAGAATCTGAACAATATTCATTATTCACTGAATTTTTGGATCACTAAAGCAATCTTTTTCTGAGTGGCCTTGGATCTCATTGAAGAGTTCTGTAGAATTTAACACAATCACCACAATCTCATTTGCAAACTGAAGGATCCAAGAGAGTGACCCATTTATGGGGACTCTTTATCCCACTAAGATTTTGTACGGAATACCTTCCATTATTCAAACAACTTCAATAAGCATAGTGCCCAATTTTTTTGTCTCATTTGATATTGATAATCAAAGGAGAAATTAAAAAAAGTTATATCTGTGATTCCATCTATTAAAGAAGTTTATTTGATCTTGACCCAGGCACTTTACTGAAGGGAAGCCTTCACAATGTTTTTTTTTTCTCTATCAAGTCATAATCAATAAACTATAAACACAATGGACTCTTGTGTTACCTGTACCTCTCTGTAAACTGTGTAACTGGGAAAACATGGTGTGCTCTATCAGACTCTCTACATCTGGGAGTGGCATCTCTGTCAAGATCATGCTAGATTTTTTATTGAATGAGACCACTGAGATACTTCTAGTCAACACTCTTATAATTTATTTATTTATTTTTTTTTTTTAAAGCAATTGGGGTTAAGTAACTTGCTCAAGGTTACACGGCTAGTCATTATTTATGTGTGGGTGCTCATTTTCTGAGGCCGGATCTGATCTCGGGTCATCCAAACTCCGAGGCCGGCGCTCTTACTCACTGCGCCACCTAGCCGCCCCATTAGGCCAATTGGGGTTAAGTAACTTGCCCAAGGTTACACGGCTAGGTTTTTGTTTGTGTGGATTAAGTGTCGGAAGCCGGCTACGAACTCAGGTCCTTCTGATTCCAGGGCAGGCGCTCTATTCACTGCGCCACCTAGCCGCCCCTCTTATAATTTATTAATGTCAAGGGAGGAATAGGACAGGAGATGTAAGTTTGCCAAAGGTATTATTCTGTAGTGTGGGATATATCCTTATAGGATCACATTGGAAAAGGGATTGTGAAGACATGGCAAGTTCCTATAGATGCTCCTCTTAGGACCTGATAATGTTAAACACCAGAACCTTACAGAACTTTCCATGATTACTCAAAAGTCACTGACCTAGAAATTCCATACAAGAAAAACAGAATGATTGAAAAATGTTTATTATCCAAACTATGACCTGCACTTGGCTGTCCTTCTACTGAGTTAGAACATTAAGACATTTATCTTGGACACTGAAGGAACTGAAGGTGGACAGTGGATTGGATCCAGAATTGGATAGGATGAAGAGAGCAGGTCTGATTGCATTAGGGAAATTGCATGATGCTTCCAGTGATCCTAGAATGATTACTGAAACCAAAACTAACTCTCCGTGTTTGTCTCTATCTCTGCCTCAGTCTGTCTCTCTCTGTCTCTAAGCACAAATGTTCTCCCAGTGATGTTATATGGTGACAAATTTTAGATCACCACAATTTCTGTATTAGTGTTACAGGTGACCCAGAGGAGCATGGACAGATGCATGAAGGGAAACAAGGGGACTGCAGCATATTTCCAATGTTGATTTGTGTGCAACAAGTGGCATATGCTATATAACTTTTTAAAATGTCTGATAGGAAATGTAAGTAGGCCCAGGATTGATTCTGGCCTCAGATACTTAACACCCCCCCCTGCCACACACACACACAAAAACAACTGGCTGTGTAACCTTGGGCAAGTTAACCCCAATTGCTTTAAAAAAAAAGAGATGTAAGTAGTTTGGTGATGTAGCAAGAATAAGTGCTACATGACATATAAAAGTACCTAGAAGAAGGCTTTCCAGAACATTAGGCAGTTCTTCTGTGAAGGATTATGGGATAACATGGATAAAAATAGCTTAGAATGAGTGTGGGTGGGTTGCACTCTACACCAAAGGAGAGAATATTTACATTGACGAGATTATAAATTCCATGAAGTATTTCATTAATTTGTGATTTGTTTCCCATTATTTGAAATCTTCACTCTTTTAGTTTTCTTAAAAATCATTATCTGAATTATTTTAAAATATCTTCACCTCCAACAAGGCTTCTCCCATGTATACTGCTTTTACAAGATTTGTTTCCTTGTATGTCATTTCTAGTTCTTATAAGATAGCAGGTCTTGAGATGTTAAAGTCCAAATGTGGTTCCATTGTCATCCAAGATGAGAATAGATCTCTATTAAAAAATGCTGGGCTTTTTCGCAACGGGTTTGCCGCCAGAACACAGGTGTTGTGAAAACCATCGCTAAACCTCCACAAAAATGGGCAAGGAAAAGACTCACATTAACATTGTCGTCATTGGACACGTAGATTCGGGCAAGTCCACCACTACAGGCCACCTTATCTACAAATGTGGTGGAATTGATAAGAGAACCATTGAGAAGTTCGAGAAGGAGGCTGCTGAGATGGGAAAGGGCTCCTTCAAATATGCCTGGGTCTTGGATAAACTGAAGGCTGAACGTGAGCATGGTATCACTATTGATATCTCCCTGTGGAAATTTGAGACCAGCAAGTACTATGTGACCATTATTGATGCTCCAGGGCACAGAGACTTTATCAAGAACATGATTACCGGCACATCTCAGGCTGACTGTGCTGTCCTGATTGTTGCTGCTGGTGTTGGTGAATTTGAAGCTGGTATCTCAAAGAATGGGCAGACCCGTGAGCATGCCCTTCTGGCATACACATTAGGTGTAAAACAACTGATTGTTGGCGTAAACAAAATGGATTCCACCGAGCCCCCCTACAGCCAGAAGAGATATGAGGAAATCGTCAAGGAAGTCAGTACTTATATTAAGAAGATTGGCTACAACCCTGACACAGTAGCTTTTGTGCCAATTTCAGGTTGGAATGGTGACAACATGCTGGAGCCAAGCTCAAATATGCCTTGGTTTAAGGGATGGAAAGTCACTCGTAAGGATGGCAACGCTAATGGAACTACACTGCTTGAAGCTTTGGATTGCATTTTGCCACCAACTCGTCCAACTGACAAGCCCCTTCGTCTACCCCTCCAAGATGTCTACAAGATTGGTGGTATTGGTACTGTACCTGTTGGCCGAGTGGAAACTGGTGTTCTAAAACCAGGCATGGTGGTCACCTTTGCCCCAGTCAATGTTACAACTGAAATAAAGTCTGTTGAAATGCACCATGAAGCTTTGAGTGAGGCTCTGCCAGGCGATAACGTTGGTTTCAACGTGAAGAACGTTTCTGTCAAAGATGTACGCCGTGGTAATGTGGCTGGTGATAGCAAGAATGACCCACCTATGGAAGCAGCTGGTTTCACTGCACAGGTTATAATCCTGAACCATCCAGGCCAAATCAGTGCGGGCTATGCACCTGTTTTGGATTGTCACACGGCTCACATTGCTTGCAAGTTTGCTGAACTGAAGGAAAAGATCGATCGTCGTTCTGGTAAGAAGCTGGAAGATGGCCCTAAGTTCCTGAAATCTGGTGATGCTGCCATCGTTGACATGGTTCCAGGCAAGCCCATGTGTGTGGAGAGCTTCTCTGATTATCCTCCTCTGGGTCGTTTTGCTGTCCGTGATATGAGGCAGACTGTTGCAGTTGGTGTTATCAAGGCAGTTGACAAGAAAGCTGCTGGAGCTGGCAAGGTCACAAAATCTGCCCAGAAGGCCCAGAAGGCTAAATGAATATTCTGTACAACACCTGCCACCCCAGTCTTAATCAGTGGTGGAAGAACGGTCTCAGAACTGTTTGTCTCAATTGGCCATTTAAGTTTAATAGTAAAAGACTGGTTAATGATTACAATGCATCGTAAAAGCTTCAGGAGGAAAGGAATGTTTTTGTGGACCATTTGTTTCGTGGCAGTTTTAAGTTATTAGTTTTTAAAATCAGTAATTTTTAAATGGAAACAACTTGACCAAAAATCTGTCACAGAATTTTGAGACCATTAAAACAGTTTAATGCGAAAAAAAAAAAAATGCTGGCAGAACTATTCCATTTCACCTCTATTAGTTGTCCTCCTTGCAATTTTACCTATAAATGATCTTGTGATGACGATACGCCATAGCTGGATCTCAAATCAAGCTTTACATAAGTTCACCTTTCCCTCTGTTCCTCCCTCTTTTGTTGCATCTTTCATCAGAAAATGGAATGAGAATCTGCCACCCTTCCCTCTATAATGTTTTGCAAATGAGTTTGTGTTTGGAAATGGTGTTGCCCTTGGTTATTATTGCTTATTGCCTTTGGATGCTGTCTCATCACTTGGCAAGGTCAAGTGTTTGCTATTTGAAGTGATTTCTGAATTCTTTTCCATGTGGAGACTATTTTATATCAATTTAACTTATATAGGAAATAGATATAAACCAGAGTCTGTGTTGTTACTTTTAATCATTTCTCTTTTTTCCCCCAGGTTGAAATTCTTGTATTGGTATACAATTTCTCCTCATCTTTATTCTTCTATTTTGTGTTGGTTCTCACCTTTCCTCTCAGTAATCAATAATTTGCCTGCACATAGATAGCGGATTCTGAAAAAATTTCCATGACAACAAACACTGGTTTGGTATTAAAGTATGACCAATTTCATTTTTGCATTATTCAGAGTATATCACTTTCTGACTCTCTTCTTGAAAGAAATCCTATTCGTGACTCACAGGTTTGAACCTTCTGTGGAATCTACAAGCCTTTGACTTCTTTGATTTCTTGTTCCCAAGCTGTATTTTCTAACAGGGCTAGATTTTGTGGTGGAGAGAGTGCTGCACTTGGGATCAGGAAGACTTGGCCCCAGACGTTTACTAGATATATGGCCTTGCACAAATCACTTCTCAGTCTCAGTGTCCTCATCTGTAACATGGGAATAATAATAGCACCAGTCTTGTGGATATTTTGAGGATCAAATGAAATAATATTTACAAAGTGTTTTGCAAACTTTTATATAAGTGCTAGCCACATATATTTCCCTATTCTGTCGTTGGCCCACTTTTTCCTTGAAGTCACTAAATATTAAGGCATTCGATTAATTTATTTGAATCTTTTCAAGGTATTTATAGCAGGGGATTTGATAATAATAAAGATAATTACAAATGGCACTTATATATAATATAGGTTTTTTTTGTTTGGGGTTTTTTTGCCTTTTGGAGGGGGGAAGGCAGGACAGTTGGGGTTAAGTGACTTGCCCAAGGTCACACGGCTAGTAAGTGTGTCAAGTGTCTGAGGCCGGATTTGAACTCAGGTTCTGCTGACTCCAGGGATGGTGCTCTATTCACTGTGCCACCTAGGCGCTCCTATATAATACGTTTTTGCAAATTTTAAAGCACTAAATGAATACTATATTGTTACTGTTGTTATAATTACTGCTATTTAGCATCCCATGATTGTATTTTGCCCTCAGGTTTATGATTAAACTTCTTCCACCTCCATAAAGAGGTTCCAACTTCTTTATGTTTTAAGGTTTCATTTTTATGTGAAGAATATCCATGTGAACTTAATTTAGGCCTTCCTGTAGAGTTAAAACTTGTTGGTCACCTGACAAGGAACTCTTACATTTTGAATACCCAACAGTTAATTAATACTTGTAGACAGCTTAAAACAGTGTGATGCTCAGGACTCCCTACCTCCTTTTCCTGTCAATCTGCCATCATCACTGTGAAAGTTGCTCTTCGGGCCATTTTGCATTTGATCTGTTTCACATATTGCCATGGTCAAAGAATTCATCACCTAGTGGCCAACCTACTGGTGAGGAGCTAAACTGGTCCTCAGGAAACATATTGTGTTATCAGAACCATACTCAGAGCTTTTGGGACTCGGTAGAACCCAATAGAAGTTAGCCTCCAGAGAGCCCAGAATCACCTCCATATCACAATGAGACAGCAGAAAAGCTCTTCATGAAAAAAAGAGTTAATGCATCTCTAAAAATATACAATTTACTCCTAGAAAATAATAAAACCCATAGCCTATGTTTCCAGAATACTTTAAACTGCTTACATGAACTTGAACTAATAATTACAGCTTACATTTCTATTGTGCTTTAAATTTTTTTTCCCAAATGCTTTATTAATTTCTGGTTTACATCATTCATTTCTGCCAGATTTTGAGTTACAATTTTTTCCCCATTTTTTCCCTACCCACGACACCAGAATAGCAGTCCCACAGGATATCCCCTCATCCAATCTGCTCTCTCCCATATCTTTTCCCATACCCCCTTCGACTTTTCCATTAGGGCAAGGTGACTCTCTGTGCCCCAATGCCTGAATATCTTCCAATTACATGCAAAATAGTATTAATAATAGTATTTATATATATTTGAAATATTTAATTTTAAAACTTCGAATTCCAGATATATTCCCTTCGTTCCTTGTCACCCATTGCTGCTGGGAAGATAAGCAATTCAGTATATGTTGTACATGTATAGCTATGCAAAACATTACCATAGTAGATATATTGTAAAAGACTGACTATATTTCCCTCCCACCCATCCTACTCCACCCCACCTGGTCCATTCCCTACTTTGATCCTGTCCCTCTTCAAAAATGGGTGCCTCCAATCTCCCCTCTCCCCAGCATGTACTCCCCTCCATCATCCCCCCTCTCATCCCCTTCCCCCTATTCTGCTGCAGGGTGAAATATCCCATTTAGTATGTATGTCATTCTCTCCCTGAGCCAGATTCAATGAGAATATGGTTTTTCCTTTTTGCCTTCCTGTTCTTCCCCTTCCCTGTAACCACTTCCCCTTGCTTCTTCTGCATGAGATAGTTTATCACCCCGCCCCCGTCTCTCCCCATCTACTCACCACATTCCTCTCTCACCTCTTAACTTCACCCCTTAAGTTGTGCTTTAAATTTTAAAACTTAATTACAACCTTGTGAGATAAGAAATGAAAATGTGATTATCCCCATTTTACAGGCAAAGAAATTTAGGTTCATAAAGTGATTGGTCCATAGTCACACAGACATAAGGGTTAAAGCTAACTGGGAATTGAACTCAAGTCTTCTGATGCCAAGTCTAATGCTCTTTTTTTCTCCCCCAGACCCATCCATCCCCTGCCCATTGAGTTGAGAAATAAAAAGCCCATTACAAATATGAAGTCATGAGAAACAAATTTCCATATTAGTTATGTTCTCAAAAAAAGAGAAAAAAATATGCTTCAGTCTTCATATTTGAGCCCATCTAAATCCATCTGTTCTATATCTGGAGATGGATAGTATTTCATCAAGTCATTTGGAATTGTGGCTGGTCATTGTGTTTCATAACTATTTCACGGTTGATTATCCTTACATTACTGTGTACAATGTTCTCTTGGTTCTCCTCCTTTAACTTTGTATCAGTTCTTACAAGTCTTTCCAGGTTTCTCTGAAACCATCTCTATAATTATTTCTTATGGCACAATAGTATTCCATCACCTTCATATACCACAACTTATTCAACCATCCCCCAATTGATGGGCATCCTCTCAGTTTCTAATTCTTTGCCTCTACAAAAAGAGCTGCTATAAATATTCTTGTACAAATGGGTCCTTTCCATTTTCTGTGATCTTTCCATTACAATACTCTGCCTCTGAAGGAAAGGTGCAATCAATATGACTTTACTATTTTCTTCACACTGACACCCATTCAACAGGAGGAAAACTTGGGCTCACACAATATTTAGCTCTGCTGAGTGCATCTTACCTTGTCCAACCAACATTTTTTCCCTTTCCTTACAAAAGCTGCTTCCTCCTGTGGGCTCCATGAGGAAACCTCTGAGTAAACAGTGAATTTTTCGTTGGCTCCTAGGTTTCTCTAAGGCCTACCTCAGGAACTTATCCCCTGGCACAGCACACTAACTCTCCTGCCAACAGTCAGTTTCACTCACAACTGTTATTTTTGTGAAGCAATTTCTTTAAATTACTTGTACTTCAGCCTCATGGAGGAAAACAGTATTTCTCCAAACAGAAAGGCACAGGAAATTGAACAACAGATGTGTATTGAAGTCCTTAAAATCCAGGGAGGCAACATGGCAGTATGATTAGAATGCTGAACTTGAACTCAGAAAGACCCAGGTACAAATTCCCACTTTTGACATGCTTACTTGTGTGATTCTGGGTGAGTCCCTTAACTCCTCTCAGCCTCAGTTACCTTATCTATACAATAAGGATGCATTTACTCCACAGGGTGAAGACCAAATGAGACATTATAAAGTTAATACTAACTTAGGAAATTTTTAAAGCTTATATAATAAACAGGATGTATTATTCCACTACTACCCTGCAGGGTGCCTTCCACTGGTAAAGGTATCAGGAAAATAATGCATGATTTAGCACCCACAAGCTAGGTCTAATTCAGGGGTTCCCAATATCTTTTGTGTCATGGACCCCTTTGGCAGTCTGGCAAAACTTATGGACCCCTTCCCAGAATGAAGGTTTGTGGTCTATATTCACACTGCCACCACCCTGAGAGGGGCCCTCATCACTTCATTCCTGAACTATCACAATAGCCTTTTCATCAATTTTCCTGATTCATATGTCTCCTTCTACCCATCTTCTAATATAAATACCTCTATTTAGCACTTAAAGCCCTTTAAAACCTAGTTCCAATCAATTTTTCCAAACTTTACTCCTCTTCATTCACCCTGTGGTCCCACTAAATGGTCTTCCTATTGTTCCTAACTCACAGTTCTCTATCTCCTGTCTCTGCCTTTGTCCCTTTTCCTGGAATGCTCCCCTCTCACCTCACCTCTCCCTCTTAGGATCCCTAATATCTTTCAAAGATCATTTCAGACACCACCATCTTCTAAGTGAAGCCTTTCTTGGTCCTTCCAACTGCTAGTGTCTCCCCACAAAACAACCTTGTATTTATTTCTATGTACTTCTGTTTGTATGTGTTTACTCCCCTGATAGAATTTTAGCTCCTTAAATAGAAGACATATTTTAATCTTTATTTTCCAAAATGTGTACGGTATAACTGAGAGCATGTTATTTAGTATGTTTGGATTTCAGTTTTCTCTTGTAACCCTCATTTGGGGATGTGGGATAAAAGGACCATTCACCCTGTTCAGAATGGGTCCAAATAGCCTCTGTCTGCTTCTTACTGGCCAAATGACACTTCTAAAAATTGGCTTCTGAATCATAATTCCATGGAGTCACTTAGCAGGCAAACCACATGCCTCAGGCTCTCTTTCTTCACGGTCTCAACAAATAAGGATGATTTGTGATGAGGTCACAGGCCAAAGAAAAGAAGCCATAAACAGGAAACAGCCCCATCCCAGACAAAGGTTTATCTAGAGGGTCACATGCTCAGAAGCCCAGGTCCAGTAGGTTTTTCCTTGGATGGACTCTAACCTCAGGAGTTCAGAGTGTCCTGCTTCCAGCTTGAATCTTGTAAGAGAGCCTTAGGGTCAGAGATTGCCCATTTAGTAAATCCTTGGAATTTTGTCTCAGCAGTCAGTGAAAAGTGTCAACATAGTTGATGGATAGGAGTCAGAAGACACCTGCACCTGCTCCAAAGTAGGAGGGAAGGGTTCTTCCATCACACGTCCTTAAGAGGGACAGGGTGCTATATTCTTATAAAATATAAAGAGTGAAATCTTTTTCATCCTTACCTTATAGAGTAAAAAAATAAATGTTTTGACAAAAAAGAAAATAAGTATACAAACTGTGTTTGCATTAAACAGAGGCAAGAATTGTGCAAAAAAAAAAAAAAAAAGAATTTTACCTCCTTGAGGTAGACTATAAGCTTTTTTTTTTGCCTTTGTATTTCCAGCATCTACTATAACGATTGACACATAGTAAATGTTTAGTAACGCTTGTTGATTCATTGATTTGTAGGACACATCTTTATTAGCTCATTTGATCCTCATAACATCCCTGTGAGGGAAATAATTCAATTTTCATTATCCCCATTTTATGGAGGAGAGGTGAATAGGATATAGACCCATTGACTCACTAGGGTAACACAACTAGGAAAAGGCAAGACCAGGATGGAGGCCAGGGCCAGGAGTTTTCTTTAGATTTTTTGATTCCAAGTCTAGGGTTTTTCTCATTATATTACCCCCTGACCACCTTGTGTTGCCTCTTATAATAATTAATGACTGTGATCACCCCAATATGTGATATTCTTAAGACTTCCCTGCTTCCTGCTTGCTTTTTTTTAAGTAACTGAAAAGATGGATACAGACAATCCCTTTGTTCAATAACTGGGTGATCATGCTTTATCTTCTCAGGTTGCACCTGATTTTTGTTTTTTAAGATACATAAATCATAGAAAGACAGTGTGGTATAAAAGTAACATGACAAGAAGGCTGATCAGTGAAACCTGGATCCAAATCTCACTTCTGATACTTATTAGCTATATGAGGTGGTGGTACCTGGGTGCCACCTAGAAGGTGCCTTCCTGGAAAGTAGGAGCCCTGGGCCCAGAGTGGGGAAGATCTTGGCTCAAATCTGACTTCAGATGCTTTTTAGCTGTGTTGTTGTAGAGTCGTTTCAGTCAAGTCTGACTCTCCATCAAAACCCCCATTTTGGGGTTTTCTTGGCAAAGATTTTGCTGTATTATATATTGCTGACCTTGAGCAAGTCACTTAACCTCTGTATGCCTCAATTTCCTCAGCTGTAAAATGGGGATAATAATAGCACCTACCACCTAAGGTTGTGAGCATCAAATGAGACAATATTTGTAAAGTGCTTAGTACAGTGACGGCCACATAGTGGTTGTTGCTGCTTGTCCCTCATTCTTGAAGAGGACCAATGACATCAGAAAGGTGATGTTTTAACTTGCAGGTGAATTGGATTTAAGTGAGGCAGGGCTGTGTGAAGTCATCTGGGTCTAGTGGTAAGAGATACAGCAGGATGACTGGAGATGGCCCAGGGTGCAATAGGAGACCTTGGGCCTTTTTAAACTAAGGTCTTTCACAGGTTTCAGTTGGCCTGAGGCAACACTTATTCAGTGATTAAGGTCAGGTAGGAAATGAAGCTAAAGATGGCCTCTTTTGCCTACTCAAAAAATAAAAAATAGTGGTGGCTAGGTGGCTCAGTGAATAGAGCAGCGGCCCTGGAGTCAGGAGGACCTGAGTTCAAATCTGACCTCAGACACTTGACACACTTACTAGCCCTGTGACTTTGGGCAAGTCACTTAATGTAATTGTCCTACCTTCCCCCTCCAAAAAAAAAAATTTTAAAAATTAAAAATTAAAATTAAAAAATCAATCTGGGAGAGGAAGACCCTCAGGGTTTCTGGCCAGAACAGAAACAATTGCTATTTACATTCACTCTGAGTCGACAAAACCCAAACAGTCACAAACTGAGGCTTGGATTGGGACCTATTATTGGCCAGTCAAGGAGAGTCAGAGTGATTTGGGTTTAAATCATAGTCAACCCGCTCCATTTGTATCCCAATGGACTTTATCAAAGCCTGGTTTTCCAGAGCTCTATTTCAAGAAATTTTTATTCCTTGTCAGGTATTTCCCAAGTCTCATTATAGTAGGTACTATACAAATGCTAACAATTATTATTATGGGCAAATCATAGTTTCTCTTGGTCTTAGGCAGTTCCATAAAACTAAATTATAGACAAATATAGCAATATATATAATACACAAAATATAAGTATGTGTGTATCTTCTTGATGTAATGATATGAAATTTCTAAATATGTTCTCAGGATTTAAGCCTTAATTAAGGTCAGAAGCAATAACCTTAGAATTAGGTAAGAATATTATATATATATATATATATATATATGCAAAAGCATTATTTTTTCTATCTATATAAAAGCATTTTTAAAACTTTTGTAAAGCACTATACAAATGTGAGGTGATATGATGAGATTAAAAGAGATAATGTATACAAAGCACTTTTCAAGTCTAAAATACTATATAAATTGCAACATTATTAATTATAATTCTCACTATTACTACAGAGGAATAATCAAATAGGTTGCAAACCAGTGAAGCTGCATCAGATACCAACCCACTTAGAAGCCCAGTATGGCCTCCATGATCCCTTCATGGCCAAGGTCTCTGTCAACAGTGGTAGTTGTTGGCTGACAGAGGAAGGAAGGGGGAGAGACTCAGACAATGACTTGATGAAAATGATGATGATGCTGATAAGTGTGGCATAAGGTGCAAGATTCTCCAAGTGATCTGCATTGCTTATAGTGCTTATTCTGAATCATGCACAAAGGAGTTTTCTAGAAGAGAGACTAGCATAGTGACTTGGACACTTAATAGACGAATGCCAAGATGATTTCACCCTATGGCTTGGTCAGCAGCTCAGTTTTCTTATTTGTGAGATGAATACATTTGATACAGTTTGATAGGTGTCTTTGGGAAGTCATAAATCAAAACCACCATAGTATTTTCTTTGGTCCTCACAAGTAAATGATAACATTCTTGATGTGTATTATAATTATTTGTGTTTATCTTGTCACCTCAACTGGATTTTGAGCTTCATGTGAACAGTGCTCTAGTTTTATTTGCTTTGTGTCTCTTAATCTTCTTCATGAAACAAAGAATCAACTTTCTAAGACTAATATTCTCCCAGTGATGCTACGTGACTGTGTCAGTTAATCAATCACCATTTATTGACATTTACTACATACTAGGCACAGTGCTAAGCACTGGGTATGCAAAGAAGGCAGAAACATGAGCCCTGTCCTCAAGGTGCTCATATTCTAATGAAGGGAATGATATGCCAAAAATTATACATTCAAGATATATAGAGTATAAATGGGAAATAATATCAGAGATAAAGTAATAGTAATTGGCGATGGGGGTAAGAGAAGCAACTAGGAAAGAATCTAAGCCTTAATATCTTTTACAGAAGGTAGGATTTGAGCTGAGTCTTGATGAGGAGATGGAGGTGAAGAGGGAGAGCATTCCAAGTATGAGGAACAGCCAAGGAAAAGCAGAGGGTCAAGAGATAGAGTGTTGTGTGCCAGGAAGAGCAAAAAGGCCAACACCATTGGATTATAGGCTATGTCATGGAATATCAATCTCCAAAGAATTAAAGTCACTTAAAAGGGCAACAGAGAGGTGGATGATGGTCTTGTGTGGGGTGCAGCCCCATTATCAACCAAGAATCAAATAAGAGAAATAACATAAAGATGTTTAGAGGGGTATATGCCTGGAAAGTGAGGGATAATCAATGGATGACCCATCAGCTTCATTGCTACTCACGCAATGTCAGGAAAGCTAGAAAGCTTCCAGCACGTTAAGTGAACTTTCTTTGGAGAACTTACTGGAGAATGTTGTAGTTACAAGATGAGAAGGAATAGATAGGTTGCATCCTGCATTTCTTCATGTACTCATTCAGAAAATTTTTTGTTGAGTTGTTTCAGTTGTGTCTGACTCTTCATAACCCCCATTTGAGGTTTTCTTGGCAAAGATACTGGAATGGTTTGCCATTTCCTTTTCTGGCTGATTTTACAGATGAGAAAACTGAGGCAAATAGGGTTAAGCGACTTGTCCTCGTGGGTCACATAGCTAGTAAGTGTCTGAGGCCAGAATTGAATTCAGGAAGATGAGTCTTCTTGACTCCAGGTCTGACACTCTATCCACTGTGCCACCTAGCTGCCCTAATTAAACATTTATTGAACACCTATTATGTGCCAGGAACTATACTGGGTAGGTGTTGAGCATATAAATGCAAGACCAAAATTAGATGGAATATCCACATCTATGAGATGACAGGTCCATCAAAGAACCTTATATAGGTCTTGCACAATGGAGGTATTTAATAATTTTTAGTGGAAGGAATACTTGTATCATTGAGCTTCATTGTCAAAGATGGGCATCATCATCATCTTGGTGTAGGGGAGAACAGCAGAGGGGAAAAAATGAGACTTCTCCCACAGATTTTTCTCCCCAGTGGGAATCTCAAATACTTGTACACTGGTAAAAAGCAATGGAAAATCACTGTTTGGGGAGCTCCATCACTCCTTCCCGGCCCCCCCACCCCCACCCCCTGCAGTGAATTATATTGCCAAGAACAGAGTCCTGAATAACAAAGGGCAAAGGAGGTTTGGTTTCAGGGCACTGACAGGATGGGACTGAGGGGTATACCCATGGTAGGCCTGGTACCCCATTTTGTAATATTCTAGAGCTACAGAGTAAAGCAATTCTGGCCATCACCTCCTTGTGATCCCAAGAAAAGTACCACCTTTGTCCCCTCCCCTGTTGTTTGGCTGAGTCCAGGACTCCCTAGCTGACCAGCTGATCCCCTCCCAATGCAACATCCCCCTTGGTGGACCTGACCTTTGGGCACCAGTTCTAGCCCCAGAAGCAGATGCAGTCAGGTCCAGCTCTGGCTGAGGGCCAGTTCAAGCTTGCTCATTGCTGCTACATCCCGTTAGCTCTTGGTTCTGACGCATTGTAGTCTATTAATAAGAAATGCCTGTCATCTACCTCACCTTGAAAAATGATAAGTATGGTCTGTACTGTGACAGTTGGGGGAAGACTATCATTTTGTTAAAAAGCCACAAGAACATTTTGATGACTTCCTTCCATCTCCTGGTCATTATGGGTGTGTGCTTCTGGCTCTCTAGTGGAGGGAGTCTTGCCCCGCCCCCATTTGATCATTATTTTTAAATAAATGAGGTGCTGTGACAAGTGGAACAATGGTGTGTGTTTGCTAGTGATAACCTTTCACTCACCTTGTGGTCCAAAATGCTCCCAACCCAATAAGAATCTCGGAATAAAGAAATCACAGTATTGAATAAAGAACTGCCCTTCCTTCTCAGCAAAAGATCTTGAGTTCCAGTAGTCTGACAGAAAATGATTCCTGAGTTTCTTAATTACACATGCTTACTTCATAGGAGCAGTTTTCCAGTAAATGAGGACATCTGCGCCTCCAAATAAGCTTTTTAACTTTTTTTTGATATCTTTTGTTTTTATATCATTTTGTGGTGCATCCATCCCCACCCCCTCCAAAAGAGCCATCCCTTATGTCAAAACATAAAAAAGAGGGAAAGAAAACAATTCAGCAAAACTAATCAACATATCAAAAGCAAAAAACCTGACATTATATGCAATATTTCACATTTAATAGTGCCCCACTTCTGTACACAAGTGACCGCTAAATGACTTCTCATTATTCTGGGTTTTTGTGGGGGGAGGGGGAGGCTTGGTCATTATAATTTCAAAGTATTCAGTTTCGATTGTTTTATTGTGGTTCTTTCCCACATAAGCTACTAGCGGCGGAGCTACTGAACAGCTCAGTAGTGAGTGGACAGAAGCAGGGTGCATTGGGGGGGATGGGTGAGTGTGGAACAAAGACCCTGAGGTCTTAACATTATGTTATCACAGGTGCTAAAGCTCTTAGTCACCCCATTTGAAACTCATGACCACTTAAGGTGAAAAGAAACCATAGCATCCCTTTCTGCTTGGAAGAGCTAAGTGGCCATCAGCAGCAAAGGTGGTGAAGAAAGGCACCTAATAAGGGCCCCAAGCACAGTGGACCAAAGTTCAGCATTATCCAATAGCCTCATGCTAGCCATGGAAGTGGGGCTGGGGTGATTTGCTGGTAAAAATACTGAGCCAGCACTGCAGAGGCGAATACACATTGAGGGTAATAAAATGCTTTTAAACATTAAAGACCATTCTCAAGGAAATTCCACAGCAATCTGGCAGGTGCTTGTTGAAGGGGGAAGGGAGGAGGAGAAGAGAAGGTCCTGAGTACCAGTTAATTTAAAAAAAAAAAAGGATTATGGAAGACTAAGGAGATTTGGAAGATGGAAGAAGGAGACAGATAATTCTGCACACTAGAGCAGCCATTCGCCTCAAGTTTGAAGGCGCTTCTGCAAATTGGGATATGTTTTATGGAAGGGTTAAATATCCTAGTGGTGCATCGCTCATCAGTGGATCTTTAGAACTAATCTCATTAAGTGTTAGTAGATAGAGCTGGCAGTCACCAACAGATAATCCCTATCCCCTCTACTCAACTGAAATTATTTGCTCTTCCTCAAACACAAAGCATGAGAAAACAGACTAATCCCTTCAAGGGGTGGGGATAGGGGAGTTGGGGGATTCCTGGTTTTATACACAACCATACACACACACACACACACCACTGTCCTTTGTATTTAAAGATGACAAAAAACTTTTTCTCTACTTAAAAGTCCATCCATGTGTAAAATATTGAAATGTTTTCTGACTTTTTTGCTCAAAAAATGTTACCTCATTTCTAACTGCAGGTCAGACTGGTCTACCTGCCTTTATGTTTTGCTGTTGGACCTCTGACATGTGGGCTCTAGTCTCAGATTATCCTGAAAACATTTCTGATGATCACTGATTCTAGGCACAAGAAGTCCTCTTCTGCCTTCTCACCAATACTGAGGCTGCCTGAGAATCCTGCTGTATAAGCCAATCCCTAAAGCCCGCTTCAATAGCAGCCTTTCTCCAGGGACACTAACACTGATATATGAAGGGATGGAAAACAAGGGTGTTGGACTAACAGTGGCTGAGAAACTTAAACAAAAAGTGGACATTTTAAAAGATTGAGATAAAGAAAAATAGTCAACAACAGCTATTGGAGTATATTGAAGAGTGACATGGTCAGATGAAAACTACTGTGGTCTCAGAGTGATGGGGATGGGGAAATGGGAATGGAGTCTGAACCTGGACAGGTGGCACCTGCACAGCTATTGCAGTGGGTACCTGACTGATTTTAAATGGTAGTTGGGGGATAAGGGTAATAATAGCTACATTTATATAGAGACTTGAGATTTGCAAAGCACTTTTATTAATATCACTTGATTTCACCCTCACAACCATGGAAGGTAAGTGCTATTATTATCCATTTTACAGGTGACAAAATTGAGGCAGAGGTTAAATGACTTGCCCAGGGTCACACAGTGTCTGAAGCTGGATTTGAAGTCAGGACTTCCTGCCTCTGTCCAGTGCTCTGTGCACTATGGTTCCACCTAGCTGCCACTAGATAGTGATAGTACACAACACTGCCTTCAACAAGATACTGTAATGTCATTAGCACATCACAACTCAATGATGGTGCTGGTAAATGTTTAACAATGGGTCCTCCCGGGGCGGAGTCAAGATGGCTGAGTAGAAACAGCACTTCCAAGGTGCTCTCCCCCCAGATTACCTCCAAACCATGTAAAAGGGGACTCTGAACAACTTCTGGAGCCCCAGCACCCACAGAACGAAACAGAGAGGCTAACCTCCTGCTGAGGACAGCCCACCAGCCCTGCAGGAAGGGCCAGCACGGCACTCTGGGAGCTGACAGCCCAGCCCCCTGGAGAGCCAAGCCCAGGTCTGCATGAGCCGAGGTTTTAGCCCCAGGGCGGCCAGGCCAGCAGCCAGCTGGACTGACCCCAGAACACCAGCAGCTGTGGCGATTCCAGAATTATCAACACAGATATGCCTAGGACAAAGTGAGAGGTTAGTGCCCTATGGACTTTGGGACCAGTATTTGGGGAACACATCAGCTTCCTCCCCTAGGGGCTAGAAGCTGCTGAGGAGACACGCCATTTTGCAGTTTTAGTGGCAGCTCCAGCTCCTGGCCTGCAAACTGTAGGGAGATGCAGCGATCAGTCTTGGGGGGTAATCGCTCTTGCTTTAACCTCCCTGGATATGGATTGTGGTCTGGGGTGGAGGTCATGGGTGGGTTTACAGCTTGCCAGAAACGGAAGTTGTGAAGAACCCAACATTGAGACAGGAGCTCCCCTGTCTGGAGGCAGAGTCTTACTGTGGCAACAAGCCCCAAAGTCAAGTAATTAAGTGGCAACATGTCTAGGCAAAGGAAACAAAATAAACAGAAAATGCAACATTAGAATCCTATTTTGGGGACAAAGAGGATTGAAGCATAGAACAGGAGGAGGACTGTGAGGTCAGAAATCCTGCTCCAAAAGTCCCAAAGGAAAATATGAGCAGGTTACAGGCCATACAAGAGCTTAAGAAGGATTCTGAAAACCAAATAAGAGAAGTGGAAGAAAAATTGGGAAGAGAAATGAGAAGGATGCAGGAAAAGTATGAAATAAGAGTCAACAGCCTGACTGAGGAAAATAACACCCTAAAAATAGACTAATTCAAATGGCAAAGGAGGCCCAAAAGGGCAATGAGGAGAAGAATGCCTTAAAAAGTCGAATTTGCCAGATGGAAAAAGAATCTCAAAAGCTCACTGAGGAGATTCATTCCTTCAGAGTTAGACTGGAGCAAATGGAAGCTAATGACTTTATGAGAAATCAAGAAGCTATTAAGCAGATCCAAACAAACGAAAGATTAGAAGGCAATGTGAAATATCTCATGGGAAGAACCACTGATGTGGAAAATAGATCCAGGAGAGACAATTTAAAAATTATTGGACTACCTGAAAGCCATGATCAAAGAAAGAACCTAGAAACCACCCTTCAAGAAATTCTCAAAGAAAATTGCCCTGATGTTTTAGACCCAGAGAGCAAAATAGAGGTTGAAAGAATCCACAGATCACCTCCTGAAAAAGATCCCAAAAAGAAAACTCCCAGGAATATTATAGCCAGGTTCCAGAATTCCCAGATCAAGGAGAAAATACTCCAAGCAGCCAGGAAGAAACAATTTCAATATTGTGGAAATACAATCAGAATAGCACAAGAATTGGCAGCTTCTACACTGAGGGATAGAAGGGCATGGAATATGATATTCCAGAGGGCAAAGGAGCTGAGATTGAAGCCAAGGGTCACCTACCCAGCAAAACTGAGTATTTTGTTTCAGGAGAAAATATGGTCATTCAGTGGAATAGAGGACTTTCAAGCATTCTTGAGGAAAAAACCAGAGCTGAATAGAAAATTTGACATCCAGACACAAGAAGGAAGAGATGCCTGAGAAGGTAATCAGTGAAAAGAAATCAAAAGGAACTTATCAAAGTTGAACAATTTCCATTCCTACATGGAAGAACAATAACTGTGACTGATGAAACCTCTCTCGGTATGAAAATAATGGAAGAAGGGTATATGGACATATGAATACATATGTGAATGTGTGTATATATGTTTACAGTTACACATGGATAGAGGGATAGGTTGAATTTGTTGGGAAGAGATGATACTTAAGGGGTGAAATTATGAGGTGAGAGAGGAAAGTGGCAAGAGGAGATGGGGAGAGACAGGGTAGGGTAAACTATCCCATGTAGAAGAAGCAAGGGGACGTAGCTACAGGGGAGGGGAAGAACAGGAAGGCAAAAAGGCAAAACCATATTCTCATTAAATTTGGCTCAGGGAGAGAATGACATACATACTAAATGGGATATCCCAACCTGCAACAGAGTAGGGGGAAGGGGGATGAGACAGGGGATGATGGAGGGGAGGACATTCTGGGGGGAGGGGAGGTTGGAAGTAACCACCTTCGAAGAGGGACAGGATCAAAGTAGGGAATGGACCAGATGGGGGATGGGATGGGTGGGAAGGAATTATAAGCAGCCTTTTACAATATATCTACTATGGTAATGTTTTGCATAGCTATACATGTACAACACATACTGAATTACTTATCTTCCCAGAGGGAATGGGTGACAAGAGAGGAAGGGAATGGATCTGAAATTCGAGGTCTTAAAATTAAATGTTTCAAATATATACAAATACTATTATTAATACTATTTTGCATGTAATTGGGAGATAAGATGTGCAGGCATTGGGGCACAGAGATCCACCTTGCTCTAATGGAAAAGTCAAAGGGCATATGGGAGAAGATATGGGAGAGAGCAGATTGGATGAGGGGATATCTTGTGGGACTGCTATTCTGGGATGGTGGGTAGGGGAAAAATGGGGAAAAAATTGTAACTCAAAATCTGGTGGAAATGAATGATGTAAACCAGAAGTTAATAAAGCATTTGTTGAAAAGAGCAAAAAAAAAAAAAAACCAACGGGTCCTCCCTACATCTGATGCATATTTAAGTCTAATCTGGATTATTAATATTTTATTCATCACTATCTTAAGTCTAAACAATCAAGAAAATTAGAGTTTTGCCAATTTGTCAATTTCCAGTTCTAAATGATCTTGTTGAAAATTTAACCGTTGGATTTTATTCACATCCCACTGCAAGTTATAAAAAACCCCTGCCATGTCATTTGGCCAATCCCCCAAGACATAAATCAATTTTCAACCAATGAATCAAGGTTTATGTTAAGTTTCCAGCTCCTTCTTTTCCCTAGATCTCCCTGTCCTTGCATATGCTTGTTCTAGAGTAACTAACAGCCTCCTATGTATTTGTTTGCTTCCCAAACCGATTTCCCAAACATTTCTTCCCAAATGGGTCTCATTAGGTGAGGTGAGCCCATACTTAGCAGCCTCCTTAATGTCTTTGTACCACATCAGAGATAAAATTCTTTGCAAGTCAAAGACCTTGACAAAGTGCTTCCACACAGACTTGGTTACTAGATTCTGTGCAGAAATCAGAGCATGAAAAGTTCTCACACATTTTCAACCAGCCTCCCCCAGAGGGACTTGTGACCTCTGACTCACCATCTAGTCCCACCCCACTAAACAGCACTAATCAGTTCCACTCAACAGGATTCCATTCACTTCCTTGAATTCATTAAAACATGCATTTCCTAGGCACTGATATACAAGGCTCTGTGTTAGTTCCTGGGGCTGCACACAAAAATGCCCTCCATCCTCATTCTACTTTGAGGGGGGGGAGCATTTTTATAAAGAAGTAAATATACATTGTTTGTCCTTCATGTAGAAAATGTCAATGACATTGCCAGTGATGTCTTGCCTTGACCATGAATTGGATTGAAGTGAGGCAGAGTTACACAAAGGCATGAGCCTCACTGTCTTCCTGAGTCATCGAAGTCCAGTGGCAGGATAGAAGTCAGAATGACTGGTGATAGCCTGGGGTGCATTGGATGACCTTGGCACCTTTGATGTCTGACCAAGCCCTAAGTGCTCCACAGTGCCTGCTTCAGCCATCCTCATGCCTGATGTTCTCATCCACCCACTCCTCAAGGGGAAGTCTTCACATGGTTGGCACAGACATCTCCCTAACTCACGTACAGGCTTGAGGCCTGTTAATTTATCTCCAACCTGGTTTAGCCCATTTGCCAAAATGGTTTAGCAAACATAGTAAATACAAAATAGTAAACATAAAACACATACTGAGTAAATGCAAGGTAATTTGGGGGGTTGGGGCAGAGGAGTGAGTACTTACAACTGTAGATGATTAAAAAAGGAGGTGGCACTTAAACTGGGTTTGAATGGGACCATGGATGCCATGAGGTAGAGCTGAAAAGGGAGAGCATTTCAGACATAGGAGATAGCCTGGGTAAAGCTATGGAATTGGGAAATGGTGCATTCCCCATATATGGGGAATAGTAAATAGGTCAATATGGTGGAACATAGAATAAGAGGAAATAATGTAAAGACAAATGAGTTTGATATCAATACTGTCAATGTTATATGTGGATGATCAAACAACCTTGCACCTTCCCAGTGGGATTTGGTTACTAAAGCATTTTGGGATGTGGTAAAATGACAGTAGTTGGGTCAGTCTTAGGTGGGGTGTGTATTTGCATTACCATCCACAGACACCCTAGAGTTGTGTCTTTCTTGGCATGGAATCAGAGAAAAGATATACAAAGAAACTGAATGGACAAAACTGACTCATACAATTCCCAGAGTTTATGATTCACCATCCTGCTGGGTCACTTAGAACAAAGTCACTTCAGCTCTCTGGGTCATATTCCTCATCCTTGGAATGAGAGGGCTGAATCAGATTATCTCCAAAGTCCCTTCCAACGCTAACATTCTATGACACTATGACAGCTGCCACCACTTGAAAAAAGAAAACACTATTGAAACTCTGGATTCCAAAACCATTGAGACTAAGTATGAAGCTTTCCCAAATTATCTTTGTGAACTGGACAAATACCAACAAGCATGAACATGTCCATTTACAAATAAGAACAAAACATAATAAACACAATAGAAACAAAGGCTGTAAATAGAACTTTGAATCTCTTTCAGATTCAGCTTGAGCTTTTAAAGTATATCTTAAATATAACACATCAGTCCCAGCACTGACCTCCTTATCTGTGTCCCCTTGTGAACTTCCTTCTGCCCTGGTATGTGTATTTTTAAAAAATGTTTCATTGATGCCCTTTTCTGTCTTTCTTTTTTTTTTTAATGTTTGTAAGAATGTTACTCCCATGAACAAAGTCTGGAAACAATACATTTGATTACTCTCTCTCTCTCTCTCTCTCTCTCTCTTTCTTTCTCTCTCTGTCTCCTCTCTCTCCCTCTCTCCCTCATTTTTTATCTACTGAAAAATATTTCTCCAAACTCCAAATTTTCACTATATAATAGTATATATGTATATACATATATACTATTATACACACACATACATATATACAATAGTGGCATACATACTGATTTGCAAAAGCACATCTTATTCTACAATATCTCACTTAAAACTCACAACAAACCTCCTGAGGTAAGTATCAGCATCCCCATTTTACAGACGAGTAAACTGTGGCTCAGAGGTATAAACCAACTTGATTATGATCATAACAGCTCATAAGTATCAATGGGAAAATCTGAACCTCGGTCTTTCTGACATCAAGTGTAGCACTCCATCCATTGGGCCACACTCTCACGAGTATCACCTAACTCCTTTGCTTTGCTACTTGTGTTAACTGCTACTACCATCTGCAGTTTATCCAGTATACGACTCGCTTGTATATAGGTGTTTGCATGGTTTTCCCCCTTGAGACTGAATTCCTTAAGAGCAGAGACTGGTCTTTATTCTTCTTTTTATCCCCAATTCTTAGCATAATACCTGGCACCTAGTACAATCTTGATAGGTGCTGGTTGACTGACTAACTGTTACCGATTACTCATAGAAAGCCGGTTTTGGAAATACAATTATGTATACATTGTCCCTTACAAAGGTTTTCTGCAAACAGAAATTCCCATGAAACTATCCCTCAAAATGTAAAAACTAAAGCCCAATTTCTTTGGAGCTGTGGCTTCATGGCTCCATGGCCAGCCTCTATCACCATATTATAATAATATTATCAAACATATATTGTTAAGTCCTCAAAGGGATTTATGATCTATTTAATTTGAGTATTTTCCTCCAATAACACAGATCTCTACCCTTCCATACCTGCCCATGATGCAATTCTTTTTTTTTAAACAAATGCTTTATTAACTTCTGTTTTATGTCATTCATTTCTGCCAGATTTTGAGTTACAATCATTTTCCCCCCGTTATTCCCCTACCCAACCTCCCGGAATAGCAGTCCCACAAGATATCGCTTCCTCCAATCTGTTCTCTCCCATACCTCCTCCCATACCCCCTTCGACTTTTCCATTAGAGGAAGGTGAATCTTTGTGTCCCAATGCCTGCACATCTTATCTCCCAATTATAAGCAAAAGAGTATTAATAATAGTATTTATATATATTTGAAACATTTAATCTTAAGACCTCGAATTTCAGATCCATTTCCTTCCTTCCTTGTCACCCATTCCCTCTGGGGTGATAAGTAATTCAGTATATGTTGTACATGTCTAGCTATGCAAAACATTATCATAGTAGATATATTGTACAAGGCTGCTTATAATTCCCTCCCACTCATCCCACCCCCCACCTGGTCCATTCCCTACTTGATCCTGTCCCTCTTCTATAGTAGGTACTTCTAACCTCCCCTCCCCCCAAGGATGCCCCCCCCCCCATCAATCATCCCTCCTCTCATCCCCCTTCCCCCTATTCTGCTGTAGGTTGAGATATCCTATTTAGTATGTATGTCATTCTCTCCCTGAACCAAATTCAATGAGAATGTGGATTTGCCTTTTTTTTCCCCTTCCTATTCTCCCCCTCCCTTGCAACCACTTCCCCTTGCTTCTTCTACATGATATAGTTTACCCTACCCTATCTTTCCCCATCTCCTCTTGTCACTTTCCTCTCTCACCTCATAATTTCATCCCTTGAGTATTCTCCCTTCCCAACAAATTCAACCTATGCCCTCTATCAATATACACACACATTCACATATGTATTCATATGACCACACACCCTTCTTCCATTATTTTCATAGTGAGAAAGATATCATCAGTCACAGTTATTGCTTTTCCATATAGGAATGTAAATAGTTCAACTTTGATAAGTTCCTCTTGATTTCTTTTCCCCAATTACCTTCTCAGGCATCTCTTCCTTCTTGTGTCTGGATGTCAAATTTTCTATTCAATTCTGGTTTTTTCCTCAAGAATGCTTGAAAGTCCTCTATTCCACTGAATGACCATATTTTCCCCTGAAACAAGATACTCAGTTTTGCTGGGTAGGTGACCCTTGGCTTCAATCTCAGCTCCTTTGCCCTCTGGAATATCATATTCCATGCCCTTCGATCCCTCAGTGTAGAAGCTGCCAATTCTTGTGCTATTCTGATTGTATTTCCACAATATTGAAATTGTTTCTTCCTGGCTGCTTGTAGTATTTTCTCTTTGATCTGGGGATTCTGGAACCTGGCTATAATATTCCTGGGAGTTTTCTTTTTGGGATCTTTTTCAGGAGGTGATCAGTGGATTCTTTCAACCTCTATTTTGCCCTCTGGATCTAAAACATCAGGGCAGTTTTCTTTGAGAATTTCTTGAAGGGTGATTTCTAGGTTCTTTCTTTGATCATGGCTTTCAGGTAGTCCAATAATTTTTAAATTGTCTCTCCTGGATCTATTTTCAGGTCAGTGGTTTTTCCCATGAGATATTTCACATTGCCTTCTAATCTTTCATTTGTTTGGATCTGCTTAACAGCTTCTTGATTTCTCATAAAGTCATTAGCTTCCATTTGCTCCAGTCTAACTCTGAAGGAATGAATCTCCTCAGTGAACTTTTGAGATTCTTTTTCCATCTGGCAAATTCGACTTTTAAGGCATTCTTCTCCTCATTGCCCTTTTGGGCCTCCTTTGCCATTTGAGTTAGTCTATTTTTTAAGGTGTTTTCCTCAGTCAGACTGTTGACCCTCATTTCATACTTTTCCTGCATCCTTCTCATTTCTCTTTCCAATTTTTCCTCCACTTCTCTTATTTGATTTTTAAAGTCCTTCTTAAGGTCCTCTATGGCCTGCAACCCACTCATGTTTTCCCCCTGGGGCTTTTGGAGCAGGACTTCTGATCTCACAGTCCTTTTCCTGCTCTATGCTCCCCAAATAGGAGTCTGGGGTTGCATTTTTCTGTTTCCTTTGCCTTGGCATGTTGCCACTTAATTACTTGACTTTTGGGCTTGTTGCCACACTATGGCTTTAAGGCCATATAGAGGAATTTTCGTCCCGAACGTGTGGGGGGCAACTTCCGTTTCTGGCAAGCTGTAAACCCACCCACGACTTCCACCCTAGATCACAATCCAGATCCAGGGAGGTTAAAGCAAGAGCGATTACCCCCCCAAGACTAATTGCTGGATCTCCCTACAATTAATTGCAGGCCGGGAGCCGGAGCTGCCTCTGAAAACTACAAAATGGCGTGTCTCCTCAGCGGCTTCTAGCCCCCAGGGGAGGGAGCTGACGCATTCCCCCAAATACAGGTCCCAAAGTCCATAGGACACTAACCTCTTACTTTGTCCTAGGCATGTCTGTGTTGATAATTCTGGAGTCGCCACAGCTGCTGGTGTTCTGGGGTTCCTCCAGCCAGCCCCATGATGCAATTCTTGTCCATGTTCTCCCCTAAATTCATACCAGGGTCATTCACCCTTTCCAGGTGACCATACCAGGGTCTTTCTCCCTTTCTACTGGCATGGTAAGATTGCCAAAAATGGGCTATCTACTGTTTATTCAATGGGCAACCATTGAGTCAAATATATTTTTATTATATACCTAATTGCTCATAATTGCATAGCATTTATGAATACAAAACACTTTTACACACTGAATTTGATTCACACATTTCATTTATTCCTACACACAAATTCATGAAGTAAGCAGGACAAGTATCGTAAATATTCCCATTTTTTGGAAGAGAAACTGAGTCTCAGAGAAGATGATTTGCCTAAGGTTACACAACTAGTGGCAGAGTTGGCATTGGAACCCAGAGATTTTGGCTCCTAAATCTAGTATTCTTAAAATTTTAGTATGCCATGGAATGAAGCTCACTCTCAGGCATGAGGTGTACAAGGTCATGTTGTTGGGACAGACATACCATCTCTTAGTTTGTAGAGGAATTTGAATAATGACTCCTTCACCCTCGCCATTTCCCCCTTTTTTTCTACTAAACACCAGTAAGAAACTTTTCATCACCCTAATTTCCCCATTTGGATTTGAATTTTGGAAGCAGGAACTCTTCCCTGTATACAACCTTCCTCTAGATGAGCCTGATAAATGTACTTGGAAGAATGAGAAAGAGCGATTTTGGCACCTAGGACATTCCATCAGGAAGGTGATGCCTTGACTTGCAAGTGAATTGGATTTAAGTGAGGGAAGGCTGTGCAAGCTCACCAATCTCACTTTCTCTTCCAGAGCTATCTGGGTCCAGTGGCCAGATATGGATCAGGATGACTGGGGATGGCCCCAGATGCAAGGACAAAAAGCACAAAATGACACAAGGGTGAGTGGTACTAAACTTGCCCCCAAATCTTCCACTAGAAAAAAAGAGCCCAGGATTCTATGAGACCACTGCTAGGATGGTGATTTTCTGGGGAAGAACCCGGTAGAACAGGGAAATGGTTTACCTGGCCTTTATTCTTGGCAGAGGTGTGAGGGAAGGAAGTGTGCTATCTGGTAACTTGCTAGTTTAATTATTTTTGCTAACTCCATCTCCCAGCTCCAGGCATTTTCAGTGGTTGTCTTCCATGCCTAGAATGCTCTCCTTTTCACTGCCTGGCTTTCCTGGCTTCCCTCAAATCTCAAGTCAATTTTCAACTTCTTCAAGAGGCCTTTATTATCCTCTCCCAATGCTAGTGCTTTCCCTCTGAAATCACCTCCAGGATGCCCCGTGTAAATTATAGTTCCATACATGTTGTCTCCCCCATTAGACAGCTGTGAGCTCCTTGAGTGTGGAGGCTGTCTTTTGTCTTTCTTTATATTCCCAGGGCTGAACAAAGTGCCTGATTGGTAGTGGATGCTTAATAATATCCTTTGACTATATATTGACTGACTGGCTAACTAGTTTTGGTAATGCTAGAGGAGTGAAAATACTATGGAAATGTAAATTTAACACATTTTTAAATTGCTTAGTATTTTAAAAGCATTACTCAACTTTTGACACTGTCTAAGCCCATTCTCTCCCACCTAGTTACTGATCTGATACCTGATACCATTTGCGATCAGATACTTGACATTCCTGGCCTTTGCACTGGGGTAATCTGAGGCCCACTACCTCTCCTGTCATGCAAGCAAGGCACCATGCTTTACCACTAAAGCTGTTTGGTAAGAAAGGGAACCAATGAATCTCTGACAGCATTGTGGGGGTTTTGTTTGCATGGATAATCTCAGGCATAGAGGCGAAAGCATTATGCAACTGCTTGGCCATTATTAAGGTGGCAGATCTGTCTCAGAAGTGACTATTAGTGTTCCTTTTATTGTTGTCAAAGGGCCCCTGTATACAGAATGCCTGATGAAACCTGGGAGAATACAGTTGTTAGAGAGCCACTACGCTCAATAAGGCTGTCTGTTCCTGGAGAAGATGGGAGTGAAGCCAAATTAATCTGTTGCACACTCGTCAATATTGGCGATTGTTTGGAGAATTTCTCTGACGGGCATTTATATAAATAGTGGTTCACTGTCCCTTAAATGGATGCTGTCTCCTGAGAGCCGTTATCTAGTGAGGGAAATAGCGAGGAATCACGGCAAACCTATCATCAGGCCAGAGCATGGAGGCTACTCTTGTCTTTGTTCTACTCTAAATACCAATTCCCCAGCTCATGGGGAAGAGATTTCTCCTCTACAGTTTTCTCTCCCCCTCCCCCCTCCCCACACCACTAATGGTCTTCTGTTGCAAATGTTTTTCTTGTGCTACGCCCTCTCTGTAACAATTGAAGATTGGCCGTATTTCAGATATCAAAGCCTTTACCGGAAGCAAAAATGGAAATTTGTCCCAACCAGGCAACGTGGTTGACTGAAGGAGACAGTATTTAGAGCATGTGGACATATATATAGGCTAGGTAAAAGAAAGCCAGGTTTCCCTAGTAATCTCCTATGTGAGTCACAAGGTTAGACTGCCCCTGGGAACCTCATCTCAAGCATCTTCACAAATAAAGGAACCGTGAATAATTTGATTCAGTCCCCAGCATTCATTAAGCATTTACTACATACAAACTATTATAGTTTGGGGTTTCAAAGACAAAAAATGTCCCTGTCCCTAGAGAGCCCTGTCCTCAAGGAATATTGAAGCATCCCGTCCAGGGGTGGGGAACCTTTGGCCTCAAGGGCACAGATCCTCAAGTGTGAGGCAGCAGGTTCCCCACCCCTGGTCCAGTTCTTGATCCTGTCCTCAAGGAACAGAAAAGATACGAACCCAGATGAGTCAATACAAATGACACAATTTTTTTTTTAATATGCAGGGCAGCATTTACAATTGGTAGCCTTAGATAGGAGGTGGTATCTGAGCCAAACTTTGAATGGAGTTAAGTATTATAAGAGATGATGATGCAAACATGAGTCGTGCTTCTGCAAAGGCAAGGAGGAGACAGGAGAAAGAATTTGATGTACGGCAAGCCACTAGACCACCTTGGCTGGAATATAAAATACAATAGAGGGGCCAATGTGAAATCAATTGCAAAAGATAGATTGGTACCAGATTGTGAATGGTTTGAAATGTTCAATAAAATGCATGTCATCCAGGACACAGGAAAAAGAGTTGGCAGCGTGGAGGAGTAGATGCTGAATTTTGTGTCTAAGGACCTAGATACCACTCCTTTCTCTGTTGCTTAGTACCTGAACAACCTTGGCCAAGACATCTAATGTCTCCATGCCTCAGTCTACCCATCTGTAAAATGAGGTAGCTGGATCAGATGATCTCTAAGATACTTTCTGCTTCTAAATCTATGGGAAGGCAGCAAACTTCTACCCTTTGGGTACAGAACATGCAGAATGATTTTCTTCATATCTTCATCATTCACTTGTGCTCAGGTATCCTTGAATCCATCAGGGACTTTTGCTTTGCCCTGGGTTGGTTGAGATTTTTGTTTTTCAATCCTTATTCTCTAAAATGGTAGTGATCATTTATTTATGTCATCTCCATGCTTTTTAGGGCTGTTATGAGAGATTAATGAATAAACATTAGTAATCCTTGGATAAGAGGTGCTATACAAGTGTGAAGTATTATCTTTAACTCCATCTCTCAGGTATATAGTAAAGATTAATTAGCTAAGCTCAAGAAAGTGCTGTAAGGAATTATTGAAACCCCAGGGAAGGCACAGCTTTGTACTTGAAATTGTTCTGCTTTTAATAGCAGCCAATGAAGGAAGAGTCTCTAATCTCTAAACTATCTCCAGCCAGTTTCCAAGGGATGGTCCAGACCAGTTCCTATCAGACTTTATGCATGGCTGAGGGCAAAATAATCTCCTAGGGGGAAAGAAACTTTGCAAATTTATGATAAGAACCTAGGACACAAATACAGCTCATATCCTGGAGTGAAATTGCATAGCAACTCCCCAAAGCCCTTCACTTGATTCCAACAGCGGCTGCATTGCTGAAAGGAGACTTAGTTCAAGAGAGGTGAACAGATGAACTTGTCTGTCCCAGATTCTGGCTACAGATTAGAGTAGCTGGTTGGTCCTGGGTGCTTATTGAACAGCCAGTAGGTGCAGGAAAAAAAAAAGCATGGGGGAGAGGAGGGAGAAGGTATTGGACTAAGAAACTGGAGGCTCAGGTCCTGGTTTGAATTCTGTCTGCCACTGACTTTCTGTGTGGTCTTTGGAAAGTTGCTTTTCCCCTCGATCTCAGTTTCTCCATCTGTAAAGTGTGTGTGGCAGAAAGGGTGGTGGTGGTTGAACTAGATGTTCCCTAATGTTCCTTGAGGATATAATATTCTTTGATTTTAGGAGTCGCTATGAGGAGGTTACAAAAACAATTCAATTCAACAATTCATTTCAATAAATATATATTAAGGGTATACAGTTATCCCTTCCACATCAAGGGTAGGAGGACTGGGGGCATGGTTCCCCCCCCCCCCAGCAATATGGAAAATCCATGTAAAGTTTTTTGGCCCCTCCTCCTTACCAGAGAAGAAGTCTGAATTTTTCTTTTTCTTTTATGGGGTATTTATAGTACCTTATTGTAAAATTTGGGTTGATATTATACAATTATACATATATTTTATGCATTTCTGAGTTACTGAATTTTTCTGTCATGTGTCATCTGCAACTTCCACAAAAGTCTCCAAAAATTCCCATTTAATTTCTTATGCTGTCCAGAAATATATCAAAATTGCAATGGGGGAAGTCAAAATGTGGAAGGGATAGCTTTATTCTGGGCAAGGCACCATACTAGGTGCTAGGTTTATTAAGATACAAAGGAAAACGCTTCCTGGCCTGGACTGGTTTGCCAGTGATAGAAAATGTTTCCCAAATCAAGTAAAGTACAAGGAAAATGGCTAAGGGAGAAAGGGACTAATTCCTAGTGGTTATCAGAGAGGGTTTTACAAAGAAGCCAGCACCTGACCTAACTCCCCAGAAGACCAGGATTCTGAGGGGGTAGCAATGGGGAGGGAGTGCATTCCAGGAGTGACAAACTCGCTGAAATAATAAGTGGAGAGCTGCCTTCGGGAAACAGTACTACTGTGCTCAGTACTGCTGGGAAGTAGAGTTTGTGAACGGAAATAATGATGAAATCCAGCTGGAAAGTCCACGAGAGCCAGATTGTGGAAGAACTTAAGTGCCAGGCTAAGGAATTAATAGTTTAGAGCAGCAGCTAAGTGGCAATAGTGGCTGCTATGCCAGATTTAGCACAAGACTTGAGTTCCAGTCCTGTCTCAGACACTTCTGATTCTGGTCATGATATTTAACTTTTCTTGGCTTCAGTTTGCCCACCTGTAAAATGAGCTATTATGAGGATCAAATGAAATAACATATATAAAGAATTTTATAAACCTTAAAGCTCTATATAAGCGATAGATTTTATTGTTATTTTATCCTGTTGTATGATGGGAAGTGAGCAGCTAGGTGGCACAGTGGATAGAGTTCCGGGCCTGGGTCAGGAAGACTCATATCCCTGAGTTCAAACGTGGTCTCTGACATTTTATTAGATGTGTAACGTTGGGCAAGTCACTTAACCCCACTTGCCTCAGTTTCCTCATCTGTAAAATGAGGTGAAGAAGGAAATGACAAACCAGTCCAGTATCATTGCCAAGGAAACTCCATATGGAGTCATGGAGAGTGAGACATAACTAAAGGACTGAAGAACTACAACGGGAAGTCACTCAGTCTTGGTCCAACCTTCCTCCTTTGAACCCTTGGATATTTAATGATGATCAAATCTTCTCCATGCTGCTCTCTCCCCCTAACCAAGGTTCAAATCTGAAAGTCTTTGGGATCCTTTTTCATCCCTTATTGCCTGTTGATTTACTATCCATTTCTTAAAGCCCATTTCAGATATCATACCTTCCAAGAATCTTGTGCTGATCCTGCCATCAATAACAACCTTCCTCATTGGACTTCACATAGTGCTAACTGCTGAACCTTTCTAATGTGCTTATTGTGTGATACTGAATATTAGCAGATCTATGACTGAGTAAAAATCCCACTTGACTGTAAATTGCATGAAGGGAGGAGCCTTGTCTTAACCAAACTTCTTATCTCATCCAGCTTCTTTCATAGTTCTGTACCTAAGGAGAGTTGGAAAAGGGTTTGTTGGTAGAAACAGCTCATCCAAGCCACTCTGCCCCCAGATTCCCCCCAAACTATGTAAAAGGGGACTCTGAACAACTTCTGGAGCCCCAGCACCCACAGAACGACACAGAAAAGCTAACCTCCCACTGAGGACAGCCCAGCAGCCCTGCAGGAAGGACCAGCACAACGCTTTGGGAGCCAGCAGCACACAGCGCGCAGCGGGGAGACAAGCCGAGCAGAGCCCAGGTCTGCATGAGCCTAGGTTTTAGCCCCAGGGCAGCAGGGCCAGCAGCCAGCTGGAGAGACCCCAGAACACCACCAGCTGTGGCAACTCCAGAATTATCAACATAGACATGCCTAGGACAAAGTGAGAGGTTAGTGCCCTATGGACTTTGGGACCAGTATTTGGGGAATGCATCGGCTTCCTCCCCTGGGGGCTAGAAACCGCTGAGGAGACACACCATTTTGTAGTTTTCAGAGGCAGCTCCAGCTCCTGGCCTGCGAACTGTAGGGAGATCCAGCGATTAGTCATGGGGGGTAATCACTCTTGCTTTAACCTCCCTGGATCTGGATTGTGATCTGGGGTGGAAGTCGTGGGTGGGTTTACAGCTTGCCAGAAATGGAAGTTGCCCTCCTCCCCACCCCCACGTTGGGACGAAAATTCCCCTATCTGTCGCAAAGACATACTATGGCAACAAGCCCAAAAGTCAAGTAATTAAGTGGCAACATGCCAAGGCAAAGGAGACAGAAAAATGCAACCCTAGACTCCTATTTTGGGGGCATAGAGCGGGAAAAGGACTGTGAGGTCAGAAGTCCTGCTCCAAAAGCCCCAGGGGAAAAACATGAGCGGGTTGCAGGCCATAGAGGACCTTAAGAAGGACTTTAAAAATCAAATAAGAGAAGTGGAGGAAAAATTGGAAAGAGAAATGAGAAGGATGCAGGAAAAGTATGAAATAAGAGTCAACAGCCTGACTGAGGAAAATAACACCTTAAAAAATAGACTAACTCAAATGGCAAAGGAGGCCCATAAGAGCAATGAGGAGAAGAATGCCTTAAAAAGTCGAATGTGCCAGATGGAAAAAGAATCTCAAAAGTTCACTGAGGAGATTCATTCCTTCAGAGTTAGACTGAAGCAAATGGAAGCTAATGACTTTATGAGAAATCAAGATGCTGTTAAGCAGATCCAAACAAATGAAAGATTAGAAGGCAATGTGAAATATCTCATGGGAAAAACCACTGACCTGGAAAAATAGATCCAGGAGAGACAATTTAAAAATTATTGGACTACCTGAAAGCCATGATCAAAGAAAGAACCTAGAAATCACCCTTCAAGAAATTCTCAAGGAAAATTGCCCTGATGTTTTAGATCCAGAGGGCAAAATAGAGGTTGAAAGAATCCACTGATCACCTCCTGAAAAAGATCCCAAAAAGAAAACTCCCAGGAATATTATAGCCAGGTTCCAGAATCCCCAGATCAAAGAGAAAATACTACAAGCAGCCAGAAAGAAACAATTTCAATATTGTGGAAACACAATCAGAATAGCACAGGAATTGGCAGCTTCTACAATGAGGGATCAAAGGGCATGGAATATGATATTCCAGAGGCCAAAAGAGCTGGGAATGAACTCAAGGGTCACCTACCCAGCAAAACTGAGTATTTTGTTTCAGGGGAAAATACAGTCATTCAGTGGAATAGAGGACTTTCAAGCATTCTTGAGGAAAAAACCAGAGCTGAATAGAAAATTTGACATCCAGACACAAGAAGCAAGGGATGCCTGAGAAGGTAATCAGGGAAAAGAAATCAAAAGGAACTTATCAAAGTTGAACTATTTACATTCCTATATGGAAAAGCAATAACTGGGACTGATGATATCGTTCTCACTATGAAAATAATGGAAGAAGGGGGTGTGGTCATATGAATACATATGTGAATGTGTGTGTATATGGTTACAGTTATATATTGATAGAGGGCATAGGTTGAATTTGTTGGGAAGGGAGAATACTCAAGGGATGAAATTATGAGGTGAGAGAGGAAAGTGGCAAGAGGAGATGGGGAGAGACAGGGTAGGGTAAACTATATCATGTAGAAGAAGCAAGGAGAAGTGGTTGCAAGGGAGGGGGAGAATAGGAAGGCAAAAAGGCAAAACCACATTCTCATTGAATTTGGTTCAGGGAGAGAATGACATACATATTAAATGGGATATCTCAACCTGCAGCAGAATAGGGGGAATGGGGATGAGAGGAGGGATGATGGATGGGAGTGCATCCTTGGGGGGAGGGGAGGTTGGAAGTACCCACTATAGAAGAGGGACAGGATCATGTAGGGAATGGACCAGGCGGGGGTGGGATGAGTGGGAGGGAATTGTAAGCAGCCTTGTATAATATATCTACTATGATAATGTTTTGCATAGCTAGACATGTACAACATATACTGAATTACTTATCTCCCCAGAGGGAATGGGTGACAAGGGAGGAAGGAAATGGTTCTGAAATTCGAGGTCTTAAGATTAAATGTTTCAAATATATATAAATACTATTATTAATACTCTTTTGCTTGTAATTGGGAGATAAGATGTGCAGGCATTGGGACACAAAGATTCACCTTCCTCTAATGGAAAAGTTGAAGGGGGTATGGGAGAAGGTATGGGAGAGAGCAAATTGGAGGAAGCGATATCTTGCGGGACTGCTATTCTGGGAGGGTGGGTAGGGAAAAACGGGGGGGGGGGGAAATGATTGTAACTCAAAATCTGGCAGAAATGAATGATGTAAAACAGAAGTTAATAAAGCATTTGTTTAAAAAAAAGAAAAGAAAAGAAAAAGGGTTTGTTGAAATGACAATATATCTAGTATATACTCCAAATAGAAGCAATGATTCTGCTTTTAAATTCTCAGCTATTGAATGGCATAAAATAAAGAGGCTTTAGTGTAAAGCAAAGTTCCCCTTGCTTTATTTTTTTCAATTATCGAGTTTTCAGGTTCTTTCTCACAAAGAAAACAACCAAAATATACAGTCAAGCAAAACAAATACATACATTGGCTGTGACCAATATGTGTGTATATGCATATATGTGTATGTATGTACATATATGTGTGTGTCTCATTCTGGACCCTGAGCCTACCCCCTCTCTGTCAAGACGTGAGTAGAGCAAGTTTCCCCCTCAAACAGAATCATGGCAGATCATTTCATTGATCAGAATTCTTTTTTCTTTTTTTTTTTTTTTTTTTTTTTGCATTTTCGAGGGCAATTGGGGTTAAGTAACTTGCCCACGGTCACACGGCTAGGTTTTTTTTTGTTTGTTTGTGTGGGTTAAGTGTCTGAGGCTGGATCCAAACTCAGGTCCCTCTGACTCCAGGGCCAGCGCTCTACTCACTGTGCCACCTAGCCACCCCAATCAGAATTCTTAAGTCTCTCAAAATTGTCCATTTTCACAAAGTTATTATAGTATAAATTGTTCCTCTTGTTCTATTTACTTGATTCTTCACCAGTTCATACAAGTCATCTCAGGGCTATCTAAAACTACATCTTTCACCATTTCTTACAGCATAATAGTATTCTATTGGGTTCACATATCATAATTTATTCAACCATTCTCTAATTTAGTACTCCCATAGTTTCTGGTTATCTACCCCTACAAAAGGAGCTTCTATAAATATTCTTATACATATAGGACTTTTTCCTCTTTCTCTTATTTCTTTGATATATATACCTACTGGGGGTCAAAGGTTATGTATGGGTTAGCAATGTTGGGGGCATAGTTCCAAATTGCTTTCCAGAAGAACTAGATCAGTTCCCAGTTCCAATGGTGCATTCAAGTGCCTGTCTTCTAGAAGCCGCTCCAACATTTGTCATTTTCCTTCTTTGCCAACTTTGTCAATCTAATGAGTGTGAGACTGAAACTCACAGTTGTCTTAATTTGCATTTTTCCAATTCATTAGTTCTCAAAGTATGGTATGGGAAATCTGAAGTTCCCTAAATCCTTTTCAGGCAGTTCACAAAATCAAAACTATTCATAATAATCCTAAAATATATTTGCCTACTATGACATTTTTCTTTTTTCCAACTACATATCTGAGGACAGATTTTCATCATATACTTGAACCAAAACAATCTATGACAACAGAGTAAATGGTAATTTTTAAAAATACATAGTCATTTTTCATGAAAATGTGATGTTGATGTGTGATGGGTTGTTATTTTTAAATTACTAAATATTTTTGAAATTTTCAGTTTTAGTTTCTAATGAGATAAATATTAATAGGTGTAACTCCCATAAGCCAAAACCTCTTTGCTGTCCTCAATAATTTTTAAGCATGTAAAAGAGTCCTGAGATCAAAATGTTTGAGAGCTGTTGCTCTAATTATTAGTGATTTGTAGCATTTTTTTTTTCATATGTCTAAGGATAGCTTGGATTTCTTCCCTTGGGAACTGCTCCTGGATATTCTTAGACCATTAATCAATTGGGGAATAGCTCTTGATGTTAAAATTTTGAATCTATATCTTCTATATCTTGGAAATGAGACTTTATCAGAGAAATTTGCTGGCAAAAATTTTCCCCCAGTTAACAATTTCCCTTCTAACATTAGCCGCATTGGATTTGTTTGTGTAAATCTGCACCACCACCACCCTACTGCACCCTAGGTTATAATAATCTCAAAATAAGTCAGATGCTGGCTTTTAAGCCTAGACTATATCCTGAAAATAAAATACTTATTTAGCCAAAAGTTATTTTAACAATTTCCTAGCAAACTTGGCAGGTCATATGAACTTAAAAAGCAAAAGCTTATCTGGTTGGCAAAAGCACTTTGGAGACTTAAGTGAACTAATTTAGGTAACTATTCAAAGGAATCTTAAGAGGAAATCTCGGCTTGACAATTTTTATCTACCCATGTTTATCCCTGCCTTCTAGTCAACAAACATTGGAGAAACCTAGGGGAAGAATGATACCGTATTAGGCAAACATCTGAGCTGGGTAGGTGGGGGATGGGGAGGAAGCTGTTATGTTTAAGGGAGATGATGGTACTTTCTTAAACTTTTAGGTCAAGCTATATTGATAAGAATATTGCAGTAAATATTCATTAGAAACTGTACTTTTCCTAAATGGCTAACAAATAGATTATCTCCAAGGACTTCATACTTCCTGAGTATATTATTCCTTTAGTCTTTCCTTTATCTTTCTGATAATAATAATGATATTAATAATCAATGTTTATATAGCACTTAATGTGTGTCAGGCACTTTGAAATTTTTATCCCATTTGATCCTTATAACAACCCTGAGAGGTAGACGCTATTATTATTTCCATATTGCCAATGAGGAAACTGAGGCAAACAGCAGTTTATTTGCTCAGGGTTATACAACTAGTCAGTGTCAGCAGTCACATTTGAATTCAGATCTTCCTGACTGGCGTGTGAGCTGGAGCCTCCCTGTGGATATAGGAAGGTGGCAGGGGACCCAAGGAGGCTGTCTCAGCATCAAGTACTAGGGTACCTACTCTGTGGGCCCTCTGGGATTCTGATCAACATAATGACCAACCACAATTCTAAGGACTCTTGATGAAAAAATTATATTCACGTCCATATAGCAAATAAATGGACTCAGTGCAGATTGAAGCATATTTTCTCTTATTTTTTTCTTTTTCTCTTTTGGAACATGGCTAATATGGAACTTTGTTGTGTACGACTGTACATGTTTGTGTTGAGTTCTATTTTTCTTGCCTTCTCAATTGGTTGGGGGTGGGAAGAAGGAATGTGGAACTGAAAATTAAGTGAATTTTTTAAAAAAATAAGTCCTTAATTTTATTTAAATAAAATATAAATAAGACAACTTTGTATTTTTCATGAAAAGTGGAGAAATATGACAATTTGAAAGAGTGAGATGTCACTGTCTACATTAAGTTGGGATTCAACTCTCATAAAGTATCTACTGATATCACTGCTGTCTGCCTGGGGCCTGGGCTGCTCCCTTGGTGGGGAAGAAGAATGCAATTGGAGACTGTTCTATCTCTATGGATAGTTTGAAGGGTGAGAGATGAGTACTTGAAGATCATTTAAAGAAAGGTCATCTTGACTCTTCTCTGATTTTAAGATCATTGGACATAAAGGATTAGGGATTTGAATATGTCCAATTAAAAAGTCTGATGGAAAAGGGAAACAAGAAAGGTATGGGAGATGAAAAAGAAAAAAGAACGATGATGAAAAGAAGAACCTTAAGTGGCTCAACATTTTTTTGGGAAGAGTCCCACCAACGACTCAGCTTAACATTTAAATGCCTTCACTCCAGACTAATCTCACATAACTTTCAGGCAACTTTAATGTAACTACCTTTCATACACTCCATGTTCCAGCCAAACTGATCAACTTACTCTTCCCCAGAATTCATCATTCCATCTCCCACCTCAGTGCCTTTGCATAGGCTGTCCCACATGCCTACGATGCTCTCCCCCACCTCTCCTGAATGTCTTAGAATCTTGGTTCCTCAAGGTTCAACTCAAGTACATGTCCTATAGAAAGTGGTTCCTTGTTCTCACTTAGCTGCCAGGAGTTCTCTCCTGCCTCAAATTATCTTATATTTCACTAATCTTTGTAAAGGTTGTATCTCCCCAGTAGAATGTAAGTGCCCTGAGGGCAGGGCCTAGCTTTTACACTTACGGGGCACTTAATAAATGCTTTTTGAATGAATGAGTGAATGAATCAATGAATGAATGGACTGGTGAGTTAAGTGATTGGAAGAAAGTCAGGGTTTGAATCAGAAAATCAAAATCTTTAAAGCTTAAAGAGAAATGGGAGATCATATAATACAACCCCTTTATTTGACAGATAAAGAAACTGAGTCCCAGAGGTAAAGTGACTTACCCAAAGTTACTCAGCTCCTGTATAACACAGCCAGATTTCCCATACCATTTTACAGCCAGTGGGGAATTGAACTGGGAATGGTTGACATGGAGGTGGAGAGATCAGGTGAAGAAGTGCTGACTTCTAAATAAAATAACATCACACATTAAAGCCCTGCTGGGAACTGAAAGTTTAATTTAAAACCTTCCATTTAAACAAAATCAATTTAAATTTGATTATTTACTAAACTATCAGGAAACCCAGTAGGAAGCAGGAAAATAAATAAGGAGATCAGGTTTGACTTCTTCAGTGATTATAGTTGTATTTGGAAGCCTGCCAGATCACTCGAGCATGAGTGTGCCATGGTTGGATAAAGCACACTAAAAAAGGAGTGAGAAAGTAGGTTTCTTTTCACTGACTTTCCTCTATTCTCTCTTTGGAAAATCCCCACAGTCTCCATTTGCTTAATCAATGAAATGGGAATCTGTAATTTCTTTTTTTCTTTCTTTTTTTTTTTTTTGAAGACAAGGAGGTTGACTTGCCCAGGCTCACACAGCTAGTAAATGTTTGAGGTCATATTTGAACTCAGGTTCTCCTAACCTCAGATCTGGTTTGGGGGAATCTATAATTTCCACATACCTATCTTCTTCTTAGGGAGATTTAATTAGCAAATATCCTATTGATATATCACCTTGAAAAAGGTACTACTAATTACTAATAAGCAATCACTAATGACTTAGTAGAAGGACATTCAAAATGGATGAAATCCAAACTCCTGAGCTTGGCATTTAAAGGCCTTCATAATCTGACTTCAGCCTGTCTTTCCAGACTGATTTCAAATAAAGAACCCTGGTTTAAATCGCAGCTATGCTGCTGTCTCTTTGGATGACCTCCAACAGGTCAGTTAAGCTATCTAGACCTCCATTCCCTCAGTCAGAGTGGGTTGTCTGGAATGGATGATCTCTAAGGCACTCTTCCAGCTCTAAATCCAACCATCTTAGTGACAGCATGTGTTAATCACCCACTGAGGTGGATTCTTCCTCTCTGGGTGGTGAGCTTAAGGGAAAAACTTCAGACTGTACTCCCCAGGGGTGGTAACTCCATAGATCTGAGGGGGAATAAGCTCTCTGAGGTGTTAAGTGTTAAGGTTGAGAAGTCAAAGAAAAGTAACCCAAAGAAGACTGGGGGTGTTCCCACAGCTGTCCACAAGATCAGGTAAGAGAAATAAGAGAGAGTAGGGATCAACTGAGTGTGTGGAGTGGGTCTATAGGACTGTCAGGGAATAAATCTGTCAGAAGAAAGGCATTCAAGTGAGGACCCTCAGAGAGGGTAAGGGTGGGTCAAAGCTGCCCTTCTTGATATGGTGCTCAGAAATCACAGCATGTCTTACCTAATTAAGGAAGACCCAAGTTCAAATCTAACCTCAGACACTAATTGTGTAATTCTGGCCAAGTCACTTAACCCTGTTTGCCTCCGTTTCTTTATCTGTAAAATAAGCTAGAGAAGGAAATGGCAAACCGCTCCTGTTTCTTTGCCAAGAAAACCCCAAATGGGGTCACTGTCAGATGTGACTGAAAACAACTGAACAATAACCACAAAATTCGGTAATGATGGCTTCTGTGAGGGAGACTGTGAGGCTTCCAGCTCCTGAGAACTGCTGTGCACGTGAGGCAAGAAATCTGCATTCCTGGAAGGCCACAGAGATAGCCAGGAGGAGGAGGAAACAAAAGGCCTCCTGTGAGAGTCATGGCAAGGGGCCCATCTTGACCACAGCCTAGTTTGCTGGAAAGATTGAACTATGTTGTGAAAGATCTTCAATATCCACCCCTTAGATTCCCCGGGCACTGACCAATTAACTCTATGCCTTATCTTACAGAGAACCCGTCCTCCCGCCCCTTCCTAGTCTCCTTGTCAAGCCCTCAGTGCCACATGGAGGCCAAAGTCTCCTCCCTGACTCTCCACCTCTTACTCCCTTAGAATGTAATCTCCTTGAGGGCAGGGACTGTCCTGTTTACTAGTATTTGTGTACCCTGCATTTAGCAAAGTGCCAGGTACATTTATTGTCCTTAAGGAAGTTAGATTACCTCATATTGGAGAGCCTGCTGGGACTGGAGTGCTCAGGAAGACTCCTCTTCCTGAATTCAAATCCAGCCTCAGACATTTACTGCTTATGTGACAATGGGCAAGTCACTTAATCCCGTTTGCCTCAGTTTCCTCATCTGTAAATAAGCTGGAGAAGGAAGTGGAAGGCCACTCCAATATCTTTGCCACAAAACTCCAAATAGGATCATGGAGAACCAGACACAACTGAAAAATGACTAAGCAACAACAACAACATCTCCCTATCTCTGTCTATCTATGTCTGTCATCTACCTACCTATCTATCTGTCTATCTTTCCATCTATAACTATCACCTACTATCTACCTATCTCTCTCTAAGTAGCTTCTCAAGGAGAAGGGAGTAAAAGGAGGGAAGGAGGGAGGGGAAGAATTTGGAACTCAAAATTTTAAAAAACAATTATTAAAATATAAAATGTTTTTACATGCAATTAGGAAATATTTAATGAAATTTAAAACTATGTTTTTTAAAACTATGGTATTGGGGCAACAAGGTGGTACAGTAAATATAAATCATTAATGATACTTGCAGCTGTGGTGGAGGTATAAGACACCAGCACACAGAGGGGCTACTAGCACAGGTTCTTTGATCTGCTTTTCTAAAGGAAAGACAGCTTCAAAGTGGTCAACAATCTTACTTTGATTAAACAAGGCAGACAGATAAGTAGACAGAAGTGAGTATCCAAGAGAGAATCTAATAGACAAGGCTTCAACTGTCTAAACAAAGTAATAGATACATAATCACCAGACCAGGGAAAGCCAACATCTGGGTCCACAAAGCCAGAGTTAAGGAGGGTCCCCTTAACAACAGCTACCCAGAATCTCCTCTGGTCAAATCATAAAGATCTCAAGCAAACATTCTTCTCATGAGTGAACCCCAAAAACAAAATACCAATCTCCCAGAATATATATAGTTTTGACTAATAGGCTCAGAGCCAGAAGGCATCACAACCCAGTGTCTAATTCTCTCAGTACCAAAAGGTGTGAAAGCTTTCCTGCAAGCAAGCCTCCCTATAAACAAGCTTCCCTATAAACAAGCTTCCCCCTAAACAAGCTCCTCTTCCAGGGCAATATAAATCTCCCTGAATATATATAGTCTTCACCTGATAGGCTCTATGTGACTGAGGATGTGTCACAGCTGTGGAGCTCAAAGCAGCAAGACATCTGTGATTGAAATATTTGTATATCTTTAGACCTGGGAACATGTCCCCCTGTTCTAAGGGGAAAAGGGAACAGGTATGGTCACATAGGCCTATTAATGGATGGGGAAGATCTTATATTCCATTAACCCTGCAAGATAGAGCACAGATGCTGCAGTCCAGATAACCTGAGTTCAAATTTAACCTCAAATACTTACTAGCTTTGTGACTTTGGGCAAGTCACTTAACCCTAATTGCCACACACAAAAAAAAAAAACTATGATATCACTCAAATATATTAAAACATTTTAAAAAGAGAAAACAAGCTAATTAGTGAGATGAGCATGAGATTAGAAAACTAAAAGCTCTGTGCTCAAATCCTGGCTTCTGACTTATCATATAAATGACTGAGCAAATCATTTAATTTCTCTGGGTCTCCGTTTCCTCATCTATAAAGTAATAGAACAGATGACCTTTACAATCCCTTCCAACTCTTTTAATAATAATAAAACAAGTCTTTTATTATATATCCAAGGGTTTTTTTTTAAACTAAACATTTTAATATGATGACATTCAAATACATAGTAGCTTAAAATTACACTAAGACTTCTGGAATGCACTGTGTAAATATAAACCATTAATATTGTTCTACTCTAGACAGTTAAAGGGTGCAATGAATGGAGAGCTAACTGGACCTGGAGTCACAAAGACCTGAGTACAAATCTATCCTCAGGCATTTAATTAGCTGTGTGACCCTGAGCAAGTCACTTTACTGCTAGCAAATATTATCTAATTTTATTCTCACAACAACCCTGGGAGGTAGATGCTATTATTACCTGCATTTTACAGATGAGGAAACTGAGGCCAAAGAGAGATTAATTTAATGTGCTTAAGTTCATATAGAGGGCAGATCCCAATAGCAGAGCTGAGATTCAAGCCCCAGTTTTCTGACCCAGGTCCCATGCTTTTTTCAATACTGAATGCTGTTTCTCATCCTGCCTAAATATGTGAGAAGGAATTAACTGATAAGCTAGGGCCCCTGTCTATCCTTCATTCCCTAAATAATGACTGCTTGACAACTTGGTTTATGTGCTGGGGCCCAGTATTAGCGGTCTATGGGAAAGTGCTCTGTACATCTTGAATGACGGCAGTAAACCCTTCCAACGGTAGCCAGATTCCTAGCAATACTGCAGGACAGAGTAAAGTAGGAGCTCCCGACCTTGGGGACTTCTTTATAGCATCCAGAAATTTTATGAATCTCAAGAACCTCAAAACAAACATGATAGTAGTTCTACTATTAATATCTGAGTATGACCCCTGTCTCTTCAACCTTCAACAATCTACAAGCCACAGGTTGGGAAACCCTAGACTCAGTCCAATGCTTGATTAAGCATGGGAACTTTCTTCTTTTGGCAGATGTCCAGGCCCATTTCTTCTTCTTTTGTTTGCAATGTTTTGTAAAAACATTTGTTATAATTATGAACTTAATATATCATCAACTACATGTATGTTTCAGTATATAAAGAACAAAAAAGTTTATATGTGAAACTGTGAACTTGTCATCTACAGTTACAGTTTGTTTTAAAGTGTATATTAAATTTATCATGATAATAACAAGACTGCCTTGTTTATATCTCTTTCTGAACTTTGTTTTCTTCTGCATATTTTTAATTTTTTATGGATTTTCTTTCTCTTTCTTCCCTTCCTTCCTTCTTTCCTCTCTTCCTTTATTTCTCTTTCTTTCTTCCTCTATACCTTTCTCTTTTTCTTTCTTTCATTCTCTCTTATTCCTTCCTCTCTTCCTTTCTCTTTCTCTCTATCTTCTTTCTTTATCTTTTCTCTTTCCTTCCTTCCTTTCTCTTTTTTCTTCCTTCCTTCCTTCCTTCCTTCCTTCTTTCCTTTCTTTCTTTCTTTCTTTTTCTTTCTTTTTTTTTTTTGCAGTAGCTAAGCACTGTCAAGCAAAACAAATCTATGTATTAATCATACCTGAAAATTCACATCTCTAGTTAGCCAAACATGCTAAGCCCTAGGTCTACAAAGAAAGACAAAAAAACAGTTCCTATTCTTAAAGTACACATTCTTATGGGAAAGACAACATGTAAATATTGAGATTTATAAGATATGTATGATATATAAATATATATGCATACACACATACATACATTTGTTCTATTAAGGCAATATGAAAGGGGAAGGCATTAACAATTTGGGGGGACCTGAAAAGGCCTACTGCAGAAGGTGGGAGTTGAGCAGAGTCTAGAAAGAAACCAGAGAAACTAAGAGGTGACCGTGAGGGGACAGAGTATTTTAAGTATGGGAGACAGCCAATGCAAAGGTACATTGATGGGAAATGGAGTGCCATGTTTGAGGAATTGCAGGTAGGACACTATAGGGAGTACATAGAGATCATAGAGGGGAGTAAGGTGTAAGTGGCTAGAAGGGTCAGAATGGGCAAGGTTATGAAGAGTTTTTTTACACATATAATAGGTATTTATTATTTATTTATATATTAAACCCTTATTAGAGAAATGTGATACAAAGATATTTTGCCCATTCAATCACTTTCCTTCTTATCCTAGATTCATTAATATCTATGCAGAAGCTCTTTAGTTTCAAACATTTTTAGATGATATTTTTTCCCACTTACTAGTATTTTATTTTTGCCAATTACATGTAAAGATAGTTTTCAACATTATGAAGAGTTTTAAATGCTAAACAGAGGACTTTATATTTGATCCTAGAGTTATAGGGAGCTAGTGAAGATCATTGAGCAGGGTGGCTACATGAAAGGTAGATTGAAGTGGGAAGAGAGTTGAGACAGGGAGGCTAGGATTTCAATAGTCTAGGCAAGAGGTGAGGAGGGCTTGAACTGGGGTCCTGGCTCTAGGAGTGGAAAGAGATGCGCATGAGATATGTTGTGAAGAGAAATGACAAGATTTGACAATAGATTGAATAGGTGGGGTGGCTGAGAGTGAGGAGTCAGGAAGACACCAAAGTTGAGGTCTTGGGTGATTGGGAAGACAGAATAGACATTCCCTTGACAGTGATTAGGATATATAGAAAGAGGAGTCATTAGGGGGAAGATAATGAATTCTGTTTTGGATATGCTGAGTTTGAGATGACTATAGAACATCTGCTTTGAGGTATCTAATAGGCAGTTAGAAATGCATGACTGTAGCTCAGTAGGGAGATTGGGGCTGGATATATGGCTCTGGGAATAATTCTTTTTTTTTGTTTGTTTTTGGAGGGCAATTGGGGTTAAGTAACTTGCCCAGGCCACACGGCTAGGTTTTTGTTTGTGTGTGCATTAAGTGTCTGAAGCCAGATCCAAACTCAGGTCCTTCTGACTCCAGGGCCAATGCTCTACTCACTGTACCACCTAGCCGCCCGGGGAATAATTCTTATAAAGATGATAATTGAACACATAGGAAGAGAAGAGAAGAAATCAGAAAATAAGATAGCGTAGAGTGAAAAGAGAAGGGGGCTTAGGATGAATGAGCTGTAAGAGACTCATATGTCTGCCAAGAAATAAGAAGCCTACTTCATGATCAGTCTTCTCAAGTCTTGATCAATCACTGCATGTATCAGAGTTCTGTCATCTTTGAAGATTGTTTTCCTTTATATTGTTGTGGTCACAGGGTAAGCTCTTCTAGTTCCGATCTTGCTACCCTTTTCTTTTCCTCCTCCTTCTACTTCCTTCTTTGGGTCTTTTGATCATCTATTAAAAATGTAATTGATATAGCAGCTTAAAGTTTGCAAAGCACTTCACCTACATTATTTTAATTGGTCCTCAATCTCCCTATGAGGTATATATGAAAGATGTCATCTTCATCTTACAGATAAGGAAACTGAGACTCAGACAGATTAAGAGATTTGCCCAGGGTCTTACAACTAGCAAATGTCAGAGAGATGATTTGAATCCAATATGTTTAGCTCTAAGTCCAAAATTCTCTCTACAACACTATAATGGAGAGAAGTTTTATCCACTTCACTGCTCAATGTTGTATCTGCCAGAGAATGAGCCATACAAAAATCGCTTCCATTATATTTGCTATTAGATATTATTTCTTTGCTATCTTTGCTTGTCATTAGCAGCTGTATTGAAAAACTTGGTTATCTGGGTCGAATTCATGCTATGCCATCTCTAACACTCATCTCTAAGGATCTAAGTCACAATTTGAGTCTTTTTGACTGAAATTGGGAGAAAGCTGCAGCATAGCCTGTTTTGTCCCACCTTTCGAATCTTCTTACACTTTACTCACCTCCATAAACACTGCAATCCAGTAACAATTGTTTCCATATTGTTCATCACATAGGACATTGATATCCCACCTCTGGGGCTTTTTCCCATTGTATTCCCTAGGTTTCTTTAATTCTGAGCTCAAATCCTTCCTTCTTCAGGAAGCCATCTCCACCCCAGCTAGGGTCTTCCCTCCATGGTTACCTCCCACCTACTCTGTATATATCTTATGTGTCATAGTTTTTTGGCTGGTTATCTTACCCTTTGGTAAGGTCCTTGAAGGTATGGACTATGGAACTGCCTTTCTTTATATACTCAGAGTGCAGCACAGTTTCTTACACATAGTAAATACTTAACAATTGCTTGCTGACTAATTGATCATGCCATAAGACCAGTGGAACAAAACCACTCGCAGGAATGTCCTTTTTAAGTCACTAGCTAGAACTGTAACTAGAATTTTCTCAGAGACAAAAAAAAAAAAGTATAAGTGGAAGCAGAAGTGGTGGTTTACGGCCAAGTAATCCAAAGGTGGGATGGGAGATGGGGCAGGAGTAGAAAAGACAATCTATCCCAAGTTAGAGCATTATTGAGAAGGGAAATTCAACCCCTAGAGATTCTGGCTTGAGTCCCTATCACAGGTGGTAGTGAAATGAGAAGGGGCAAGGAGGCAGAGCCCAGAGGACATGTGCCACAGGGTCAGACTAGGTGAGGAAACAAAATCACTCCACATGGAGAAGGCTATGTATTTGAAGCATGAGGTACTGAGAATTGGTTAGAGGAAGAAGTACATCCATGTATATCAATGTTCTAGGACAACATATCAGTCACCCCATCCTAGGTCAATGCCTATTCTGGCGCTAAAGCGGTAACATTTGCTGAGGAAACACTCAGTATTTTCCCCCCAGAAATCAACATTCTAAAACAATGAAAGATAAACGCCCAATTCCAACTGCTTCAAAATGAATTATTTTATTTAGATTTCAATCTGTAATACGAAAGGCACACTCTATATGCTTAGATACAAAAAGCCTTGCTTTACTCTTTGCAATGGGATTCTGGAATGAAAAGACTGGGATGAGGCTGGGTAATTAGGCTTTTATAGCTACTGGCCAATGTCTGGAGAACAAAGGGGAAGCTGAGACTGGCCTTTTAGAAAGTGTTGTTGACTGGGAGAAGTAGCATTTCCAAGGGAATCACTCTGAACCAGCCTAGAGGAACTGTGTGCTTGCGAACAACTAGAGAGCCAAGGCAGACTTCCTGAAGCAGAAGAAAAAAAAAAACTAAGTGGGAATTTACCACTAATTTGTAGGATTTCCATGTTTTGTCTTAAATATGTATTTCTAGCATGTCTTATGTTGGAAAATTGTGTTCATTCTGAACTCTGGACACAGTGAACCTATCACATCCTGACTCTCAGAGAGCATTTAAAATTGGATGATAGGGAAGGAAAGGAAACTGAGAGCCACAAGGGTGATCCAATCCAAGTCAGATAAAGAGTATTGTGTTATTGCCTATTTATAGACAGAATATGGAATAGTTGTTAGTAAAAGAGACTGAGGGTCTGAATCCCAGGTTCCATTCCCAGTTCCATAAATGACACACAAACCAGCTTAGATAAAGCATTTAATCTCTTGTCACTTCCTCTTAGATCAGTATTGTGGTGAGCAAGCCCAAGTATCTTTCATATTTGAGTTTAGCAAATGCATTATTCCCCTTTCATTTTAAAACTAGCGTATGTTTTCAAAGGATATCAAAAGTACAACTTCCTTTACTGACACAATTCATGACTTAACAAAAATGTCTTGACAAAAAATTCTAAGTCTCTAAAATTTGAACTAAAAATTCATATAATTCTTGGGTGTCTATCCTAAACCAAAACCAGGAGTATATTGGAGAAACCATACCTGTTAATTATTAAATTTTCAGTGTATTTACTCAGACATTGGTAAATGCTTCAAACCAGGACTTCACATTTTGTTTGGTTAATTGTCTAACAAACAAAGTGATAGAGAAAATGTTAATAACGAAGATTAAGCTTAAATGTGTCCCCTGCATATATTCTCCCTGCTCCCTCCACCCTGAACTGGTTGTTAAACATTTGCTAAGGCATTGCTAAAAAACACACTCCTGAACCTCTCCAGGCATTTGTTTGGTTCCTTCCTTCTAGTGGGTTACTTAGTAGCTAATGAAAAAAAGTATTGAAATAATGCCAACAGTATATGTTTGCCTATTCAGACAAGACCAGAAAGTAACATTTATGAGAAGCTCCTTAAAATCCAACAGCAACAACAGTACAAAGACAGCTAGAGAAGGTAGGTGGCATAGTGGATAGAGTCCTAGACCTGGAGTCAGGAAGACTCATCTAGCTGAGTTCAAATATGGCCTGAGACCCTTACTGGCTGTGTGACCCTGGGCAAGTCACTTATCCCTGTTTGCCTCAGTTCCTTCCAACTCAGAGATGGAGAAGGAAATTTCAAACCATTCCAATTTCCTGACAAGAGAATCCCAAATAAGGTCATGAAATAGTTGGACATATGGAGTTAAACAGAGCTGTAAACAGTATGGGGCAAACAGAGCTTTGTTTACACCTAGGTCAGGGGTATTATTTCTACCTGTAGTCTCCTCACAGACTTCCCCACAGAGGCCACCACCCCCATATCTCACTTTGTAGTTCCTTACTAACCTGTACCTCCATGCAGCAAACCACCCCCCAGCCTTTTATCACCATGGTACCTTTCTTCCTATCTTAAACCCCTCCCCAGTCACCTAAAAGGTCAGATAGACCTGTCTCCTATAGAGAAAGGGTCCTTTGTTCATCCTTTTTCCCTGCCCCTACTCTACCAATTTTTTTTTTATCCTAGATGAAAATATTCTTAGCTAAGGATCTAGACCAGACATTTCCAAACTTATTTGGCCTACCACCCCTTTTTCAATTAAAAAAATTACTCAGTGCCCCCCTGGAAATCTATTTTCTTTAATCCTTTAATGTTTTTTTAATTTGTGTCATTTCAAAAAATATATAATTTTGAAAAATGACACATCCTAAATTTAATAATTTATTATAAATTTGTGGGTTTTTTCCTGCACTGAAATTTTGATGATGCAGTAGTACATCGTGTAACTATATAGTACTGTATTATAAACAAGTCATTACACGCACATTTTCCTGCTGATGCATACTGGACTTCCTGACAACAACGTGCAATATACTCACCCGCCAACACTTGCTTGTTAAGACCTGTTGGCAGCCTTGACCAATCATGGGTTATAACTTGCATTTTGTGTGTTTATTTAGAAAAATAACATAATCACCACAACTTTAACTCTATTAACACAACAGGTGAAATGTATGAATAGTTTTTTCAAAATGTTCTTTTTTCTTTATGCTTCCATTGCCCCCTTATTTTTATTCAACACCCCTCCCATTGTACCTGAGGCTATTACCACCACCCCCCCATACACACACACACACACACACACACACACACACACACACACACACACACACACACACTGTTCCAACACCCCAGGGGGCAGTATTGCCCACTTTGGGAACCTATGTTAGATGCAGAAGAAATGAAGACAGGACTTGCTCCCAAGGAACTTGGAAATGAAGTCCAAATCTAAACACCACTAAGGAGTTTAAGATGGATTTACAGACCACACCCAAGAGCAACAATAATAATACCTTGCATTTAGATAATGAATCATAATTTTCACATCAATCATATTATTCAAGTACCCTAATAGAAGGAAACAAGATGGGTATCATTAACCTCACTTTACAGATGAGGCAACTGAGATTCAGAGAATGGAAAGTAGATTTTGAAAAGTCATAAAATGGGCAAGTTAAGAAAAACAGGTACTAATGGTGCTTTTATGATCTTTATTTTGCAGAAGAGTGAACTGAGATAGCAGTTGTCCTTTGTTTTTAGAGGACCAAAATGACATCACTACATTAGAGTCAAGTTGTAGAGTATCTGACTGTGGCTGATCAGACCAGTACAAGCTTGGAATGCTCTAACACAGGTAGATATCAGCACAGATAGTCCTTGCAAACATTTGGCGTGGATTCTCTAAATCTGCACATCTTGCATTTCTTTTGAGCTACTTCAGTTCTGCCTTGCTCATATATCTCTGATGAGGTTATGCCAAGTTGGATTAAATGACTTGTCCAGACCCATGCAACTAGTGTCAAATTGGATTTTAATTCAAATATGGTTGATTCCAGGTCAAGCACTCTATCCACATATATCAGATAATACAAAGTGTGGGGAGGGGAGGGGGGCAATAGGGGAAGTAGGGAGCACTGACAGCTACATTGCTGTTCATTCATTGTTTAGTCATTTTTCAGTCATGTCTAATTCTTCATGATCCCATTCGGGGTTTTCTTGGCAAAGATATTGGAGTGGTTTGCCATTTCCTTCTTCAGCTCATTTTACAGATGAGGAAACTGAGGCAAACAGAGTGAAGTGACTTGCCCAGGGTCATGCAGCTAGAAAATGTCTGAGGTTAAATTTGAACTCATCTTTGTTACTCCAGACCTGGCATTCTATGTACTGTGCCACCTAGCTGCTGCTAATAGTTATAGGGATCTGGAAAAGCCTCTTGAAGGAGGAAGCATCTGAGCCAAGCCTTAAAGGGAACTAGCAATTCCATTCAGTAGAGAGAGCATTCCAGTCTTGGGAACTATCCCTGAGAAAAGACACAGATACAGGAAATGGCAAGAAAAGGAACATAAAGCGGTTTTGTTTAGCTGGAATGAGTGTGTAGGAGCAAAATGAAGGGGATATCAAATGAAATCATTCTAGAAAGAGAAGTTGGAGCCAAATACAGTTATCCCTTCCATTTTGCCACTTTCCCTATTGTGGTTTCGATATATCAAGGGTTGCACAGGAAATTAATTGGGAATTTGGGAGGAGTTTTGCAGAAGCCACAGACAACACATGAAGGTCCACAGATGACACAAAGCCCATGACCAAATACTTAACCCAAATTTTACAATAAAGTACTATAAATACCCCATATAAGAAAAAGAAAAAGTTCAGATTTCTTCTCTGGTACAAAGGGAAGGTCAAAAAATTTTCCACAAATTTTCTAGATCTCAGGGCACTGTGCCCCCAGCTACCACCTCTTCTCCCCTCCCTCCCCCCACAGTGTGGAAGGGATAACTATAGTCATAAAGAACTACCTGAAGTTAAGTGACTTACTGGTCACACAGGTAGTAAATGATAAAAGTGAGAATTTGTGTGTCCAGCGTCCTACCTCAGCCTCTTACACCCACCACAGGAGCCTAAAAAGTCAACATCTCATCTACATACATCTACCTATGTAATAAAGAACCAAAGGAAACCCAGGTGATTGCTTTTCCTCATCTTAGTTCCTAAGCCTCAAAATTTACAGTGTAGGCAGGTGGCTGCCTCCTGGCATAGCTGTTTGCCATCAAAACAAACCCCTGAGACACCTTTCCCTCTTTACAATCTCCTCAACAAAGGCATAATATTTCAAGTTTAGCATTCCACTGCTCAGGCTGATTGAATTCCAGAGTACAGATAGAAGACAGTAAATAAGACCATAAATCATCTCAGTTGTTACTGACATCCTTTTTGAAGGATTCTCACTTCCTAGCCTTGGAATAGCATTACTCTGGGGATAATGGGCTAATGGCTACTTTGGACAATGGTTATTGCAGCCCTGTGCCTTCCCTGCCCCCTCTCCAACCCCATCCTTAAGTAACCTTGGCCAGTCTGGTTCTTTCTTGTACAGAATAATCTGGCCATTGAAATCTGGGTGTTATTTCATTAAATTGGTCTCAATTTACAGGTTCCTGAAGGATTGGGGGAGGGGGGAATTAAAACTGCTGCTCTATTATTCGTTTTGTAAATGATCCCTTCATTCTCAGTAAAATTTCTTTCTCTTCTTAGGGAAATTTCACTCTCTACTGGAAGGCAAAAAAACCCAAACAAACTCCAAACCAAAAAAACTATTAAAAAAAATAAAAACCTTAGCTGAGTTGCTCAAGATAAATTTTGAAATCTCTACTTTCTGCACTTCCTCTCATTTTCCCCTTGATTCTCTTTACAGAAATTGTTTTGTGACCTGCCTTGTCACTGGGATGTGCTGGAGTCAACTTTTTTTAACTTGTCAGTGTGAGCATCTATACCTCAGAAATAAGCAAGTCTACAAATCAGATCTTGATTTATTGTTTTGTGGATTGCCTAGACTAAAGAAAGTGCTAGGAAAAGATTAATTATGTAAATTAAACTTAAAAGTGTGCCCCCCCCACCAATGCTGGGGGCTGTGGGGTGGCAAGAGACTATTGATTATTAACCATTTCCCAGCAGGCCACTATTTGACCACTCTTTGGCCACTAATTACATCTCTGCCGTGAAGGTCTCTGAAGCACAGCCCAAGTAGGCTTTTAAGAGGTCACCGTTCTGAGTATTGTCATTACTTGCCAGCAAATACCTGCCAACAACACTGCTAAATTTGGTTTAAGGAAAACAGCAGCTGATTTTGGTCCAAGACAAGATTTCCTTTTTATTGTTTTTTGTTTGTTTGATTTTTGTTGCTGTTGTTTTTCTATTTTAAGTTAGCTATTATAGGTAATGGCTGGTAGCAATAATTCTGGAAAAGAGTATGTCTTTATTTTTCTTTTTGGAGGGCAATTGGGGTTAAATGACTTGCCCAAGGTCACATGGCTAGTGTGTCAAGTGCCTGAGGTCAGATTTGAACTCAGGTCCTCCTGACTCCAGGGCTGGTGCTCTATTCACTGCGTCACCTAGCTGCCCCGAGAGCATGTCTTCTTCATATTTCATGGAATCAGGAAGACTGAGTTTGAATCCTGCCTCACCTTACATAGATAATCCTGGACAAACCACTTAGCCTCTCTGACCCCACATTTCTTCATCTGTAAAATGAGGGTTCTGGACTCTTGGGTCTCTAAATTACATTCTAAATCTATCATCTGGTGTCCTAAGCCTCACTCCTAGTTGCAGATTTAAACAGTATTATTTTTCATAAAGTTAGTTCATATGTTTAGGGTTTTTTAAACACTTCTGGGTTATTTCCATGGTTACTTTTACAACCAGAGCCTGGCCAAGGGAAAGGTCAGTACAGCTGAGGCATTTTTGTCCAGTTGTTTCCAGTGTAAAATGGACAGTGTGACCGAGGAGGGGGAGAGGAGGAGGCAGTCACCATCACAGCAATAAGGCTCTTCCTGTTTACATTGTCATAGGTATAATGGCAGCTTAGATAGTCTGGGTAGCAATGGTGAAGAGAGTCACAATGATGGTGAAGCAGTTAGGTACCAAAACCTGGAAGGCACTGACTATACCTTACAAGGGTATTTTTCATTCTACATTTCACCCACTCAGCCACCCCGGGAATGCACACCACAAAAGCAACTTCTCACCCAGCCCATTTCTATTCCAGCTTTTATCTGAGTCAGTTCCTATCCTGAGGGGCAGTGGCCACATCCCCAGCTCCTAGGCCACCTTCCCTATTTCCCCTCTCCCATAGAGGATAGCCCTTCAGCAGCATAGAAAATTTAGGGAGTCCTAGTTTCTCTTTCTTTCTCTGGAGGCTGCACCCGAGATGAGCTACCTGACCCTGCCATGTGCCTCTCCTCCTGGGCTACTCTGGAGGTAGAGAGGTTGGGGGCTAGGGAGGAAAACATGGAAGAAGGGAAAATAACTGGGAGAGCCAGGCTGAGTAGTGCCAGGGCTGCTGCCATGAAAATGAGGGCTGTTAGTTAACATAGCTCTCTTTTCATGGGGACTTCAAATCCAGTCTAAAATATCATCTTCTACAGGAAACCTTTCCTAACTTCTATTAATTATTTCCTATATATCCTGTATTTGGGTTGACTTGTATATATCTGTTTGTATATTGGCTTCCCTATTAGATTGTAAGCTCCTTTAGGGCAGGGACTGTCTTTTCCCTCTATTTGTATCCTTAACACTTAGCACAATGCCTGACACATAGTATGTACTTAATAAATGTTTGTTGATGGATTCATCCTCCTTGTCACTAAGCTTATTTAATGATCAAACTCAATTCAGCGGTGTAATTCGTATTCATTCAGTTGTTGAACTGTAGCACCACAAGCTGGGAGAAGCTAGGTGGTGCAGTGGATAGAGGACCAGGCCTGAAGAAAGGAAGAACTGAGTTCAAAACTGGCCTCAGACACTTACTATGTAATTCTGGGCAAGTCACTTAACTCTTATTTGCCTTAGTTCCTCATCTGTAAAATGGGAACATACTAGGGAAGCAAACCCCTCCAGGATCTTTGCCAAAAAAACCCATGGAAAAGGGGTCACATAGAGTTGGGCACAACTGAACAATAAGAAGGTGTCATAAGTAATGAGCTCATGAAAGGGATGAAACATGAGTTTTAAAGTACTTTTCAGCCTTACCATTATAATTACAGGATGCTATGAGTCCCTGAAGGGGTCTGTCCTTTGCATTACGCCAATGAGATGTTTCAGATACAGAAACATTACCTACCACCTGCGATTGCCCTGAATCCTTCAAACCCCCAAACTCCTTCATTTAGCTTTGTGTTCCAACCACACAACGTTTTAGGTTATTTTTATCCTCTTTCTGTATGTTGTACCCTGCTATCTGGAAAGTGCACTCAGGGACCATAGTTCCTGTTCTGGTGAACCACACACAAATGCAGGGAGTAAGATGTAATGTAATTGGCTGAAGTCATTTCCAGAAATAAAATACTGGGGGCATATCAAAAGGAAGGCTCAAAACAGGAAATCATAATAATCAGAATGAATGTCGATCTCATCCAAATTGCTTTAGGGAAAAACAGTTGTTACAAAATCAGATTGCAGGCACACTGAGCTGCCCATTAGTAAATGAAATCACCTTTCATTTTCATTATGCCTGTTACCTAAGGTAATTCCTATTCTAAAAGGCAAAGGGATATAACAACTAGTGGATACCAAATCAGCTTTCTGGGTAGGAAGACGAAGGTTCAGGTCCTGCTTTTGACATGTACTGGCTATGGGACCAAGAGCAAATCACTTAACTTTCTGGGGCTCCCAGGCAATTCTCTAAGATTAATAGCTACATATGACTTGCTAGTCTGCATTGGTGGAAGAAATACCCAAATTAGGAATTCCTTACTCTGTAGATCTATAAAACAGAGAAGTTTTCCCACAATACACAGTACACATTTTTGTTGTTCAGTTGTTTCAGTGGTGTCCAACTCTTTATGACCGCATTTGTCATTTTCTTGGCAAAGATACTACAGTGGTTTGCCATTTCCTTCTCCAGCTCTTTTGACAGAGGAGGAAACTGATGAAACAGCAATTTGCTCAGAGACACACAGCTAAGTAAGTGTCTGAACCCAGCTTTGAACTCAGGTCTGACTCCAGGCCTAGAGCTGTATCCATTGCCACTGTGCCACCTAGCTGCCCCACACAATACACATACATGTGTATAAGAGAGCATAGCCTCAATTATATACACATATTTTTTGTATATACACGATGTAGCACCATTTGTGGTATGGAGAAAAAGCAATTTTTGACAGAAATAACAACTCATTTGTAAAACACATTAGGGTTTACAGATCCCTTTCCTCCAAAGTAGAAGCCCATGACTGAGGGAATGACTAAATTGTGGGATATGCATGTAATGGTATTATTACTATGCTATAAGAAACAAGCAAGATGAACACAGAGAAGCATGGAAAGATTTGCATGAATTGATGAAAAGTGAAGTAAGCAGAGCCAGGAAAACAATATACCCAATGACTACAACAAATGAAACTAAATGTTGCAAAATTACAAAGAAAATGCTGGGTCCCAAAGAAGGAATATAAAAAGATGCCTCCTCCAGCTCCTTTGCAGAAGTCTATAGGTATGGAACATAACATATAATGTCAACTTGCTTGAAATTTTGTTGGATTTTTGCTGATTACCCCCCCTCTTCTTCCTCTTTTCTTTTTTACTAAAAAGTTTGTTGTGTGGAATGGCTCTCTGGAAGATGAAAGAAGGAGGAAAACAGGTGATATAAAAACAAAAGATATCAATAAAAATATATTTTTTTAATTCCTTTCCTTGTTATCCTATGGTGTCAGTACAGTGAAAGTATTAGTACCTATGCCCAAAAGGCTATAAAATTTGCATACCCTTTGATCCAGCAATACCGCTACTAGATCTGTATCCTAAAGAGATCATAAAAATGGGAAAAGGACCTATGTACAAAAATATTCATAGCAGCTCTTTTGTGGTGGCAAAAAATTGGAAATTGAGGGGATGCCCATCAAAAGAAGAATGACTAAACAAGTCATGGTATATGAATGTAATGGAATACTATTGTTCCAGAAGAAATGATGATCAGGCAGACTTCTGAAAAACCTGGAAAGACTTGCATGAGTGGATGCTGAATGAAGTGAGCAGAACCAGGAAAACATTGTACACACTAACAGCAGCATCATGTGATGATCAGCTATGATATACTCAACTTTTCTTAGCAATGCAATGAACTAGGACAATTCCAAAAGATTCATGATGGAAAATGCTATCCATGTCCAGAAAAAGAACTATGGGATCTGAATGCAGATTGAAGTATACTGTTTTCTCTTTTTTTTCTTTTGGATTTTACTTTCTCATGGTTTTTCCCCTGGGGTTCTAATTCATCTTTACAACATGACTAATATAAAATATATTTAATATGATTGTACATTTATAGCCTATATTAGATTGTATATTGTCTTAGGAAGGGGAAGGGGAAGGAGAAGCAGGGGGTAAAATTTTAAAACTCAAAATCTTATAAAAGTGAATGTTGAAAATTAAAACTAACTAAATATTTTCTTTAAAAAAGAAAGTATTAGTACTCTAATTTTATAGACCTGAAAACTGAGACTTAGAAAGTTGAAATATTTTTGCCCAAAATTATATAGATCTTAAGTGGTGGAGCTGCCATTCAAACCCAACTGTTCTATCTCCAAGTGAGATGTTCTTTTCATTTTACTAGAAATGTTAGGTAGCACCATGTATAGAGCACTGGACCTGGAGTCAAGAAGATCTGAATTCAAATATGACCTTAGACACTTACTAGCTCTGTGACCTTGGGCAAATCACTTACCTCTGTTTGTCTCAGTTTCCTCTACTGTAAAGTAGAGATAATAGCAGCCGCTCTCTCTCAAGGCTGTTGTGAGGGTCAAATGAGATAATATCTTTAAGGGCTTAGTATAGTTCACAGCACATAGCAGGTACTATATAAATTCCTTTTTCCCTTTTCTTTCATCTCTAAATCTATGATCCAAAGCACAAAAGAAGCAAAGATAGGTGAGAGGAATAAAAGGAGGGAAGTGAGCAAGAGTCTAAAATAGGGTAGCTCATTCAACCTTTGAAAATGAATAACCTGAACTTGGGTCTTATGGTGAGACTCTGGTATAGACTAGAATAGGGGTGGGGAATCTGTGGCAGGCTCCCCATCCCTGGACTAGACCTCTCAATGCAGAGTCATTGAATAGGATGACGATTGCAAAATTTGAGACCGATGCTGGATGAAATAATCCTTTTCATGAACAGCATTTGTGTCAGCACATCCCAAAATGCAAAACTATTCAGTACATCTAAGTCAGCCTTTCCTTCTTATTTTTTAGTGATGGCCTTGCCTACTTAGTGACTGCTATATGACAGTATGCGTATTTTTGCTTAACAGTGACAAGCTAACAGAATATTCATTGTCCAGGGGTACATAGTGGTCACCCATCAATCAGTTTTCTATTGACTTGGTGTCCTAGCTACAGGATCAGAAAATTGCAACTTAAAGATTTGCCCAAACAATCTAATGTCCTTGACATAAAGAATGCTGATTCTTCAATAAAGTATTGATGGATTTTTTTTCTTCCATCACTGTTGAAAATCGAATCCTGTTTTTCCACTAAACTCTGAAGTTTAGTGAAATGATCTATGTGTATTTCAGAGGCTATTTCAAATGTTGGCAGATTCTACCAAGCTAAAAATAATAATAGTTGACATTTATAGAGAGCTTTAGGGTTTGCAAAGTGCATTATCTCATTTGATTATCCTAACAACCTAGTGATGTAAATGATGCTTCCATTAGCCCCATTTTAAAGATGAAGACACTGAGGCTCAGAGAGATGGAAGAATTTCCCAGGATCACATAGCTTGCAAGTGTCTGAAGACTGACCAGTCATGACATCCATATTTCCAAGGTAGGATTTTATGGAGAGCTATGACCAAAATAAACCTTGAATTCATCACCTACCAGTCAACTTTATGGTGATCAGACTCTCTACAGGCTTGTCACAGTGCCTAAAATTCCTTCATTAGTCCTTCTTTTGTACTGAAGTATTGCATGCCCTTCTTAATGTAATAAGGGCACTGGCCCATGAGAGCCCAGTCTTTAGATTACATGCAGATATTCACTGACTGCTTCCAATCCAGCCACATGGAAATTTCAATTAACTTACTTCCAGTCATGCATGGTGGAAGCTCTGGTTCCCTGTGAGAAAGGAAGAGGCAGAGGTCCCACCAGCAACCAGAGTCAATGGCATAGGTTGTTAGAACCAATATTGGTAGACACAAAAGCTGAAAGGTGACTGAACAGCAATCTTCCCCCCACACACACTTAATAGTATTTTCCTTTTCCCAATGACATGTAAAGATAGTTTTCAACAATCACTTTTATAAGATTTTGAGTTCCAAATTTTTTCTCTCTCCCTGCCTGCCACCCCCCAAGATGCCAAGCAATCTAATATGTTATATATGTGTAATCATATTAAATATATTTCCACATCAGTCATGTTGAGAAAGAAGAATCATAACAGAAGGGGAAAACCACAAGAAAGAAAAAAAAAGTTAAAATAGTATGCTTCCATCCGCATTCAGACTCCATGGTTCTTTTTCTAGATGTGGATAGCATTTTCCATCATGAGTCTTTTGAAATTTTCTTAGATCATTTTATTGCTCAGAAGAGCTAATTCTTTCGTAGTTGATCATCACACAGTATTGCTGTTACTGTGCACAATGTTCTCTTGGTTCTACTGAGCATCAATCTTGAGATAGAAGTACCCAGGCAGTGACCTTGTGGGCATTGCAAGATCCGAAGAGATTTCAGGGTGGCCTCTAAGCCATCTGTCCCAGGGGCAACCATCCCTGACAAGGAGCCAGGGCAGCAAATGGGGAACAAGTAGTGTTTTCTCCTTCCCTTACATCTAAGCAGAACCAATAGTGTAGGAGTGGTCCAGTCCAGCCCTGGAGGACCAGCCTGGCCCAGCAGCAGATAATCTTCACAGCAGAGAGCCCACATCCAAAGATAACTTCATGAGGGAACACCAGTGATCATCAGGACCTCTTCTGGTACCTCTGGACCTCTCAAAATCACAGTCACCTGGGCATTCCCCTTTTACAAAACTCATTAAACCTAAAATCAGGAAAGAATAAACACACACAAAAGGGATACCATGTGCTCATGGACACATGGCTATGGGAAGAAGGCATTCTTCCAGCTGCTCCTCCATCACCAAGCAGGCCAAAGCAGTGTCCTTCAGGAGATATTTATTGTCTAGGAAAGAGACTAAGAATGGGGTATTGACACCTATTGTAGGCACACTCTGTTCTGGCACTATGGGCTCTTCCAGACTTTGGAGCCAATTACAAGACTTTTTATCACCACACAGTACCAACCTCTTAGCCACTTATCAATGGACATAGGCTCATCAAAGCATCTTGTGGTTGGATGGGAAGAAAGGACAAAGAATACCTCTGTATGCTCTAAGGCCTGGGTGTTCACTGGTCAGTCCCCTTCATCACACTATTAAGCACTGACATCTTAATCAGAATTTATCAGATTAGCTGACAAAGGGAAATTATAGCTAACATGTATATAGGGCTTACTATATGCCAAGCACTATGCTAAGTGTTTTACAATTATCATCTCATTTGATCAGGAAAAGCCTTGAGAGGATATGCAAGGGTAAGTAAGTTTTGATGGGAGAAGAGGTAGGAAAGGAAAAGTCTGAAGAACTGTCGACAAGTTAGCAGGGAATTTAATAATGTGGTTCTAACCAGCCAATTGCTGACAAAGTGATAATTCTAGCTAGAATGTCATATTCCTAGACAACGAGAGTGGGGGCACCTCAGTTGGAGGGAGAAAGCAAAGGGCAAGATGATGGTGAAAATAGGGTGTGGGCAAGGGGGAGGGAAAGAGCACCTAAAAGCCCACTTTCCCTACTCACGGTGCTGCTTCTGACGAGCTCTATCACAGGGCTTCGCAACCTTGTCCAAGGATTCCCAATGGATAGATCTAAGGAAGTCTCTGAACTTGAATGAGAGAAAAAAAAAATTATATCTTTATTTCAACATACTTTCCTTTGTGAATCTATCTGTTATATTTTATGCATTTAAAAACATTATTCTGAGAAAGGATCCATGCGTTTCACCAGACTGCCAAAGGGGTCTGTGACATAAAAAAGGATAAGAATCCCGGCTCTACTGCAAGGTTCCAGATTTTTCCTCCCTTGAATCCTCTCTTCCACCTCTCAAATGCTATTTTCTACACAAAGGTTTTCTAACTGCTAATGTCCTCCAGGAGTATTCTGAGTCAGCTCTACTCAGCTGGGGAGAGCCGATTGTTAAATTTTCAGTGTGAGCATTTATGCCTCGGAAATCAGCAAATCAGAGCTTGTTTTATGTTTTATTGTTTTATGGATTGCTTCGACTTAACAAAGTGATGGAGAAAATGTTAATAAGGTCATGCATCCTTTTTTCTTTAAGAGATGGTTGTTAGGGGCAGCTAGGTGGCACAGTGAGTAGAGCGCCGGCCCTGGAGTCAGAAGGACCTGAGTTCAGATCCAGCCTCAGACACTTAACACATACAAACAAAAGAACCTATCCCTGTGACCTTGGGCAAGTTACTTAACCCCAGTTGCCCACCAAAAAGCAAAAAAAAAAAAAGAGAGAGAGAGATGGTTGTTAAACATTTATTCCTGGTGCTCTCCCTCCCACATTGCTTTGTACTTAACTATTTTGTATTACTATACATATACATATACACACATGCATACACATATATACACATCCATATCCATATTATATATTATACATATATACACATGCATACACATATATACACATACATATACAGACATATATATATGGAGATCAGAAATGTATATGTCTTCCCCAAAAGGAACAAGCTCTTTGAGAGTATGGGTTCTTTTATTCTTTGCCGTTTTTTTTAATGAGTACCTAGCAAAGTATCTGGTACATAGTAAGTGCTTAATAGATGTTGAATCCACTGAGGGTGTAAAATGAACCTATTAAAAAAAAAAAAAGCAGGGGGCGGCTAGGTGGCGCAGTGAGTAGAGCGTTGGCCCCGGAGTCAGAAGGACCTGAGTTCGGATCCGGCCTCACACACAAAAAAACCTAGCCGTGTAACCTTGGGCAAGTTACTTAACCCCAATTGCCCACCAAAAGGCAAAAAAAAAAAAAAAAAAGCAGATCTAGAGCCCTCAGCAAATGCCCTGGTGGTTTTCCCCTGGTTTCATGGATAGAAGTACTAGGCCAGAAACCAGGAAAATAAAAGTTCAAATTCTGTTTTAGATACTAGTAATGTAAAACTGGGCAAGTCACTTAGGCTCTCTGGGTCTCAGTTTCCTTATCTGTAAAATGGGGATAATAATAGCACCTACCTCACAGAGGTGATATGAATGAGGATCAACTAAGATAATGCTTATAATGTGTTTTGCAAATCTTAAAGTCCTATTCAAGGGCTAGTTATTATTATACTTAAGAAAAACACCATGAAAATTCAAATGAGCTACAAGAACATTATCCCAGAATTCCTTTTTTTTAATCAAATGCTTTATTAACTTCTAGTTTACATCATTCATTTCCACAAGATTTCGAGTTACAAATTTTCTCCCCATTTTGCCCCTACCCACCACCCCAAAATAGCGATCCCACTGGATATCCCTTTCTCCAATCTGCTCTCTCCCATATCTTCTCCCATACCCCCTCCAACTTTCCAGTAGGGCATGGTGGATCTCTATGCCCCAATGCCTGTATGTCTTATTTCCCAATTACATGTAAAATTATATATATTTAAAATCTTGATTTTAAAACTTTGAATTCCAGATTCATTCCCTTCCTCTCTCGTCACCCATCTTACTAGTAAGATATGCAATTCAGTATAGGTTGTACAGGTGTAGTTATGCAAAACATTTCCATAGTGGATATATTGTAAAAGACTGACTATATTTTCCACCCTCCTATCCCACCTCCCTCTTGTTCTATTCTCTACTTTGATCCTGTCCCTTTTCAAAAGTGGGTGCTTTCAACTTCCCTACCCCCCCAAGCCTGCCCTCCCTTCCATCATACCCCCTCTTATCCCCTTCCCCCCTACTCTCCTATAGGGTGAGATACACTGTTTAGTGTGTATGTCATTCCCTCCCTAAGCCAAATTCAAAGAGAATAAGGCTAACCCATTCCCTTTTGCCTTCCTGTTCTTCCCCTCCATTGTAACCATTTTCCTTTGCCTCTTTTATATGAAAGTCTACCCCATTCTGTCTCTCTCCATCTCCTCTCATTATACTCCTCCCTCACCTCTTAATTTCACCTTTTAAGTATCATCCCTTCCTATTAAATTGGTCCTGTGTCCTCTATCTATGTGTACATGTACACATATATACACACATTCACATATGTATTCACATGCCTGTATACCCTCCTATATAGAATATATATGTATGTATGTATATGTATGTATATGTGTATGTGTATATGTGTATGTATATATTTGTGTATATATATGTGTGTGTGTGTGTGTGTGTGTGTGTGTGTGTGTGTATACACATTTCTATTCCCTTCAACTATTCTCATACTGAGAAAAGTTTCATCAGTTACAATGATCATTTTCCATGTAGGAATATAAATAGTTCAACTTTAATAAGTTCTTTATGATTTCTTTTCCCTGTTTACCTTCTCATGCTTCTCTTGCTTCTTGTATCTGAATATCAAATTTTCTATTCAACTCTGGTTTTTTCATCAAGAATACTTGAAAGTCCTCTATTCCACTGAATGACCATATTTTCCCCTGAAACATGATAATCAGTTTTGCTGGGTAGGTGATTCTTGGTTTTAATCCCAGCTCCTTTGATCTCCAGAATATCATATTCCAAGCCCTTTGATCCCTCAGTGTAGAAGCTGCCAGATCCCATGTTATCCTGATTGCATTTCCACAATATTTAAATTGTTTCTTCCTGGCTTCTTGTAACATTCTCTCCTTGATCTGGGAATTTCAGAACCTAGCTATAATATTCCTAGGAGTTTTCTTTTTGGGATCTTTTTCAGGGGGTGATTGGTGGATTCTTTCAACTTCTATTTTTTCCCTCTGGTTCTAAAACATCAGGGCAATTTTCCTTGAGAATTTCTTGAAGGATGATTTCTAGGTTCTTTTTTTGATCATGGCTTTCAGATAGTCCAATAATTTTTAAATTGTCTTTCCTAGATCTATTTTCCAGGTCAGTGGTTTTCCCAATGAGATATTTCACATTGCCTTCTATTTTTTCATTTGTTTGGATCCATTTAATAGTATCTTGATTTCTCATAAAGTCACTAGCTTCCATTTGCTCCACTCTAATTCTGAAGGAATGATTCTCTTCAGTGAGCTTTTGATATTTTTTTTCCATCTGGCAAATTCTGCTTTTTAAAGCATTCTTCTCCTCATTGCCTTTTTAAGCCTCTCTTGCCATTTGTGTTTGTCTATTTTTTAAGGTGTTATTTTCTTCAGTCAGGTTGTTGACTCTTATTTCATAATTTTCTTGCATTGTTCTCATTTCTGTTCTCCACTTCTCTCATTTGATTTTCAGAATCCTTCTTAAGGTCCTCTATGGCCCGTAACCAACTCATATTTTTCTTGGAAGCTTTTGGTACAAGAGTTCTGACTTCACTGTCTTCCTCCTGTTCCATACTTTCATCCTTTTTGTCCCCAAAATAGGAGTGTAAAGTTGGGTTGCTCTGTTTGCTTTGCTTTCTTTGCCTGCTCATGTTGCCAGTCAGTTACTTGACTTTTGGGGTTTGTTTATTTTTTGCCACAGTAAGACTCTGCTACCAGATAGGGGAGCTTCGTACCAGATGCTAGGGTTTTCTCAGCTGCTGAAAGTATTATTTGGGTACCCTCTCTGAAGCCTCCAGACACTCTGGCAAGCTGGTCACACACCCCAGACCATAATCCAGATCCAAGCAGGTTAAAGCAAGAGCTTTTAGAGCAATTATCCCTCAGATTGGTGGCTTGGTCCCCCTACAATCTGCAGGCCAGGAGCAGAAGCAGGCTGTGGCTGCATGGCTGCAGCATCTCAACGGCTTCTTGCCCCGGGGGCAAAGGCCAACCACACTCCCAACTACTGGATCCCAAAGTCCACACTGCACTGACCTCTCACTGTGTTCTTAGCATCTATGTGTTGATAATTCTGGAAACTGCCACAGCTGGTGGTGATCTGAAGTCCCTCCAGCCAGTGGCTGGTCAGGCTGCCCTGGGGCTAAAATCTCTGGCTTGAGGAGGCCTGGGCTCAGCTCCCAGAGTGATGCATTTGACTCTGCCTGCTGGCCGGCTGGGTTGTCCTTAGTGGGAGGTTAGCTTCTCTGTGTCATTTTGTGGGTTCTGTAGCTCCAAAGTTTCTTCAGAGTCACCTTTTACATGTATTGGTGGAGGATCCCAGAATTCCTAAATGGTTCAGTTACATGTGATGGTTTTCACCCTTTATGTATTGTTGACTAATTCCTAATGGAAAAACATCTCTCTCAAGTGGCTACTCTTATTAAAGCCATTGTTTTAGGCTCTCAGGAGTAGCTATTTTGCACCTACCAGTGATACCCTCCCCCAATTGCCACCATCAGCAAGGATCTTTCCATCTCTATTCTTTAGCTTTTGCCTAGTTTAGTCTGGTCCCCACCCTTCATCAACAGCTGCCCAAAGATAGCAACAGTGATGGGCAGCCCCAGGCCCTGAATCATTAATAAGACTATGGTGCTTTAGCCAAGCACCTCCAGCTGCTGCCTCCATTGACACATTCTGTTGACATGGCATCCCCTTTATGGCTGATGCCATCAGACATAATCTGTCTTGCCTGAAGTGTTAAACAACCTCATTGTGCCATTATGTGATAATGATTGTTGACATCTGAGCTGAGCCTGAGTCAATCTTGAGCTCTTTAAGACAGACAATCTGGAAAGGGTGAAAGAGAAGTTATACCATTCTCAGATGTTTGCTCTTAATAGACTCCTGGAGGTGGGGAGAGAGTTGCATTGGAGAGTAATAGCTCAGAAACAAAACTTAATACAGGTCTAAGGCAAATGCTGACTCCAAAAATATACTTAAATGATGTTAGTAGATTTTTTTATATAAATACTCTTGTCTCTGTTTAAGAAAAGACTCATTTCCTGTTTAACTGGTTTATAACATAAACGCTGTTTTTTAAACTTCACTTAAGGTAACAAAAACTTTTGTAAGAGATTTGGACAAGGACTCCATTATATAGAGCTTTAAAAGAAATAACTTGAGATTTCATTTTTTTGTAAAGCCAAATTCAGAACACATAAACTATAATAGAAATGTCAAGACAAAGAAGCTATCAAGCTTCCATTCATTAAAAGGCTAGGTGATTTTATTTTAAATAATGCAACTAAACATAAATTCAATTTTGGCCCCACATCAGCCCCCTGAAATACGAACATAAAACAGCAGAGAGATCCTCCTACCCTCCCTTTCAGCCCCATATTCTATTATTTTCCAGCAATATTACGTCTCCCTGCCCCAAACTACATTGAACTGTATGTACATTATTTACTACTGGAAACAAAGAGTTAATTTGTTGCTATTAGTACAACAAAGCTCTGGCAACTCAATCACCCTTCTGAATCAATAAAAATGATGCCATAATTAGGAACTGCTGAAAATTAAGGGAGGTTGTTCTTAAGAAAGTGTCATCCATGAGTTCCTTCAACTGCCTTGTGGGCTCTATCATTCCTATTTCCAGTATTCAGACTTCATATTTCTACCTTGAGAAGACCATGAAATTCATATCCTTCCAGTTCTTGTCCCATCTGTCTTAAAAAAGAGAGAACCAGGGGCGGCTAGGTGGCACAGTGTGTAGAGTGCCAGCCCTGGAGTCAGAAGGACCTGAGTTCAGATCCAGCCTCAGACACTTAACACATCAAACAAAAAAACCTAGCCATGTGACCTTGGGCAAGTTACTTAACCCCAATTGCCCTCCAAAAAGCAAAAAAAAAAAAAATAGAGAGAACCACAGGATCTCAGAGGGACTGGAAGGGAATTCAAAGACCATCTAGTACAATCTATGCCTAAACACACACACACACACACACGCACACACACACACACACACACACACACACACACACACACACACACACACCCCTAACATCAACATGAGGCAATTCTCTTCACCATCTGTTTGCTTAAAGAGGAAAAGACTAAAACTTGGCATAAAAAGTGAATTCTAAACTCTAAATCCCCAAATCAGGACATGTATTAAAAATACAAGCAATGTTTCATGCAGGTCACAACACTGAGTATATATCTACATTTCCTTCATGAAAAAAGGATTCCAGGTTACTTTGATGCTGCAAAGAGCTCATTAGGTTGGAAGCAAACACAATAAAAAGTTTGGGAGGTCTCCAAGTTCAAATTTATCAAAGATAGTGTTTGAAGGGATTTTCTTAAAGGAAGAGGCATTAGAAAGTTCCCAATTTCAGGCCTCATAAAACTAAAAAGATTATTTGAAGATGTGAAGGTGGATTCCCCAAGATCAAAAAGGTGCCAACATCCTTTATGATATGGTCTGTAAGCTAAAAAGATAAAGTATCATGCTCATAGGAAGCCTTGTAGTACTTAGTTCTAGGGGTGCTGTCATTTCCTACATTAATTTCAGTGTGTGTGTGTGTGTGTGTGTGTGTGTGTGTGTGTGTGTGTGTGTCCATTAAGATTTTTCGTCTGGGTCTTTCTGTAACTTGGAATGAGAGAACAGTCCTTCATTTACAAGGGGAGTTTGAGCCATCCATGTGTCTAGTCAGCCATACCTAAAGGAGAAAAATTATAAAATGTCTGTGTAGTAAGTGTTGCCTCTAAAGGAGGGAATGGCTTGTGATTTCTTTATTTTGTACAAATCCTCTGTCACCAAGAGGTGAGCATACTGTAAAGGTCAAGTTTCTGGTCAAAGACCATTCAAATATAAGTCAAGCAATTTATACAAATATTGGATATGGAAATGAGGAACTAGGGAATAGTTTGAGAGGCACCATGTTACAAAGGATAGAGTGCTGGCCTTGAAGTTAAGGTAACCTGGGTTTGAGTCCTACTTTTGATACTGCCTAACTGACCTTGAACAGGTCTATTAGACTCTCAGAGTCTCACTTTTCTCATCTATGGGGTGGGGGGTCAAACTAGATGACTGCTCAATGACTTCTGAGGTCCCTTCCAGATTTTGAGTATACTTGTATCCCCCTAATGCGGATCTACACAACTTGGCAGTGGGTAGGGGCCAACATTAAAACAGGCTAAACTTCTTTGGGCCATAAATAGGTTCAACTAGAGACAAACTGATGATGGTTGGTTACCATGGGTGACATGACAAACAGCAGAGTGCACAGTAGCAACAACCCTACATTTTTCTCTGGCTGCCCAAAATCCTTTGCCATATGTTGTGCAGGCTTGTCCTGATAGAATGTAAGCTCCTTGAGGAGAAGAGCTGTTCCATTTCTTTGCATCAAAAGTGCCTATCTGAGACCCTGGAATGCAGCAGCTAAATGCTTGTTGATTAGATGATTGATAACTCACATGCATCTGGGGTTTCTCCATAACTCCCCTCAAGTTTATTTGTGCCCTTTCTTTCCCACCATTCATAAAGGTCTCATTAATTAATGAGACTAATTAATTTATCAGTTAGTACTCATGGGAACTTATCTTCTTTGGAGAGGTTGGCAAAATGAATTTTGAAAGACAAAGAGGAAAAGATGACAGAAAGCAAAGACCTAAAATCTTGAGAGAATACATCACCCCAGTATAAGAACCTTCTGGCCAACAGCAGCACAGCCAAAATGGGGATGCATAGGGTGGAGGTTGAAACTCTGTTCATAAACACAGGACTCACCAAAGGAAAAAAAAATTTAATTGACATCTATTATGGGTGAGAAAATGCCATTAGCTGTCTCTGTGGGTGTTTCAGCCATTATACAGCCCTTAGAAGATCTGTTTTTGATGCAACTCAACACCCCATAAACATTATTTTTTAGTAATTTGAAGGGTGTGAAGTCAGGAAATGACTCTCATGAACTTTTTTCTTCTTCAAAATTTAAGAAAATGGTGTAATGGAAAAAGCACTGGAGTCACTAACCTCTCAGTGTCTCCAGGCAATGCTCTAAGGCTGTGATTTGCATAATAGTTGCCAATCTGCATTGGTAGGGGAAGCTTCATCACCAGGAGTTCCGTATACCAATGAAATCACAAATCGGTTCCTCCCCAAAATAAAGGAAACAGAAAGAGAGATGGAAGAGGAGGAGAAAAAGGAAAGGGAAGAGGAGGAGGAGGAGGGGAAAAGAGAAGACAGGTGAAGAAGCCTTAAGAATCAGAAAAGCTGGGGCAGCTAGGTGGCACAGTGAATAGAGCACCAGCCCTGGAGTCAGGAGGACCCTGAGTTCAAATCCAGCCTCAGACACTTAACACAAAAACTAGCCATGTGACCTTGGGCAAAAAAAACTGGGCCATCCAAAAGGAAAAAAAAAAAATTAAAAAAAATCAGCAGAGCTGGGTTCAAATTTTGATGCCCCACCTACACACAGCTATGTGATACAATAGATGGGAAGACCAGCATTCAAATCTGGGCTCAGACAATCACTAGACAGTAACTTGGGGTAAGTCACTTAAGCTCTGCCTGCCTCAGTTTCCTCAACTTTAAAATGGGGATGACAATAGCACCTACCTTCCAGGGTTGTGGTGAGGATCAAATGAGAAAATATTTGTAAAATAGTGTCTTTAGCATAGTGTCTGGCACACAGTAGGAACTTAATAAATGCTTGTTTCCTTCCTTCCACTTCCTATCTCTGCGACCCTAGGCAAATCACAAGAACTATCCGAGCTGCAGTCTCCTCATCTCTAAAATGGGATGAATGATGAATGATCCCCCCATGTGACAGTATCATTGTGAGGAAACCACACTGAAAATTGTAAAGCACTTCATAAACCCCACACAGCTATGTTACTAAAAACAAAAGAACTGAGAATATCCAAAGGTCAGAGGTTTCTAGATCATCTTTATTTTTAAGCATGCAATATGAAAAAAGAACTAGCTCTATTTATGGTCACAGGCATGACATTTTACAGGGAAAGTGCTGCCTGTGCCCATCCCCAAGATAACCTGTTTTGGTCACGCTTATAGAAAAAGACACATGACACGCCGTTGGCCTCTGCTATGACATGCAGCTGGGACAGTGGCGAAGGTCTCTGCTTTCCCCGCTCTTGTCTTTGATGCACGGGGCCACAAAGACTGCCAAACACAGGCTGGAGCAAACAAGGAGGAATTCTCCCTCTATTGTGTTGTGCTCTTCAGACAGGAAGCAGCAATTAGCTGGTGCAGGAGGGGAAGAATGGTACTTCTGCAGCTGCAGCTCTCCAATGTTCTCAAACAAATGAACTGCCACTTTCAAGTACTCGCCAGGAGGAGCCCCTGAAGCCACCCTCCACAACATTGCTACCACCTGGCTTACAAGCTATTTGTGGGAGTAGTTCTAATTTTATTTTAGACACTCAAGACATCTGATAGCAACAAGTTTAAATAAGTGTGTGTTAGATGTGTGATGAGCATATATTTGAACTTGAGTGTTCGTTGTAATTATATACATGTATGCTATGGCCATAGTACAAAATATTAGCCATCTAATATAGGCACCAACCTAAATGAGTGACTAAGACCCAAAATAGAGGGGGTAGGTGGTACATGGGGAATCTATTCATACCATGATGTAAATGATCTTAATGTTAACCATACCACTGAGAGGTGGCTAAAGATCCAAGTACTGATTTACCATTTTATAGATAATATAAAATCATGTGAACATGGTTAACATTAGCTGGTTAATAGCAACATTAACCACATTTTACTCTTTAACCAAAATATGTGCACATACCAGTAAGGACAAAAATCTCCTCTCTCCTCCTGAGACAGCTAGGTGGCACAGTAGATAGAGAATTGGGCCTAGAGTCAAGGAGACCTTTGTTATTTTGCCAAAGATCTCTGAAATGGAGGGAGAATGGATAGAACTGCTTTCAATGGTTCTTATCTTTGGGAAGGAACAAACATTTATTATGCATCAAGTATGTACCAGGCATTTTATCCCCATTTACAATAGAGGGAACTGAGACAGATATAGTGAAATGACTTGCTTATCCTGAGCACAAAATATTAGCCATCTGATATAAGCACCAATGTAAATGAGTGACTAAGATAAATGTTTGTGCCATTTCCAAGGATAAAAATCATTGAAAGTGACTATCCATACTCCCTCCGTTTCAGAGATCTTTGGCAAAATAACAAAGGTAATTTGAATAACCTTGTATAAGTGCCCCCAGAGAAACATAGGAGGAAAAAATGGAAAGAGAGAACAGGTGTGCTTGTCCAACACCCTAGAATCAGTGAGGTGCTAGTCCTTTAGGGACTGGTCATCATGAGCCGGCCAGGATTAGAAAACAGATACTTGCTAAAGCAATCTAAGAAGGAGGTAATTACCATAGCCATCAGAGAGATGCTTTGTGCGTGAGGGACCTGGAGCTAAAACAAAAGGTTTTAAAAGAATGAGGGCACTAGGGGTGTGGTTTTAAATTGCAAAGATCTTTGGGTGAGACTAAAGCTTCTGAAGGAGACTCTTGAGATGACCAGCTGCTAGAAACTGGATCCCCTATGGAAAGTGACAAGCATCATGTGAAATTTAACAAAAGGAAGTGAACTATATGAGACAGGACTAGAGTGAATCTGGGGACTGAAATATAGAAGGTGAAGTCATTGGTTTTGGTAGCTGAGCTACATGAGGAGGAGTTGTGGAAGTATGCTTCTCAAAGATTCTGGGTGAAGGAGGAGGTAAGTGGGACTGACTCACCATGAGGCAAAGAACAGAGTACAACTGGGAGTGGCAAATCCTGTCCTCCCTCCCTGCCTGAGCCCCACCCAAGTTTGCCCTATAAGTCTGTGGGGAGGAGGATAGCCCCATGTGGTCCTGTCCAGAGAGGCTTTGATCTAAGTCTTTTCTGTAGTCATCAATGTGTAAATAAAACAATGTGTTATATTTTAAGCCTTGTGGGTCTGAGAGCTTGTAAGGAGAGCTTTCGGCCAGACTTTGTTTCCAAGTTCCATCTGGATGGCAGCAATAAACCAGAGAAATGAGAGATTACTAAGTGTACTAAGATCCTTGTGGAAAAAGGAGTCTCTGACACCAGGGCTACATCTATATCTACACATATACATAATAACTTAATTATGTATAGTACTTTATAACTTGCAAAGCACTTTTACCTACATTTTCTCATCTGATCTCTCCAATAATGTTGTGAAATCAACAGTATAAAACAGTGGGAAGTACTCTGGTTTTGGAATCTGAGAGCCTGGGTTCTAGGTCTCTTACTTAGTACTTTTGTGACCATAGATAACTTGCTTTATTTCTCTGGACCTTGATTTTCTCATCAACAAAATAAGATGGTTAAACAAAACTACCTCTGAGGTCCTTTCTAACTCTAAAACTATGGTCCTTTATGATAATAATTCCCAATTTACAAATAAAGGAACAGAGACACAGAAAAGTTAAGTGACTGACTTGTAGTAAACATAAACAGAAGTCAGACTAACATTTTCTGAATCCAAGTCCAAGCTTATTCCATCAAATACACCCCTTTCCATAAATTCAAGTCCATATAGATACAAACACATATAAATTGGAGCTCCCCGGAATGGTCTACAGAAATAAATTTCCTTAGACATTTTTAAGCATCTGTTCTGTGCAGGACACTGTTAGGCAATTGGGATATAAAGAACACTTAACAGGGAGAATGAAAACTCTTAATGTTCTTGGGCTCTACACCTGTTCAACTACTGACCCATTTAGTTACCTTGCGTCAGCGCTATCATTTTCCCACATAAAATATAGGAGTAAAAAAATTTAGGAAAATGACAGATGATAGTGATTTAAACCTTTTTGTGTAAGGCTTTATTTTCTCAAAATAAAATACAGAGTAATTTGATATTTGAATAAAATGTTAGAAATGTCATTTTCCCATTCATACCAAGTTTTGCTCTCTGATAGGGGCACAACAGAGGTATTTGAAGCATACTGTAGTAGTTTTTCTTCATGAAATCTGTAATTTTCAAAGGTTAGGGATCTCTCACCTGTGAATTTACTTCTTTCTGAACTTATGTATATATATATATATATATATATATATATATATATATATATATATATATATATTTTTTGCTTTTTGGAGGGCAATTGGGGTTAAGTAACTTGCCCAAGGTCACATGGCTAGGTTTTTGTTTGTGTAGGTTAAGTGTCTGAGGCTGGATCCAAACTCAGGTCCTCCTGACTCCAGGGCCAGAGCTCTACTCACTGCACAGTGACATTTCACACATTCACTAGCTTCTTGTAAAGAAGGATATTCTTTAATATATTAAATGCTCCCCCCTTCAAGGTTCAGGGGCTGCCTCTTATTTGAATATCTCAGGGCTGATCGAACAAGTCCATGTCCACCCTTTCTATTCCTTGTGTGATTTCTTGGATTTCTGCTATATTTCTTATCTTATCAGACTAAATAGAAGTAAACACATCTTTTTTTTTTTTTGTATACAAGCCCCTGGGTGCATTAAGTTGCTCTTCTTAAGCTCTTTTCCAGATCAGTTGTTAAAGAGGTCCAGAAAATCTTTCCCAATCCCCCTTGAAGCCAATGCCTTTTCTCTATTATCTCCAGTTTCTCATATATACCTATATATCTATGGATATATAGATAGATATCTATATAGATATCTATCTATCTATCTATCTATCTATCTATATATATATATATATATCTTGTTTGTACCTAATTGTTTGAATATTATCTTCCCTAGAGACTTCGAGCTTCCTGAGAGTAGGAATTGTCTTTTGCCTTTCTTTAAATATCCAGGGCTTTAGCACAGTGCCTGGTATGTAGAAGGCACTCAGTAAATGATTGTTGACTCACTCACTGACTGAGCATAATGATAGGACAGGAAACAATGCTATATGTGACTCAGTTGAAAGAATTGAGGATATTTAACCTGGAGGAAAAAAAGACTTGGGGGGGGGTGATAGCTGTCTTTAGGTGTTTGAAGAATTTTCACATTGAGCAAGAATTCAACTTGCTCTTCTTGAACACAGAAGACAGACTTGGGTAAAAGTTGCAGAGATAAGGAAAAAACACAAGCTGTGTGACCTCAGTTTCCTCACCTGAAAAATGAGGGAGCTGGGGCTTGATGATCTCCCAAGTTCTGTCCTGCCTAGGATTCTGTGAGTACATAATTAGAACAGTCCAAAAGTGAAATTGGCCTCAAGTCATACATAGATGGTCCCTATCACTGAAAACATTTAAGCAGAGGTTAATTGATCACTTCTAAAAGATCCTGTAGAGGGGATCCCTCCTCACATATGGATTAGACTTCACTAGATGACCTCTAACTCATATGGCTTCTCTCAACTCAGAGGTCTTGTTATTCTGTGATTTGATGTATAGTGATCAGAGCTCTATAAAGCACTGTAACACTCAACATCAAGTACTAGCAAAGAGAATACTAGGAAACGAATGTATTGTCTTTCTTGTTTCCTAAACCATTCTTTATGATGCATTGCTTTTTGTCCAGGATCCATCTTTGTCAGAATTTTACTTTTAAGAAAAAGTTCCAAAGACAGAATAATGTATGGGACCTTAAATTCTATCAGGGAAGGGTCATCCTAACACTTAATGTCATGTAAGAACTTGTTAAATACAAATTTTAAAAATCACATAAACCGCAGAGGATGACTAATGGCCCTTGGATAGGGTCATGGTTCCTTCCAACCACACCCAGATTCTCAGTTGGATCTCAAAATATGCTAGGGAAACCCTGTTCCCTAGCATATTTTTAAAGAAAAAAAAAAGTTTACAGTATCTTCTAAGCACATCTTCTGGGTAGGTATTAAATTAAACAATTCCCTCCTAGGAAACCACGGGGACTTTCTGTTGGCCTTGGAAGGACAATGGCTAAGTGGAATGTGTCAGGATGGGAAGTTTGGCTCCTGGGGAGTCTGGGCACTACCAACCTGCTTGACAGCAGTCAAAACCAGAACAAAGAAAGCCAAATGATCAGACCCAATGGGCAGGGCGTCGTGCCATAACTGTCAGGGGCACACTGTGAGGAAGGAAGGGTTACCAGGAAGAAAACAGAAAAAGAAGAAAAGGAGATATAGATCAAAGGAGTCCCCTAGACAAATGTAGATGACTTACTGGAAGATAAGAAAGCTATTTCTTGGTACTGTGTTCTATAAACTGGCAAGATTTGTACCTTATAGCATATGTACCTTTTCGCACACGTAAGACAGCAGAGAGTATCAGGGTCCCTCTAATGCCTGATAATACATGTTTTTAAAGTGACTGGCTACCATAATCTCAGCTCACTGCAAGCTGCCCCTTCCACCACTGCATTTTCAATTCTATGTATAGAAAATCAGAAAAGAACACTGTGTGGAGGGTGCAGGGAGGGGGGGAGATAGGGGGCGGGGAGAGAGGAAGGAGGAATTATTCCTCATCAGATTTCATCTTTTAAACAATACTCAGTGCCACCAAGGGATCAGCATAGCTGACATTCTCTTCCTGCTCTCTACAGGGCATGTGCTTCCTACACTACCCGCCCCAGCATTAACGCTTGAGACTTTAATTATAGAGAAGAAGATGATTTCGCATCTGTCTGGAAAACAAGTCGGGTGGTTTTTTTTTTTTCTTCCTCCAAACCCTTTTAAATCCTGGGATTTTCCATCACCAGCCATCAGAAAATTCTTAAAGAGTTTCTTGCTAATCCCTGTCTAGGCAGTAGTACACACACAAACACAAACACTGTCGGGCACTGATACCGATACCGCACACAGACGGATGCGCGCGCGAACACACACACACACACACACACACACACACACACACACACACACACACACACACACACACACACACACCCCCACTCTAGTTGGAGGACACAGCAACAGAAACAAGGCTTCCTGGATCCAGTCTAAATTCTGAGATCTTTTGTTTAAATAGAAGGAAGTTGTGGGGGTGGGGGTGGGGGTAAGGGTGGGGTGGTGGTGAGGGTGGAGTTTTCACAATAACTGAGCAAGTCGCTCTTGGAATGGGGTCTTCAGGATCAGTTATTTGACTTTCTTCTGTGGGGCGGAGGTCGGGGGGCTGATTCTGAGCTGCCATCTGTGGAATGCCTGTTTCTGCTCCATTTGATTCCTTGCCCTCTCACAGGGATGATGAGGATGATGATGATGATGATGATGATGATGATGACAGAAGCTGTGATCCCTCTGCTTCTACCAACCAACAGGAGGTTGGGGAAGTTGAGGAGGGAGGGTAGCTCCGGAAGAAAGAGCAGTTCCCCCACCCCCATACAAAAAAAGCACTATTTTCTGGTGAAAGGATCCCTATGGCCTCTGCCTTTCACAGTGACATGAGCTGTTAAACCATAGGGTTCAGGTGGTAGAAAGATTGACCTGAAGCGTTAGGCAGCCGGCCTCTTCTTATCAGAGATATATTTTATGACTTTTCTTTAAACTAAAAGAAAGAAAAAATCAAAAATCACAGAGAGCTACGAGATGGAGAGACTAAATTGATAGAGTAAGTCACTCTTTCCACCCATCTGTGATAGGTAATTTTGAAATGAAAATAATCATTAGCAAGCAGGGCTTAGTTCCTGAATTTAGGCCCAGATTCCATATCCTAAAACAAAGAAATTGGCTGTCAGCTTTGCTAGGCTGTTCAGTAAAGAGACACATTGAATCCAGTGAACCATTACCAGGTAACTGCAGTATTTATCTTACAATACTAAATTGAAGATTGGAAGGGACCTTAGAAGTCATTTATTTCAAAGGTGATAAGAGTTAGGATTTGAATCCAGGACCTCTAACTCTAGAAGCAGAACCTTTCCATTGTCTCAGGCTACCTCCCACAAAACTTGCACTTGGGAATTCCTTAAAGAAAGCTTATGTTTTTTTAAGGCATGGTACAATAATTGACTAAGCTTTTGTTTAAATTGAATTAAATTTTCAAGAGCTACATTTTACCCTAGGATTTTTCTTTCATGAGAGTTTATGGTTTAGGATTCTCTACTTTTCCTTCTAATCATTTCAAGTGGTAGGCACCCAGGAGGCAGGGTGGGAGAGTGGGCAGAGTACTGGAAGATTGGAGGTTAAATCCTACAAATAGCATATGTGAATGAGACGGAAACTTGATGTCCTCCTCTGTACATTGGGGAAGATAATAGTGCCTACTTCAAAGAATTGTGAGGATCAAATGAGGTAATAGATGTAAGGCATTTGGCAAACCTTAAAGTACTATAGAAACAGACAATATTATTTTGGGGCACTTAATGCTTCCTGGGTTGAACTAAATAGAAATAAGCACTAATGCTTAAATCCTGAGCCCCCAAGGGGGAAAAAGGTGTCCAAAAAGGATTCCCTTGCCCTTTGCTTAATTACAGATTAGACAGATTTAACCAGAGGGTCATCCATTCCCTTCATGGGCAATGAAGAATCCTGCTAGTAGCAAAGTGATGTCTTATAGAGGGGGGCTTTCAGCCCCTGTTAGTGTTATCCTCTAGTATTACAGGCAAAGTCTGTGCTCAGGGCACAAGAAGTAATTGGAGGAGATAACCCATTTTGATAAAGCTATATTTTAGAAGGTCCATGCTAAGTAATTTTCAGATCTATTTATACTTTTCATTAGGTTAAGAGTCTCATTTTTCTTCCCACTCCATTTAGCCTCTCTCTCCAATGCATACACACCAGCCTTTTACTGTACATCGGTCCCTCGGTCTCTTGTTTCAGAGGATACAACTTGACAGGCAACATATCCAGATCTGGGTAATGATAATGGGCTTCTACTATTCAGTACTCAGCCTTGTCTCAGGCATGTCCTAATGAAGATTTCACAAAGTGTTGTTTTGTAGGTATTTAAAGGCTAATGTGTGGCAACTGAAGATGTGATAGGAAAAAGTATTACTGAAATGAAGGATGTTTTATTCTAGAAGATTCACCATGAACATAATCATTGAAAAATGATCGTTTCTAAAAGCAAACTTATTACCCCATGACACTTTTGTGCTTCATTATTCCTAGTATTTAACTACTTATCTATTCAATTTTCACACAAAGCTAATCATTAATATTATTGTAATTTAGGAGTAATTATTTTAAAAGCTTTTTTCTCTGATAGCTGAAGTCAACTTGGCTATTACTGGCACTGAGAAAGGTGAAAGTGTTTATTTTTTTGGTAGGGTTGACATGAGAGAGATTGATTTTGGATGCCAAGAAATCACTTATGCTCCACAGCATCTTCAACTTCACAGCATCATGGAATATGCTTTATCAGAGAGGTTTATGTTAGGCAAAAAGTCTCCCTTAAGACAGATGCCAACCCTTTTCACTTCTTTTTTATGTTCCAAAAATCCTTAGAAAAGTCAAAAAAAGCATTAGAGCCCTTTTAAAAATTATTTATTTTTAGTTTATAACATTCAATTCCACAAGCTTTTGAGTTTTAAATTTCCTCCCCCTCTCTCCCCTCTCCCCTCCCAAGATGGCGTGCAATCTGATATAGGTCTACATATACATTCATATTAAATACATTTTCACATTAGTCATGTTGTAAAGCAGAATTATAACCAATGGAATGAACCATGAGAAAGAAGAAATAAAATGAAACAAAAAAAAAAGAGAGAGAGAGCAAATAGTATGTTGCAATCTGCATTCAGACTCCATAATTCTTTTTTCTGGATGAGGACAGCATTTTCCATCATGAGCCTTTTGGAGTTGTCTTAAAACAGCATTGCTGAGAAGAGTCAAGTCTATCAAAGTTAGTCATCACACAATGTTGTAACTGTGTATGATGTTCTCCAGGTTCTGCTCCCCTCACTCAGCATCAGTTCATAAAAGGTTTTTCTGAAGTCTCCCTGCTCATCATTTCTTATAGCACAATAGTATTCCATTACATTCATATAGCATAACTTGTTCAGCCAGTCCCCAATTGGTGGGCATCCCCTCAATTTCTAATTCTTTGCCACCATAAAAAGAGCTGCTATTAATATTTTTGTACATGTGGGTCCTTTTCCCATTTGAATGATCTCTTTGATATATAGCCCTAGAAGTGGTATTTCTGGGTCAAAGGGTATGCACAATTTTATAGCCCCTTAAGCATAGTTCCAAATTGCTCTCCAGAATGGTTGAATCAATTCACAACTCCACCAACAATGCATTAGTGTTCCATTTTACCCACATCTTCTTCAGCATTTATCATTTTCCTGTTTTGTTCTGTTAGCCAGTCTGACAGGTATGACATGTACCTAAGAGTTGTTTTGATTTGCATTTGTCTAATCAATAGTGATTTAGAACATATTTTCATATGACTATAGATAGTTCTAATTTCTTCCTGTGAAAACTGCCTGTTCATATCCTTTGACCATTTATCAATTGGGGAATGACTTGTATTCTTATAAATTTGGCTCAGTTCTCTATATATTTTAGAAATGAGGTCTTCATCAGAGACACTGGTTATAAAAATTCTTTCCCAGTTTTCTACTTCCCTCCTAATCTTGGTTGCATTGACTTTGTTTGTACAAAATCTTTTCAATTTAATGTAATCAAAAGTTATCTATTTTGCATTTCATAATGTTTTCTGTCCCTTGTTTGGTCCTAAATTCTTCCATTCTTCATAAATCTGACAGGTAAACTATTCCTTGCTCTCCCAGTTTGCTTATAGTATCTAAATTGTGTACCCATTTTGACTTTATTTTGGTATATAGTGTAAGATATTGGCCTATGCCCGGTTTCTGCCATACAATTTTCTATTTTTCCTACCAGTCTTTGTCAAATAGCAAGTTCTTATCCAAGAAGTTGGAGTCAAATAGTAGATTACTATAGTCATTGACTACTGTGTTTTACATACCTAACCTATTCCACTGATCCACTACTTTATTTCTTAGCCAGCACCAAGTAGTTATGATGATCGCTGTTTTATAAAACAATTTAAAACCTGGTGTGGCTAGGCCACCTTCCCTAGCATTTCTTTTCATTAATTCCCTTGATATCCTGGACCTTTTTTCTTCCAGATGAATTTTGTTAGTATTTTTTTTCTAGCTCTATAAAATAATTTTTGGTAGTTTGATTGGTATGGCACCAATAAGTAAATTAATTTAGATGGAATTGTCATTTTTATTATATTAGATCAGCCTACTCATGAACAATTTATGTTTTTTCAATTATTTAGATCTGACTTTACTTCTGTGAAAAGTGTTTTATAATTGTGCTCATATAGTTCTTGGGTTTGTTTTGGCAGGTAGACTTCCAAATATTTTATAATCACATTAAATCATTTTGAAATAAAATTGTACACACAAATATCCTTGTACTTACCTGCTCCTTCATCTACACTTTGCCCCAGCCCCAGTCATAAAGCAACCATTTAGTAATTGGAGGTTCATTTTCATTCATTCATTCATTCACTTGTCATTATCATTTCTTAAATGCTTACTATATATAAGGCACCATGTTAGACACTGGGGGTGGGGCACAAAGATAAGAATTAAATATTCCCTGCTCTCAAGGAATTTAGAGTCTTATGTTCTTGTGTTAATATTTGATTCTTCACATCACTTCTACACAACAGGTAAATATTACTCCAGTCCTCTACTGAAGAAAATGAGGCATAGTACAAAGTCAGAAAGTCAAGGAATCCTGACTTGGAGCCCAACTCCCATGACCACTTAGCTTCATAATGAAGAGTGAGCATTATTTCTCTCTCTTCTCAAATAGCATCTCCATTTTATTTCAACTTGAGATATTTCATTTCTGTGCCTGTGGTCAGTGTTAATGCATACAGACTGAGTAATTTTGAAAATCAAATCCATTTAGCAAAACCACCAAGATCATATCTTTGAAACAATCTCATCTTTGGTCTAACAAAATGTACTGATACACAGGACTCGAAAGTATCAGGGACAGAACATTGGACTCAGAGGCATAACATCTGGATTCTCATCTCATCATTGCTAACTAGTTCTATGACTCTGGGAAAGTCACTCAAACCTTAATGAGATAAGGAAACTGAGACTCATTCCTCATCTGAAAATTGGGATAATAACATGTGTTCTGTCTGTCTTACAAGGTATTTATGCTAATGAGTTTACATATAATAAGTTATAATAATGAGATCATATATACAAAAGACTTTTCTAAGTTATTATGCACTCTACAAATAGCATGTGTTTTCACTATTGCTATTAAACAACCCTTCTTGGCCCTTGAGGTATAAGCATACCAACTTCCATTGATTCATTATTTTAATAACCCTTCCAACTCTGGGTTTCTATGCTTCTGTGATTCTAACTGAATATTACACTCTAGAGCTTATTTGGTCAGTGCAGACTACACTGGTCCTTTAACTGCCCTCATTCTGGGCACCAGACTTCTATTAGAGCCATCTCAAATGAGATTAGACAAATGGAAGTACTATGTGACTTCATTAGGATGGTGGTTCTCCAAGGAGGATGCCTGGTGTATATTTTTCCACTGAAGACTTGGACCACATTCAAAAGGCACAAGTTGCTTATTGTTTTGTTTTTTTCCAAGATTGCAACTATAATAATGGTTATTTATCCAGGCACAAATTTTACAAATTGTTGGCATTTTAGTTGTTATTGCTGCTGTTATTGCTTTGCTTTTTTGTACAGGCAAATAAGAACAGACGATGTAGGTGATCCAGATGTCCTTTATCCCACTTGAATGATCCAGAGATGAAACAATTACTGCTGAACTAGGGGATAACATGAAAGCAGCAATTCCTCCAGGGAAGTGTGATCAGGATGCTGGGTAACTAGAAACCTCACCAAACAAGAATCAATTAAAGGAACTGTGGATATTTAGCTTGGAACAGAGGAAACTCAAGAAATTAACCACATTCAAGTGCTTTGAGAACTATTAGGGAGAAGGAGAATTAAGCTTTTTCTATCTAGCCCCAAAGGGAAGCCTTAGGACCCATGAATAGAAGTCAGAGGAAGGAAAATCAACAAATATTTAGTCTGTACTATATTTAGAGCACTGGGCTAGGTAGTGGGGGGAAGATAGAAAGATTAGAAAAGAGATGATGCCTGTACTCAAGGAACTTGCAGTCTCACAGAGAGCTAAAACACCAGAGAGTGCTATGATGCACAATATTACATGCTTAGTACATTAGAGAAGAACAAAACAAAGTTTTGTGAGGTCTGAGGATGGTGCTTACAGAGTAGAGAGTCTGGAGGCAATGGAAAAATCAAAGAAGGCTTCCTATAATAGATAGTACTTGAGTTACACTTTAAAGGGTATGTATGGTTGAACAGCCCCACTATTCTGCCAGTCACTCCTGTTTGTGACCCTGGATTCCCTCTCAGCTCTTCATTCTCACTCTCCTCCAGGTCTAATCAGTGGTAGAATCATGATTCCACCTCCTTAACATTCTTCCCTCAACTCACACCACCATCAGTCCAGTTCCAGCCTTCATCACTATTACCTAGACTATTTCAGTAGTTTCCTAACTGGTCTCCTCAATAGTCTCTTTCTTCTCTAACCCATCCTCCACAAAGCTGCCAAATGTATACTACTAAAGAATAGGTATGACCATTCCTCTAATCAAAAATGTCTGTGGTTCCTTATTGCGTCCAGAAAAGAATATAACCTTCTCTGGCTCTAGTCTATCTTTCTAGGCTTATGAATGAATGAATGAATGAATGAATGAATGAATGAATGAATGAAAGGCATTGATTTAGTATTTACTATTTGTAATGCACTATACTAAGTGCTGGGGATATAAAAAGAAAAGAAAGTCTCTTTTAAGGTGCTCACAATCTAATTAGAAAAGACACTGTGTGTGTATGTGTGTGCGTGTATTTCATCTGCAAGTCATCTGGAAAGGCCCCATAATCCCTTAGGATTCAGCAGCAAAGCAGATGGTAATGCATTTTTAATGTTATTTCTGCTGATAAAAACAATATCCATTTCTGATGGTAAAACATTTGATAGCACCTAGAATTTTGATGGCAAGAGCTTTCTTTTGGGGACCTTTTGTTGCTGTAGCTATTGAGGAGGCAGAGGCTATAGCACTCACTAGTTAGTTGCTCTGTCTCTTCTTTACAAAAGGTGATTTCCTGGATCATGGTTATGAGGGCTGAGTTGGAAGGAAGTCTAGTCATCTAGGGTGGTGCTATTCCCAGAATCTTGGGTTTACCTATCAATGGCAGTTGGTCTAGTTGCCTTTTGGCAAATATGGTGGCTCCATTCTCTGTAGGAGTTACTCCCCTGAATGATGGTTGGAGAGAGCAGAGAGGGGGAAGTCTGGAAACAGGGACAATGGTCTGGAGAGCACAACTCTACCCCGGGCTCTTGGATTTGGGATCTTGACCTGTCTCTATGGCATCAAAGTAATGGCATTGGTTTACCTAACCTGGTACATACCACTTCTTTTCTCTCACTCTTAGTATTACTCTTCCTCTTGCATTCTCTGATACAGCCAAACTGGTCTACTCAGTGTTCCTTGTACACAACCTTCCACATCCCATTCTCATACCTTTGTGTAAACTATCCCTATTCCTGAAATATTCTCCATCCTCACTTTTACTTCTTGGAGCTCTTAGTGTCCTCAAGATTCAGCTCAAGGTCCTCTTCCTCTAAGAGGTATTCCTATATTACCGTAGTTGTTAATGTTTCCCCAGTGTCACTTCCTTGAGGGTAGGGAATGCCTTGTTTGTGTATTTGTACCTCAGAGTCTATCATAGTGCCTAGAACATGTTAAATGATTAATAATTGTTTATTGATTTGTTGAACAGCAAAGAGAGGGAGGTGGGATATTCATACAAGTGTGAGAACAAAGTCTATGTTTAGAGATCAAAGAATAGGGTTTTTCCATTTTTCTGAAACATAGAGTTCATGGAGGGGAGTAATGTGAGATAAAACTGCCAAAACAATATGGTGCCATGTTATGGATTCCCTTAAATATCAAACAGATGAATTAAACTTTACTCAAAATGGATTAGTAAGCCACTGAGGATTTCTGAACAAAGGAATGACATATCTCAATTTATGCATCTGAAAGCTGAATTAGAGTGGGAAGAAAACGGACATGGGAAGTCTAGTAAAAAGACTTTTGTCTCCAGCTGGACAGTAACTAGACCCAGTAATTGGATATGAGAAGTGAAGAAGTAGAAAGAATCAAAGATTACTTCAAGCTTGTCGCTGATCAGTGGTGCCTTAGAAACAGAAGGAAGAGCAGATTCAGGCAGAAAGATAATGAACTCAGTTTTAAACATTTTTAGTTGGAGGTATTGGTACATCAACGTAGAGATGGCTTGTAAGCAGTTGCAAATGTAGACCTTAAATTCAAAAGAGAAATCATGGCTAGAAATGCAGATTAGAAAATCATCTACATAGATGTGGTGTTTGAAGCCAGGAGAGTAGATAGGCAAGAGGGCCAAGTGATGGAGTACAGATAGAGAAAAGCAGGCAGACTAAGACAGTCCACTGGGGGGAAATCACATTAATTGATCACAGAAAAGATGAAGCACCAGTCAAGAAGACAGAAAAGTTGTGGTTAGAGAGAAGGATAACCAAGATCATATGGTATACTGAAACTGAGGAAAGATCGCATGTCCATTCAGTGGGGTAACCATGAATGTCAGGAGACATAGAAGCTATGTTGATATTTTAATGGACTTATGGTTTCTTGGATCTGGATGCTCCCTTCAATGGGGACACATCTTTCCACTGTCTTTTGGATAATTTGTAGTTTTAATTCTTTAGAAGGCATACAAAATCATTAGAAACATATTGACATCTAAAAATGTTTCAAGGAGCAGCATGGGGTCATTACAAACCCTGACCAATTTGCCAAATGCAGTACTAAAAATTAATAGGTTGGGGTAGAGGATGGTGATTGGAATACCTTGATCAACTGATTTCCCTCTAATCCATGGTGAGATCAGAGCTGTTATGGGATAGGTAAGTGTGACAAAGAGATGTTAAGGTCTTAAACCAAGGGTTAAAAATTATTTCTGACACTGTTATCCCTTTACAATATGTGAAGAAGTTCTCTGATCAGAAGGAATTAAGCATTTGTAAAGGTGCATGCTGTTGTTTGTATTTCATTTCAAAGAGGACCGAGCACTTGTGTGTGAATTGAATTTAAATGAGTAGGAGTCGAGTGAAGTTGTCAGCCTCACTCTCTCCTCCAGAGTCACTGGAGTCTAGCGGCAGGACAAAAGTCAAGACAACCAGCTATGGCCTTAGATGCAATGGATGACCTTGATATCTTTGATGTCTGACCAAGTTCTAAGTGCTCCACAGAGTCTGCTTCAGCAGCATCCATGGCCATTGGAATAAATTGTTCTCAGCCACCCAGTCTACTGGAGGAAATTTTCACATGCTTGGGTTAGACATCCCCCTAATTTACTGATAGATCTGAGGTCTGTCAGTTATCCTCAACCTGGCTTGGTCCATCTGCCAAGATGTTTTCACTGGATGTGACTGATACACATGCTACAGCTTCTTGGGACAACAGGTAAGATTTGGGTGAAAGGTGGACATCAATGGTAGATGAGCAGCCCTGAAAAGGGCTCAGCAAACCCTTATACAAAAGGTGCTAGTATTCCCTGAACACCCCATACATCCCAGTACACACCCAGTGCACAAATATTATCTAATTTTTCAAATGTTATCTCATTTAATCCTCACAACAACCCAGGAAGGTAGATGCTATTATTATTCCCACTTTACAATATGGGAAACTAAGTCAATCAGAGGTTAAGGGACTTGCCCAAGGTTATACAGCAAGTAAGTATCTGATTCTAGATTTGAACACAGGTCTTCTTGAAACCAAGCTTAGTGCTTTGTCCACTGCACAATGTAGCTAGCTCAGATCACTTATGTCCCTAAAGATCTTTTAAAAAGAGAAGCATATCCCATAGGAATCACTTGAGGCAGGAGAGAGTTCTGAAGAATATGATCTTTGAAAACAGAATAAAGAACCAGCTATGGAAGAAAAACCCAGTTCCTGAGAGAGAATTATTCCTCACTTCTGCAGAGAAGTTATACCCAGGGGGAGCAGAATGAGGATACAATGAGAAGAAAAGATGTCAGGGTCCTGATGTGTGTGTGTGTGTGTGTGTGTGTGTGTGTGTGTGTGTCTGTCTGTCTGTCTGTCTGTCTGTCCCCACTATTCACTGACTCTGTTTGTAAGGAAAATGTTTTATTGCTATAATTGTTATGATTCTGTCTTAATAAATGCCTTTGCTTTGAGCTAATTGTATATACTGGCTAATTATTAAAGGTAAGCACACTGGTGGGGGCTCATAAGATATATTTTAGGAGCATGGCCCCTTAAATAAAAATGATAGCTAACATTTATAGGGTATTTTAGAAACATTAACCCATTTGTTGTTCATAACACTTCCTTATATCATTTAATGCTTATAGCTCTACAAAACAGATACTATAGGCATTATTATTCCAGTTTTACCAATAAAGAAACTAGGACTCAGAAAGATGAAGTGATTTACCTATGGTCCCACAACTCAATAGCATCAATAGCAAAATATGAACTGGAGCCTTCCTGATTCATAATATAGTGGGAAGAGCATTGAATTTGGATTTAGAAGATCTGAGTTCAAGTCCTGACTCTGCTACTTGCTATCTATGTGACCTTATCCAAGACACTTTACATCTATATAATTCAGTTTCCTGATCTATAAAATGACAATGTTTTATTAAATGACCTCCAGAGTCCCTTCTACCTCTAGATATATTAACCCAAGACTATAAATGTAGCATTTTTTTTTCTTTTTCCTGACCCGAGAGATCTCAGTAGGCCTGAAGATCCATGCCATCCAGGCTATCCATCAGCACACCAAGTACAAAATTATCTCCTCCCAACCCCCCCTGCTCAGATTACCATCTATTCAGATTTTTTGTAAATGGGTGATGATTCCAGACAAAAAATCTGTGGGCTCTAGGGAGGCTGCCATAGGTGCAACTTCATTTCATTAGCTGAACTGGGAGGATTCTCTCAGGAATGTTCTCAGTAATGGGCACCAATGTGTCTTCTGCCATGCCCAGAGCACATTCTTTTGGCAGCACAATCACTGCCCTGCCTGGGAGCCTGCAAGGCTGACTCACTGAACTATGTGTGTGTATATGTGTGTGCCTTTGTGTGTGACTCAGAGATCTGTCATAAGGACATCATGAGTCATCCCCTTCCTGACAGACACACTGTGTAGACAATATCCAGGATGCACAAAAGTACAGGAAAAGAGATTCTTGGCTGGGGAAGGAGAATTTCTTTTCAGGCAATTGGCAGCTCTGAATGTAAATATGCACACACATACATACAAACACTCAGAGCTAAATTTCAATAGCTGCACTTATAGTTTCTTTTAGTTGGAGAAGCTCTTACCCCATGTGGTTGTTTTGTGGGGGGAAGATTTTTCTCTTTTTCTTCTCCTTTTTCTTTTTTAATAAAGCAATTCTTACTTTATATTATATTTTACTTTATATTTATAATTATTTTATTTACCTTATATGTATATTTAATATATATGGTATACCATACTTTACTCCCTCTATTGCCAAGCTGTAGTGGCCTAGAAATTCTATTCTGAGATCAGAAGCCTAGTTGATAACACTGCATTCAGAAAAACTGGATGAAGGGCTACCCCAAGTCAAAAGTGGAGCCACAATAATGGAAAAAGGGGTCAGCAAATTATAATGGATACTTTTCCCCCAGATGTGTGATCCTGCCAGACTGTGTAACTCCAAACCTGGGTGACATTCAGCCACAGTGCTAGGAACGGTCACTGCATTGTCTTTTCATCGGCGCCCAAGAGCCTATGGTGGCATCACTAACCCAGAGGAAGTCCATTTCTTAAGTCCCTCTGCAGACCAGTTTTGGAGCCATACCCCTTTAAAAGAAAAGAGTACCTGACACACTCCTTTCCATTCCACTTCCCAGCTGTTTTCACAGCCCAGAAACTCATCCAACAATGCAAACTTCCTTCCATGGGCTATTGGATTCAAATGAGTCAGCACGACAGCTCCACCTAAGGCTAGGGACCTGAGTCGGGTACTATTGCACTTTGGTTTATAGAATAAATCTCACTGAAGTATTATAGAATCACAGAGTTAGAAAGAAGAGAGAACATAAAACATCATTGAGTCTCACGCCCTCACTTTGCAGAGTCAGAAACTATTTTATACCTGAAAATTTAGGGGGAAACAAATTCCTATATAGCCAAGCCAATCCAAGAAACATTTATCAATAATAATAATATCCCCCATTAGATAAATGGCCAAAGGATATGAAGAAACAGTTCTCAAAAATAAATACAAAGTATTCACATCCACATGAAAGAATGCCCCTAAACAGTAATAATAAGAGAAGTACAAATCAAAATAATCCTGAGGTTTTACCTCACATCCTGTAAACTGACAAAAATGACCCAAAAAAAATGACAGTGTTGGAGGGGTTGTAGAAGGAGAGGCATTATTGGTGGTGCCATGAAATGGTACAACCAACTTGGAAAGGAATTTGGAATCATGCAAATAAAGTGACTAAAATATCTGTGCCCTTTGAACCAGAAATTACATCACTACATTTATTACCTCCAAGAAAGCCATCAATAAAAAAGAAAGCCCCCATATATTACAAATTATTTATAGCAGTACTTTTTGTGATAGCTAAGAACTGGAAACAAAGTAGATGCCTGTCAGTTTCGAGAACAGTTAAACAAATTGTGGTACATGAATGTAATGGAATATTACTCAGATATAAGAAATGATGCATATGATGAATACAGAGAAGTATAGAGTGATCTATATGAACTGATGCAGAGTAAACAGAACCAAGAAAACAATATACACAATAACTACAATGTAAGTGGAAAGAACTGCACACCAAAAAACTGAAAGGAAATAATAACAAATTCATAAAGATCAAGCAGAACTCATATGAAGAGATAAGAGAAGATACTTCCAACTTTCCTTTTGTGGAGGTGGGAAGTCCACAGGGGTTAAACATTGCACATGGTTTTTTTAAAAAATTATTACTATTATTATTATTTTTCAAATGCTTTATTAACTTCTGGTTTATATCATTCATTTCCACCAGATTTTGAGTTACAAAATTTCTCCCCATTTTTCTCCTTACCCACTGCCCCAAAACAGAAGTCTCACGGGATATCCCCTCCTTCAATATGCTCTTTCCCATATCTTCTCCCATATCCCCTTTGACTTTTCCAGTAGGGCATGGTGGATCTCCATGCCCCAGTGCCTGTATATCTTATTTCCCAATTACATGTAAAATAGTATTAATAATAGCATATATATATTTTTAAACATTTGATTACAAAACTTTGAGTTCCAGATTCATTCCCTTCCTCCCTTATCACTCACCCTTACTAGGAAGATAAGCAATTCAGTATAGGTTGTATCTGTGTAGCTGTGTAAAATATTACCATAGTAGATATACTGTAAAAGACTGACTATATTTCCCTCCCTCCTTATCCCACCTCCCACTTGTTCTATTCTCTACTTTGATCCTGTCCCTTTTCAAAAGTGGGTGCTTCCAACTTCCCCCCCCCCCAGCCTTCTCTCCCTTCCATCATCTCTCCTCTCATCCCCTTCCCCGCTACTCTCTTGTAGGGTGAGATACCCTATTTAGTGTTTATGTCATTCCCTCCCTGAGCCAAATTCAATGAGAATAAGGTTAACCCATTCTCTTTTGCCTTCCTGTTCTTCCCCTCCATTGTAACCATTTTCCCTCACCTCTTCTATATGAGATAGTTTACCCCATTCTGTCTCTCCCCATCTCCTCTCATTATATTTCTCTCTCACCTCTTAATTTCACCTTTTAAGTATCATCCCTTCCTATTAAATTGGTCCTGTGGCCTCTATTATACCTGTAAACATATAAACCCACATTCACATATGTATTCATACACCCTTATACCCTACTGTATAGACATATATATATATATATATATATATATATATATATATATATATATATATATTTCTATTCCCTTCAACTATTTTCATACTGAGAAAAGTTTCATCAGTGACAATGATCATTTTCCATGTAGGAATATAAATAGTTCAACTTTAATAAGTTCTTTATGATTTCTTTTCCCTGTTTACCTTCTCATGCTTCTCTTGCTTCTTGTATCTGAATATCAAATTTTCTATTCAACTCTGGTTTTTTCATCAAGAATACTTGAAAGTCCTCTATTCCACTGAATGACCATATTTTCCCCTGAAACATGATAATCAGTTTTGCTGGGTAGGTGATTCTTGGTTTTAATCCCAGCTCCTTTGATCTCCAGAATATCATATTCCAAGCCCTTTGATCCCTCAGTGTAGAAGCTGCCAGATCCCAGGTTATCCTGATTGCATTTCCACAATATTTAAATTGTTTCCTCCTGGCTTCTTGTAACATTCTCTCCTGAATCTGGGAATTTCAGAACCTAGCTATAATATTCCTAGGAGTTTTCTTTTTGGGATCTTTTTCAGGAGATGATCTGTGGATTCTTTCAACCTCTATTTTGTCCTCTGGTTCTAAAACATCAGGGCAATTTTCCTTGAGAATTTCTTGGAGTATGATTTCTAGGTTCTTTCTTTGATCATGGCTTTCAGGTAGTCCAATAATTTTCAAATTATCTCTCCTGGATCTATTTTCCAGGTCAGTGGTTTTCCCAATGAGATATTTCACATTGCCTTCTAGTCTTTCATTTGTTTGGATCTGTTTAACAGCATCTTGATTTCTCATAAAGTCACTAGCTTCCCTTTGCTCCAATCTAATTCTGAAGGAATGATTCTCTTCAGTGAGATTTTGAGATTCTTTTTCCATCTGGCAAATTTGGTTTTTTAAGGCATTCTTCTCCTCATTGCCTTTTTGAGCCTCTCTTGCCATTTGAGTTAGTCTATTTTTTTTTGAGGGCAATTGGGATTAAGTAACTTGCCCAAGGTCACACGGCTAGGTTTTTGTTTGTGTGTGCATTAAGTGTCTGAGGTTGGATCCGAACTCAGGTCCTTCTGATTCCAGGGCCAACACTCTACTCACTGCGCCACCTAGCCGCCCCTAGTCTATTTTTTAAGGTGTTATTTTCCTCAGTCAGGTTGTTGACTCTCATTTCATAATTTTCTTGCATCGTTCTCATTTCTCTTCCCAATTTTTCCTCCACTTCTCTTATTTGCTTCTTAAGGTCCTCTATGGCCTGTAACCAGCTCGTATTTTTCTTGGAAGCTTTTGGTACAGGAGTTCTGACGTCACTGTCTTCCTCCTGTTCCATGTTTTGATCCTATTTGTCCCCAAAATAGGGGTCTAATATTGGATTCTTCTGTTTGTTTTGCTTCCTTTGCCTGGTCATGTTGCCACTCAATTACTTGACTTTTGGGCTTTTTGCCACAGTAGGACTCTGCCACCAGACATGGGAGCTTCGTCCCAAATGTTGGGGTTTTCCCAGCTGCTGAAGGCATTAGTTGGGTACCCTCTCTGAATGCTCCACAAGCTCTGGCAAGCTGGTCACACACCCTAGGACCTCCATCCTAGACTGAAATCCAGATCCAAGCAGATTAAAGCAAGAGCTTTTAGAGCAATTACTCCTCAGACTGGTGGCTTGGTCCCCCTACATTCTGCAAGCCAGGAGCTGAAGCCACCACATGGCAGCAACTCCACGGCTGCGGCACCTCAGCAGCTTCTCGCCCTGGTGGTAAAGGCTGACTGCACTCCCAACCACTGGATCCCAAAGTCCACCCTGTACTGATCTCTCACTCTGTCCTTAGCATCTATGGGTTGATAATTTTGGAAACTGCCATAGCTGCTGGTGATCTGAAGTCCCTCCAGCCAGTAGCTGGTCAGGCTGTCCTGGGGCTAGAACCTCTGGCTTGTGCTAGGCTAGGCTCCCAGAAGGCTGCACTGGCTGATTCTTGCTGGGCTGTCCTCAGCAGATTAGCTTCTCTGTGTCATTTTTTGGGTTCTGCAGTTCCAAAGTTTGTTCAAAGTTCCCTTTTACATGAATTGGGGGAGGTGGAAACCAGAGCCAGGTAAAAGTCTTGTTTCTACACCGCCATCTTGACTCTGCTCCTCAACATTGCACATGTTTTTGGACTTTTTCAATGCATCAATCAGTTGTGCTGATATACTCCTCTCTTTAAAAAATACTATTTGTCATATATGGGATGGGGAGGAAGAGAGGTATTTGGGATAACTATGGTGATATAAGAAATAGGAAATATCAATGAAACTTTATTTTCAAAAATTGATAGCTAGCATTTTATAGTACTTTAAGGTTTGCAAAGTGCCTTTACAAAGATGATCCCATTTGATAATATTACAACAACCTTGGAAGGTAGGTGCTATTATTATTCCCATTTTATAGATAAGGAAACTATTAAATTATACTATGTATAAGGCACTGTAATGAGCACTATGGCTATAAAGACAAAACCAAGAATAGTACCTTCTAGAAAGATATAACTTGTAAATAATTATATATACATATATATATATGTATATATATATATATGTATATATATATATATATATGTATATATTCAAGGGAGAAGAGAGCCTTAGCAACTGGGAGGATAAAGAAAGTCTTCTTAAAGGAGTTACACCTCAACAGACCATTGAAGGAAGCTAAAAATTCCAGGAGACAGAAATGAAAGGCCATTGGATTCCAGGCATATTTTAAGAGACGTTAACTATTTAAAGGAAACTTTAATTAATATATTTATGGACCTTCTGTGCTTTCAGACCTGTGCATGGCTCTTTAAGAAAGTATCAGAAAATAGAAGATATAATTCCTCCCCAAACTAAGTGGGAGGCAACTAGGTTGAAGATTATCAATAACAGTTATGAGAACCTTTGGTATGAACATTGATTGGACAGAATTGCTGGGAGAATGCAAAGTAAGGCTTCCTGGAGGAGATGCCCTTATAGTAGGAAGCTGTGATGAATCCTTTAGTAATAATTTACTTGAGTGTTTTCCAGTTTCAGTGCTTTTGATATTTTTGAGGTTAAACAACATGATCCAATAAACAGAAATAAGCTGCCATCAGGGTTGGGGACCTGCCCTTCACCTTATCCAAAAAGAATACAACCCATACCTCCCCTCTTCCCCCACCCCCACTTTGGCAACAGCACCAGCTTCTTCAGAATTGGTCTGTGGGTGGGCAAGTGGTTCTTGCAGAAGCTTTTCCTGCTTAGTCATTTCCACACCTTGCTGATAGGCTGAACACACAAAAATATTCAGAACATTTTTCAACCAGCTCATTCCAGATGCATTCATTAACATCCAAATCCATTGAAAGAGGAAATTAATCGTTTCCCCTGGGGCTATTCCCCCATGTAAAGCAACTGTTAATACTACCCCAGATCTGAAGGCGTTTCTTACAAGATTTTTCTATAATTGCTCAGCATTGAAGAGAAAGGGAATGATGATTAGAAATCAACCTATGCTACTGACTCTAGTAGGAATTTGTAGATAGCCTGACAGGTGACCTGGGCTTTGGCTGTGGTTTTAGAATTCGGTAATTTAAATTTAGTGACTTTGCATTATAGTCATAACTGAAATTTTGTGTCTGGGACAAACTATAATGAAGGGTGGGTGTCTTCAGTTGAGCAGATGGGTAGAGGGGAAGCTAAGACACTGTCATATAGTGGAGAAACTCTGGGATATCAGTATAACACAGCAACTAACCAGGCATTTTTCAACTGAAGCTGCTAAGACTAGTGACCTCCCCTTGTGGGTTGCTAGGTTGAGTTCACAGACACTGACTTCTCAGTAGAGGAAGCAGTCTACCCATTCTCATAGTTTTGTCTCATGTCCCCAACCTGGCTATTCTGGAGACAATTCAATGTTTGACTCTGGTCTAAAGGTTCTCCTCAGCAAAGGGAGGAAAAAAACCCAGAGTACAAATGTGAATCACATATGATACTGATGGTTTTATTCCCACACAGAAAAGGGAATGCTAATTATATATATATATATATTTTTTTTTTTTAAATCATAGAATGGTTAGAACATAATCCAGCAACTTATCAATATTGGGCTAATCAGGTGAGAGACTAATATTCAAGATTCATTGGAATTTTTGGAAACCGCTTCTTTTCTAGAGTTGCTAATTAGGCATTTTATGTTTTTATCTCCACTTCCTACAATCAAATCACATCAAGTGGACCCTTTATTTCCAGCAATCTTTCTTGGAGGGGCAATTCTTTCCCTTTTGAGCTATCTTTTTCTGTAACTGTTGCCACCATAATTCCTCCAGTAGCTGATATCCTGCAATTAAGATGCCTGCGAAGAGAAGATACCAGCTGCCTTTTGAGATTCCACAAGAACCTATACTAAAGGAAAGAAGAAACAAATGGGAGGAGGCCTCATCCCAAGCATAGGCTTGCCGAGGAGGTGATGAGCCAGTGACTTGCAGCTGGGTAGTGGAGTAGGGAAAGAAATTCATTCTACCCTAATTTTCAAGATTCTCAGAGAATTGTCCTTGCACTTCAGAACTTGCCAGAAAAAGAGGTCCAAGGGATGGAATCACCCCTTGAGCATATCCATGGAGTGTTACCTCAGAAGTCAATTAAAAGACTTTCTGTCACCCCACATAGTGTGAGTTTCTGAGCCAATATGGCCAACAGGAAGCAGCCAAAGGATATCTCTCTTTCTGTAATGTATGTATATGGGGGGACAGGGATGGAATGGAGAGAGAAGGGTCCCTTCATTATGCATGCTTGAAAACAAGTCCACCCAATGCTTCCACTAGCCTAGAATGTCAGCTGAGTGTGCCTGAGGGGCTGGGGAGTACTCTATAGGAGCACTACTACAGTTTCATGCTGGTGCTGATAAAGACCATTGTGCATGGCAGATGAAGACTAGTCTAGCCTACCATCTGCTCACTTCTAGTTTTGTTGTTGTTGTTGTTCTTTTGGGAGGGGGTAGGGTAACTAGGGTTAAGTGACTTGCCCAAGGTCACACAGCTAGTACGTATTAAGTGTCTAAGGTCGGATTTGAACTCAGGTCCTTCTGACTCCAGGGCTGGTGCTCTATTCACTGCGCCACCTAGCTGCTCCTGTTCACTTCTTATTGTAAACAATTATTCTTGACCATAAATCAAGAATACCAATAAGAGAAACAAAGCAAAGTAACCAGATAGATTTTTCTACAAAGTAGAACCATTGTCTTTTTCTTTAACCAGCCCTCCTCTTCCAAGGAAGACAGACTACATATCCTTTAATTATATGTGTATACTGGCACCAGGGTTTGGATACAACTGCCTTTATTCCAGCCTTCAAAGTCCTTGTTCGCAACCTGTCTCCCACCAACCTTGTTATATGTTACTACTTTTCACACACTGTGGTCTAACTGGCTCTTTTTATTTTTCTCACTCAGGATATTCCATCTGTCTCTCCTTTTGTACATGCTATTCCCAGTGCCTGCAATGTCTTCCCTCCTCACTTTCACTTCTCATAATCAGTTTCCTTCTAATGCTTTTTCCTACTTTGAGACCTTTCCCACTAAACCTTCCCAGCTTCTCACCCCCATATTGTTATTGAGTAGTTTCAATCATGTCTGACTCTTTATGACTTCATTTGGTGTTTTCTTGGCAAAAAATACTGTAGTAGTTTGTCATTTTCCTTTCAGCTCATTTTACAGGTGAGGAAACTGAGGCAAACAGGGTTAAGTGACTTGCCCAGTGTCACACAATAAGTGTCAGAGGTCAGATTTGAATTCCTGAAGATGAATATTCCTAGCTCCAGACCCAATCTCTATATACTTTTCCACCTAGCTGCCCCTTCCCCCATCATACCTTTTATTTACTTTGTTTATATGTTGTAGCTACTTATTTGTGTATATGTTGTATCACATGATAAAATGTAAACTTTTTAAGGGCAGAGACCATCTTATTTTTGTCTCTGTGTCCCCAGTCCCTGGCACAGTGCCTGGCATGTAATAGGACTTTTCCTGAGGCAATCAGGGTTAAATGACTTGCCCAGGGCCACACAGCTAGTAAATGTCTGAGGTCAAATTTGAACTCAGGTCCTCCAGGATGATAGGAATTTAATAAACACTTGCTGATTGATTTTTGCTAGCTAAATGCTAAACTCTAGTTTCTATACTCTTGAAGGATTGCCAATAATGTTAGCACCCTATAAATTTAACACACTGGAACAAAGTCCTAGTCACCTCATCCTAGTTATTGCTCTGCCTTACAGACAAACCACAACTTCATTTTTCACCATCTGCAAAACTGAAATAACTCAACTGACCTCCTCTCTGCCTCCCCACCTAATATGGAAACCAAAAACCCAGATGACATAAGCAGAGCAAAGCAACCGGATAGTCATACAATGTAGAACTCTTATCTTTGACTTTATCTTACCTAAGCAGGAAAGACTGTGTCCTTAATTATGTACGTGTGCAGCAGGGGCAGCAAAGGACATTTCCTGCCTCTTGCTTTACATTGAATCCCTAATTATGGAGTCATGGTGGTGAGGTCTTCTGTTCTTACCTACTCAGATCTGTCCTCTGACCTAAAACATAGGACTGGTTGAGACTGGCCTTTCCCCACTAAGGGATGAAATGCAAATGAAGGAACCACAATTTATTCCCTGATGTGAAAAACAAACTGCCACGAAGGAAATAACACCTCAACCTACAAATACTCAAGCTGTTTGTGTTCAGTATGCTGAGGCAGCTTGGGGCTTCAGCAGATAGAGTACTGGGCCTGGAAGACCTGAGTTTAAAAATGGCCTTAGACACTTAGTAGTTATGTGGCCCTGGGCAAGTCACTTAACCCTTTTTGCCTCAGTTTCCTTATCTGTAAAATGAGCTAGAGAAGAAAATGGCAAATTACTCTAGTATCTTTGTCAAGAAAACTCCAAGGAACACTGTGTACCATAAAGTTCAAACAGTTAATAGCTGGTCAAAATGCAGTGGTTTTTCCATTCCTCTGTGGTCCTTAAAAAAGCAGGTAGGCAGTATTCTCTGGAGCAATGAGCTATTTAGGACTCACCTTTTCCCTTGTGCCCATTTCCGATGGACAGAGGATGATTTCTTTATTTTCCTCTCCTCTCTCCTTCAACCACCACCACCAAGAACAGAAATAGCAGCTAATTACAGAAGTCCATGGCAGTGGGAGACATGTGTATGTGAGTGAGAAGGGAAGCCAAGGACACTGAGGCAGCTGGTATAGGTCAAGCAGTGGGCCTAGGGTTAGGTACTTGAGTTCAGATTCAGCCTTAGACACTTACTATCTCTGTGACCCTGGGCAATAGTCAATTAACCTCTATTTGCCTCAGTTTTCCCAAATATAAAATAGCACCCAATAGGGTTATCTCAAATGAGTATATATACATATACATACTTTTATTTTTTAAATGCTTAACGCAGCAGATCCCCCAAGAATCTCACCTGTTCCTATTAGCATTACAATAAACCTTGCTACTTTGACTGGAAGATGGGTTTGAATGCATGAATTCATTCCAGAAAGAAGTCACTCTATATCCTGACATTTTGGGGTTCCTAGCAACCCCAGGAGGAGAAAAGTAACACTGCAAAACATTCATCTGTACATTTATGGAGAGGGAGAAAAAGACAAGAAAGAGGAAAATGTGATTCACCAATCCTTTATCAGACTACAAAGGCAATTGACTCACTTTGTCTAAGGTTATGATTTCTTTCATTTTTTTTCTTCTTCTGATAGCATGGACTCCTTTCCTTTAGATAGCCAAAGAGCTCATTGATGTGGAATATTGTATATTAGTTCAGCAGGAAAGGTGTGTTGCATCAAGGTGAGAGTGGACAACAGTTGCCAGGCCAGGCCTCAGCCAACCAGTAGCAACCTTTGAGAGAAACAGAATCAGCCGTGGTAGCAGCGCTTCCAGAGCTCTCAGGACACAAAGGCACCTTGATCGTGAACCTAGAGAGAGAACAAAGAAGGAAAAAGATTGGGTTGAGGGAAATAGCTACTGGACAAAGAGAATGGCGAATAAGAAATCAGGTTCAAGAAAAAGACCTGATTAACAGCTGTCACAATTCAGAGACACATGAACACACCCAAATAGAGTAACAGAAGTGGAAATTGAGAGAATGTCCATCAATTGGGGAATGGGTGAAGAGGTTGTGGTATATGATTGTTATGGAATACTATTGCCCTATAAGAAATGATGAACAGAATAGTTTTCAGAAGATCTGCAAAGTGTTATATGAATGGATGCAAAGTGAAGCAAACAGAATCAGAAGAATACTATACAAAATACCAATAATATTGTAAGCATGATCAACTGTGAAAGAAGATGATGATCTAAAACATTTCCAAAGGACCCAGGATGAAAAAATGTTATTCTTCTCCAGAGAGAGAATTGATGAACTCTGAGTGCAGACTTTTCACTTTATTTTTCTTGTTTTGTTTTTACATAACTTCACATGTATAATCTATAACATATTGTTTGCCTTCTCGAGGGGTAAGGGAAGGGAGCAACAAAAAACCAGAATTTTGAACTCAAAATTCTTAAAAATAAATGTTAAAAATTAATCCAATTGGGAAATAATAAAATAAATTAAATATTTTAAAAAGAAACTCATTGAGGTTAATGAAGGGAAGTACCATCAGGAAAAACAAAAGACAAAAGTCTGTACCGATGCCAGTACAATTTATTGGAAGGCTCTTTCTCCTATTTCCTCATGGCCCTCTATGATGATACCTCCTTAATGACAGAAACATGAGAAACAGTTTAAAGAATATATCATTGGGGCAGCTAGGTGGCACAGTGAGTAAGAGCGCCGGCCTCGGAGTTGGGATGACTTGAGATCGAAACCTGCCTCAGAAAATGAGTACCCACACATAAATAATGACTAGCCGTGTAACTTTGAGCAAGTTACTTAACCCCAATTGCTTTTATAAAAAAAAAGAATATATCATCATTGTTGATGAAAAAAGTGTTTATTGTTAAGCCAAGATACAGAAGAAAATATTTATTTAAGTATGTATTTTTATCCACTTGACAATAGCCATAACAATCTGACAGATGTATTCAACACAAAAAGCAGGCATTTGAAATATAAAAATAAACTTAAACATTGAGGAAAGAATGCTTAGCACAGTGCGTGGAACATAGTAGGTACTATATAAATTCTAATTCCCTTCCTTCCCCCTTCCTGAAGCCCATTTTCCTATTGAGAGGAAAGGGATTTTTGGATTCTCTAGGCAGCATAATCCCAGAATCAAGCCTTTTAGCAAAGAAAGATTACCCAAGCAGAACAAGCTTTGAAAATTTATGAGTTCAAGAGTTCAACCACTAGACCTTGACGATTGAATGAAAGTAAGTAATAAGATATAGGACACTCCTAGTGATTGGCTGGCTAATGATCACCCAAACTGGGTCATGGCTTCTTGCAAAGCAAAACCATGAGAGATGGTACGACACACTCCTTGGAGAAAGAAAGAAAAGTAGGCTTAGAAGCCTACTTGGAGAACAAAGTCATTGAGTTACTTGGACAGTGCAGGTTCAACAAGAACTTTGCTTGTTTAGCAATTTCAGAAGCATGGAGAAAGGGACTAGAGGAAAGGACAGATCATCTAAACCACAAAGTGTTACTATAAGTCTTGGAAAGACTGCAGGAATCAGAGACAGGGACTCCTGAAATGAGATGACTGCCCAAAAAACAACCCTATGTTTAATTCCCTTTTGTGGAGGTTGGAGGGGTTGGGGAGGAACTTATGATTTATGGGAATTATGCTTTTGTAAGTCTGTGGATTTTTTAATTCTTAGCATTTTATGCATTTTCTTTGCAGTAAAATTTGGATTGAATGAGACCCCAAAACCGTGTTTCATGATGAGTGTCTGTATATGAGTTGGGGAATTGGCCACACACATCTGGGACACTCTAGATAAGACCTTTAATTAAATTTTATCTCAAAGACTTTCCTGGATTGATCTAGGTAGGAACAGTAAGCCAAAGAAAGACAATGTGGTCCCTTTGGGGTCAGGTCCCCCAAGCTAGTCCACATAAACCCAGAGTCCCTTGTGTGGGAGCCACCTGAGGCACAGTGTAAAATTAATCAAATAGAATATAATAAACTTGAATGAACTGATGCTGAGTGGAGTGAGCAAAACCAGGAGAATATTGTACACAGTAACAGCCACAGTGCTTGATGACTAACTTCGATAGACTTATCTCTTCTTAGCAATGCAAGGATCTAAGAAAATTCCAAAGGACTCATGATGGAAAATGTTGTCCACATCCAGAAAAAAAAAAAAAACAACTATGGAGTCTGAATGCAGATTGAAGCATATTATTTGCTCTCTCTCTCCCTCTTTTTTTCTTCGTTTGTTTGTTTCATCTTATGATTTCTCCCATTGGTTCTAATTCTTCTTTCCAACATGACTAACGTGAAAATAGGTTCAATATAAATGTATATGTAGAACCTATATCAAAGTACATGCCATCTTGAGGTGGAGGGAAAGGAGAGATGGGGAAAAAATTTGGAACTCAAAATCTTATGGAAGTGAATGTTGGAAACTATGAATGAATGAATGAATGAAACAGATAGATGATAGATAGATAGATAAATGGGAAAAAAGAAGGTAATACGCACTTATGTGTTAGACCAGTGGTGTTAAACTTCAAATAGAGGATGATCTCTGTGGACTTTGTGTCAACTTGAAAAACCACAAATTAACATTATCTGTGTTACATTATATTCCTATTTGTTAAACACTTCACAATTGAATTTTAATCTGGTTCAGGCTAGGTGCCCCAGAGTTTGATACCTCATGCTATGAAAATATACAGAGACAAAAATTAAATAGCACCTGTCCTCAAGGAGTTTACCTTCTACCTTTACAAACCCTCTCCTATATTTATAAACCCTTCCCCTTCTCCATATCTAGGCATCTATTAACCTTCACTGGTTGGGCCATGACTACCCTAGGTCACCACTTTGGTGCCCCATTAGATACTACCCTTCCCAGGAAGTGGTTCACATTCTAACCTCTATCCCCTTCCTTCTAAGATCAATGACTTCTCCACCCTGTGTCTATAGTAATACTGGGGTATCTGGGAATATTATATCACGTATGACCTCTACATTCAGCTGGAATCCTGCTCTACATCCCCTGTATAAGACAATGAAGGAGAAACTAAATAGCAATCCAAGGATTTCATGTGCTGATCTTTTCAGAATGGCATCAGGCACTTTGTATCTTCAGACTGCTCAGTAGACCAGAGGTTTCCTCTTATGCTGACTCAGGAATCTTCAGCTTTGCTCTTTTTTGAATGGCTGTCCCAGAAATCATTCAGGATGAGGCTAGCCAAGTTTAGATATTCAAAATTAAAACCCATCACTAGTTGGCTATATGGTGATTGAGCGCAAAATTAGTATGCCTTATAACTGTTTCAGAGGAACCTGTTCATACAATATCATTCATCTAAGATTGTTATGAGAAAAGTCCTTTGTAAACCTGTAAATCTCAAATTACAAGCAGGAGGAGTTCAGAAAAACCTGGAAACATTTACACAAACTTATGCAAAGTAAAGGGGCAGAACCAGGAGAATGTTGTGCACAGTAATAGCAATAATGTACAATGAAGAATTATGAATGACTTAGCTATGCTTAGCAATACAATGATTGAAAACAATTCCAAAGACTAACAGTGAAGCATATCTGCCTCCTGAGAAAGAAGTGATATTGTTTAAATGTAGACTGAAGCATTCTATTTTTCATTTTCTCTTTTCATTCATTTTTTATTCAAAATTTCTTATACAAAATGACTAATATGGAAATGGGGTTGGGGGGGGTTGGAAGGGGGAATGCAGGACAACTGGGATTAAGTGACTTGCCCAAGGTCACACGGCTAGTAAGTGTTAAGTGTCTGATGCCAGATTTGAACTCAGGTTCTACTGACTCCAGGACCAGTGCTCTATTCACTATGTCACCTAGCTGCCTGGAAATGTTTTAGATGATTGTACATGTATAACCTATATCTAATTGCTTACTGTTTCAGAGAAGGGATAGTGGAGGAGGGAGGGATAGAATTTGGAACTCAAAACTTTAAAAAAAATGTTTAAAAAATTGTTTTAGCATGTAATTGGGGGGGATTATATGTATATGCTTCCTAATATATAATATGTAAAATATAATATTTATGCATATGATATTTCATAGATATAAATAAGGAGTGGGTTTATGTTGCTGGGCTTTTGGTTTGGTTTTTTTGGGGGGGGGGAGTCTGAACCCATATTTTCATTGGTTTGGGGAACTTTCCCCTACTCCTCAGATCTTTTATCTTTTTCAAATCTGAATCTTCAGTATATACAATCCATATGCTTTAGACAGTCACCTCAAAACTTCTTATCCTTTCTAAATATCTAAAACATCAGATTGGGACAACCTTGAAGCAATTCTTCTGGAGACAATCATCCTCAACCCTTCTTGGGAAGTGTTGATGGGTTCGCATGTTCCTGGTGCTTGGGGAATCGTTTCTTGAGTTTCTCCAAGAAGTGTCAAAGGGATCAACAGGAAGGGACCTTGGGGAATCCTCAAGTCCAACCCCTTTATTTTATAGATGAGGAAACTGAATTCAAAGAAATGAAATGACTGATTCAAGGTCATACAGGTAATAAGTAGCAGAGGTCAGATGTGGACTGTGGTCTTCTAATTCCAAATCTAGTACTCTTTCCATTACACTATGTAGCCTTCTCACAGAAGAAATATATTCATTTTTGATTGAGGGAGATAGAAAAGGGAAAAATCTCACGAGTCATTCCAAATAGAATAAAAAATGTCTCACATTATTGGGAGCTGGCCAAAGCTTTGCAGGCTTCCTCATTTAGTAATGGTTCCCTTAACTCAAAGACAATAGAATTGTGAAGAATTCTCCACAGGAGATGCTAGTGTATCACCTTGCCAAAAGGTCTCAGAACTCAAATGATGCTAAGCCTATGGCTCCTCCCTAGGGGGCTTGGGTAGTAGACCAAGGTCACTGGCTTGGTTTGTGAGGGAAAGACAGGATGAAGGGTCCTTCCTCTTCAGTACATTTTACTACCCCAGCTGTCTGCAAACCTTGGCTCAACTATAAAGAGCTCAGCCAGAATGTCGGGGGTGTGGTCCCCAATGAGCAAATAGGAAACCTGTAGCTGAGAGGCCACACAAACCTGGTAACAATGGAGAATAAAGTGCAGGCTCTCATACTTTCCAGAGAAGCTTTAGGGCCTCTTTTTTTTTCCACCATCTCATTTTGCTGCTATTATGAGGGGATGCTCACTTGTCAACAAGGGTGGTAAGAAAGAGAATTTGCCACCATATAAAAGTGGTTTTCTTTTTAGCACATAGGAAAAAAAGTTTGAGACTCATAGGATGCAAGGATTTTTCTTTTCATTATAATAGGTGTTTGGAGTCAGACAACCCCAGTAGGGTTTCATTTCTAGGTATCTACTAGCTATGGACTAGTTACAGAACAGCAGAACTGTCAAGAAGCAAACCAGAGATAGCATCTGCTGTCTAATCAATGATGAAGGGAAAGCAGAGAATGGAAGAGGGCAGAAAACTTCCTGGCACACAACAACTGAGGGATGGGATTATTTTTAGTGCCAGGAATCTAGTAACTGCAAACCAAATCCACCAGGGAGGAACTGGGCACATTAGCTCTTTGCTAACACACACCCCAGATTTGGGAAGAGCCCATTTCAAAAGCTATTCAGAAGAATAGATGGGATGCCAGATGGCATGTCATAGGCTCAAAATTTTACAGGAGAAGTCAACCTAAGAGGAAAATTAAATGAGACATTCTCAGGGATGAACTGCTACAGAGACAAAAAAGAACAATTCTAATGGGGATGAAAAAGAAGAGTTGCTTTAAGAAAAAAAATTGGAGGGGGGCGGAGCCAAGATGGCGGAGTAGAAACAGCTCGTCCAAGCCTCTCTGCCCCCAGATTCTCCACAAACTATGTAAAAAAGGACTCTGAAAATCTTCTGGAGCCCCAGCACCCACAGAACGACACAGAGAAGCTAACCTCCCGCTGAGGACAGCCCAGCACCCTGCAGGAAGGACCAGCGCAGTGGTCTGGGAGCCGGCAGCGTGCAGAGCCAGGAGCCGAGCCGAGCCCAGGTCCACGTGAGCCGAGGTTTTAGCCCCAGGGCGGCAGGGCCAGCAGCCGGCTGGAGGAACCCCAGAACACCAGGAACTGTGGAGACGCCAGAATTATCAACATAGACTTGCCTAGGACAAAGTAAGAGGTTAGTGTCCTATGGACTTTGGGACCTGTATTTGGGGAATGCGTCAGCTCCCTCCCCTGGGGGCTAGAAGCTGCTGAGGAGACGCGCCACTGTGTAGTTTTCAGAGGCATTTCCGGCTCCCAGCCTACAAATCGTGGGGAGATCCAGCGATCAGTCTTGGGGGGTAATCGCTCTTGCTTTAACCTCCCTGGATCTGGATTGTGATCTAGGGTGGAAGTTGTGGGTGGGTTTACAGCTTGCCAGAAACGGAAGTTGCCCCCCACACGTTCGGGACGAAAATTCCTCTATCTGGCCTTAAAGCCATAGTGTGGCAACAAGCCCAAAAGTCAAGCAATTAAGTGGCAACATGCCAAGGCAAAGGAAACAGAAAAATGCAACCCTAGACTCCTATTTTGCGGGCATAGAGCGGGAAAAGGACTGTGAGGTCAGAAGTCCTGCTCCAAAAGCCCCAGGGGAAAACATGAGCGGGTTGCAGGCCATAGAGGACCTTAAGAAGGACTTTAAAAATCAAATAAGAGAAGTGGAGGAAAAATTGGAAAGAGAAATGAGAAGGATGCAGGAAAAGTATGAAATGAGGGTCAACAGCCTGACTGAAGAAAATAACACCTTAAAAAATAGACTAACTCAAATGGCTAAGGAGGCCCAAAAGGGCAATGAGGAGAAGAATGCCTTAAAAAGTCGAATTTGCCAGATGGAAAAAGAATCTCAAAAGTTCACTGAGGAGATTCATTCCTTCAGAGTTAGACTGGAGCAAATGGAAGCTAATGACTTTATGAGAAATCAAGATGCTGTTAAGCAGATCCAAACAAACGAAAGATTAGAAGGCAATGTGAAATATCTCATGGGAAAAACCACTGACCTGGAAAATAGATCCAGGAGAGACAATTTAAAAATTATTGGACTACCTGAAAGCCATGATCAAAGAAAGAACCTAGAAATCACCCTTCAAGAAATTCTCAAGGAAAACTGCCCTGATGTTTTAGATCCAGAGGGCAAAATAGAGGTTGAAAGAATCCACAGATCACCTCCTGAAAAAGATCCCAAAAAGAAAACTCCCAGGAATATTATAGCCAGGTTCCAGAATCCCCAGATCAAGGAGAAAATACTACAAGCAGCCAGGAAGAAACAATTTCAATATTGTGGAAACACAATCAGAATAGCCCAGGACCTGGCAGCTTCTACACTGAGGGATCGAAGGGCATGGAATATGATATTCCAGAGGGCAAAAGAACTGGGAATGAACCCAAGGGTCACCTACCCAGCAAAACTGAGTATTTTGTTTCAGGGGAAAATATGGTCATTCAGTGGAATAGAGGACTTTCAAGCATTCTTGAGGAAAAACCAGAGTTGAATAGAAAATTTGACATCCAGACGCAAGAAGTAAGAGATGCCTGAGAAGGTAATCAGGAAAAGAAATCAAAAGGAACTTATCAAAGTTGAACTATTTACATTCCTATATGGAAAAGCAATATCTGTGACTGATGATATCTTTCTCACTATGAAAATAATGGAAGAAGGGGGTGTGGTCATATGAATACATATGTGAATGTGTGTGTATATGGTTACAGTTATATATGGATAGAGGGCATAGGTTGAATTTGTTGGGAAGGGAGAGTACTCAAGGGATGAAATTATGAGGTGAGAGAGGAAAGTGGCAAGAGGAGATGGGGAGAGACAGGTAGGGTAAACTATCTCATGTAGGGGAAGTGGGTGCAAAGGAGGGGAGAATAAGGAAGGCTAAAGGCAAAACCACATTCACATTGAATTTGGTTCAGGGAGAAATGGACATACATACTAAATGGGATATCTCAACCTGGATAGGGAAGGGGGATGAGAGGAGGGATGATGGATGGGAGGGCATCCTTGGGGTGAGGGGAGGTTGGAAGTACCCACTATAGAAGAGGGACAGGATCATGTAGGGAATGGACCAGGTGGGGGGTGGGATGAGTGGGAGGGAATTATAAGCAGCCTTGCACAATATATCTACTATGATAATGTTTTGCATAGCTAGACATGTACAACATATACTGAATTACTTATATCCCAAGAAGGAATGGGTGACAAGGGAGGAAGGAAATGGAACTGAAATTCGAGGTCGTAACATTAAATGTTTCAAATATATATATAAATACTATTATTAATACTCTTTTGCTTATAATTGGGAGATAAGATGTGCAGGCATTGGGACACAAAGATTCATCTTCCTCTAATGGAAAAGTCAATGGGGGTATGGGAGAAGGTATGGGAGAGAGCAGATTGGAGGAAGCGATGTCTTGTGGGACTGCTATTCTGGGAGGTTGGGTAGGGGAATAATGGGGGGAAAATGATTGTAACTCAAAATCTGGCGGAAATGAATGATGTAAAACAGAAGTTAATAAAGTATTTGTTTAAAGAAAAAAAAATTTAAAAAATAAAAAGAAGAGTTGAGTAAAAAAAAAAAAATAAATAAATTACTCATTTATCATCAAAAAAAAAAAAAAAAGAAAAAAAATTGGAGCAGAAATTCAGCAACCAATTTAATTTTTTTTATATAGACATTTACTGATTCCCCTACCCCAGCTAATAGTATCCTCCCTCCCCAAACTATTGTCTATTCTACATGCAAGATGAAGTTATAAGTTTTAGTAAGCATAAAATATCCACTTAAGCTTCGATAAGTTTAAAACTGTATTCAGGGGCGTCTAGGTAGTACAGTGAGTAAGAGTGCCAGCCCAGGAGTTGGGACAACTTGGGATCAGATCTGGCCTCAGAAAATGAGCACCCACACATAAGTAATGACTGGCTGTGTAACTTTGAGCAAGTTTCTTAATCCCAATTGCTTTAAAAAAAAAACTGTATTCAGACTTTTGGACACCTTACATATCCTTTTTATACTTACTATTATAAATATACATGTCACTTCCACCAATAGAATATAAGTATAAGGGCAGTTTCATTGTTGTCTTTTTATCCCCAGCGCCTATCACACACAGTTCCTGGCACCTAGTAATATCCTTAATTAATGCTTGTTGACTGATTGATTGATTGGCTACTACAGTAGGTTGATGGAACAAAGAGAACTGACAACTGAGGCAAAGACAAAAATCAGAGAAACATGTAAAGACGAGTATGAACTGATGCAAAGTAAGTAGAATCAGGAAAACAACAGAGGAAAAACCTATAATAATGCAATTAAAAAAAACATTAAAATGAAGTCTAATATGGAGTAATAATGATGATCAGTTAAATGTGGGAGAAGATGTGGGAAAATTGGAACACTAATGCACTGTTGCTAGAGTTGTGAAGTGATCCAACTGTTCTGGAGAGCAATTTGGAACTAGGGCCAAAGGATTATAAAACTCTGTATACTCTTTGATCCAACAATACCACTCCTAGGTCTGTACCCCAAAGAGATCATAAAAAAGGGAAAAGGACCCATGTGTACAAAAATATTTATAGCAGCTCTTTGTGGTGGCAAAGAACTGGAAATTGAGGGATGTCCATCAATTGGGGAATGGTTGAACAAGTTGTGGTATTTAAATGCAATGGAATACTATTATGCCATAAGAAATGATGAGCAGGAGGACTTCTGAAAAACCTGGAAAGATTTACATGAACTGATGCTGAGTGAAGTAAGCAGAACCAGGAGAACATCGTACACAGTAACAGCAAAATTGTGTGATGATCAACTTTGATAGACTTAGCTCTTCTCAGCAATGCAATGATCTAAGATGATTCTAAAAGATTCATGATGGAAAATGCTATCCATATTCAGAGAACTATGGAGTCTGAATACAGATTGAAGCATACTATTTTCTTTTTTTTTCTTATGGTTTTTCCCTTTTGTTCTGATTCTTCTTTCATAACATGACTACATGGAAATAAAAAAAAAATAATGATGATAATTAGTCTTGGCTCCACAGAAGAAATGAGATGGGAGACTACAGGTGCAGAGTGCTTCATATACTGTTGGGTACAGTCACTTTGCCAGTTTTTTTTTTCTTAACTGTTTTACTTTGTTACAAGGGAGGGACTTTGGGGGGATATATCTGGAATAACTTTGATATAAAAATAAAATAAAGCAATTAAACTTTTTTAAAAAACCATCTTTGTTCTGATTCCCCACAACTGCCTCTTTCTGACAGTGGCAGAAGGGTCAGTGGAATTTCTCTTTTGGAGGAGACCCTAATTGTCACTTGCCTGGGTCATTGAGGGAGGGGTATGTTTCTGAATTCTGAAGACTGGAGGATTTTGATCTGCTATACTTTGCGAGAGCTCCGGGATGCACTTAGGTTTTTTCCCCACAGTCAAGAGAATAAGATCAAGGGAAGGAGGGAGCTGGGATGGGTCTGGTTTAAAGAAACCATTAAGGCAAACAGAATGGAAATGAAAACACTACCAAGTAAATAGCTGAAATTTGGGGATGTCACTCACCATTCAAAAGGGCTACATTTTTAGACAACATAATACTCCATTGCAACATTTATTCTGTCTATGGGATTATTACAGCACAATTTTATCTCTCTATCCTCAATAGTGCCATTTAATTTCTGGAAAATAAAAAGTCACTTTCAATTTCTTTTGCTCCCAAGACTTGGGGGTCATATTGAGTGAATTTGGGGGGAGTTCAGCAGTTTGAACAATCACAAAAGACCTTGGATGGTCTTGGTAACTAGCAAACATGCGCACACATGCACATACAGATTCTATGCCCCACCCCTCCTTTTTCTCAAAAGAAAATTCCCCTCCAATTAGGCTTAGCTTTATTATAGCTAGGTAAGTCAGACTCATTCCCACTTCTGTGCTTTACCTCATTCTGTTGCTCCTAGCCATAACATCCTCCTCATACCTCTCCACCAAGGGCCAGGCCAAGTTTCACCAGTCCCTGGAGGCCCAGCATACATTGACCTTCCGAGTTTTGAAATTTCAATAGCCGCATATGATATGTACTACATGATCATACATTCTTTCTCACTGTTCTGTCTTGTCTCCCTGTTGAGGAAGAAAACACGCTTCACTCTGCATTTAGGTTTTTAGTCTGTCAGAGAACCCTTTATTATTTTACAATCACTGGCAAAGAGAGAGAAAGATTGGCCAAGAGTTTCCCTGCTAGATAAAAACTCTCTATTTAAAGCAATTTTCCAACTCACATTCACAGTTATCTGTGAAATAAAAGGTGAAGAAATTTCAGAGCAACAAAAAAGGACAAAAGTAGTTTTCAGTTATGTTCTAAAGGGAATAATGATATGAGCACAAGCTAAGGAAGGATGTGGTAATACAGGGTATCCAAAAAAGTCTTAGTGCAGTTTCAAGTTAGTAAAGCCTAAAATCGTACTAAGACTTTTGGGACACCCTATATTTAGCACTAAAGGAACAATTGTGCATACCGTCTTACAAAGGTCTGATCAGTCTTCCAAGTTTGGGAGGTGATCTTCTTTGGTATCCTCCTCTGTTGCCCCTTCCTCCCCTTCAATCCTTTCTCCCCCTAGGCAGATGTAGGCAGGTAAGAATTCTAGGGGGGAAAATATATATATATTTGTGTGTATATATGTACATATATACACACACATATGTATGTGTATGTGTACCCACAGAATATTTTAAAGTTTAGTCTATATTAATTAACATTTTCTCCATGATTTTCTTAAGTATAGACAATCAAAAAACAAAAATTAAGTTCTGATTTATAGTTTGCTTCTGAAGTATAAATACTGTCACTGAAATTTTAACAATGGGCTATTGACATCTGGCTCCAGCATACCCTTGCATTGGGGTGGTAGTGGAGGGTGTGTCTCAGACAAACCGAGACCTGGGAAAGACCTTAGCTTAAAAAGGTCAAGGTCTCTCACTTCAACAGAGGCCATCTCCAATCGTCCTGATCTTGGACCATTGGACCCATATGGTTAAGAAGGAGAGAGTGAGGCTGGTGACTTTGCACAGCCCTGCTTCACTTAAATCCAATTCACTTGCAAATCAGGACATCATATTCTTGCTGTCATGGTCCTCTTTGAGGACATAGGGCAAACAACAACAACCACACCAACAGCCTACTGCTTCCAATATTGACCAAATCATCTAATTCTTCTGCAAAGCCCTTTAAGTCACAACAGACTATAACACTCCCCATTTATAAGCTCCTCATGATGTCATTTACTTCAGATCCCTCAGCATCCAAAAAGGTAACTTGACATAACAGATAAAAAGCTGACATTGAAACCAGTAAGACCTGGGTTCGATTCCTGTCTCTGACTCATTAGCTGTGTGACTCTGGGCAAATCACCTGTCAGTGCTTTAGGCAACCATCTAACATTATAACAGGCAAAGAAGTTGCTGTTGTGCATTTACAAAGGGAGTTTCTTTACCTGGGAGTTCCCTTCACCATGTTCCAGTCCATATCCTTCTAGTATTCCTCTCTTTGCTCTAAGCTATGATGTGGCCAGAAGGCTGTTCAAACCTGTTGTGACTTAAATGATTAAAAAAAACCCTGGGGAGCCAAGATGGCAGAGTAGAAACAGCATTTCCAATGTGCTCTGCCCCACACAAATTTCAAACAATGTGAAAGGGAGCTCCGAACAACTTCTGGAGCCACAGCACCCACAGAACGGCACAGAGAAGCTAACCTCCTGCTGAGGACAGCCCAGCAGCCCTGCAGGGAGCGGCCAGCGCAGCGCTCTGAGAGCAGGCAGCACAGCGCGCTGGGAACAGACATCGCAGCACACAGAGCCAAGCCCAGGTCCGCGGTTTTAGCCCCAGGGTGGCCGGGCCCTATGGACTTTGGGACCAGTATTTGGGGAACACGTGGCTTCCTCCCCCGGGGGCAAAAAGCTGCTGAAGAAACAGCTGCACAGAAGCCATTTTGCAGAGTCAGTAGTGGCTCTAGCTCCTGGTCTGCAAACTGTAGGAAGATCCAGCAATCAGTCTGGGGGTTAATCGCTTTTGCTTTAAACTGCCTCGATCTGGATTGTGGTCTGCGGGGAAGTTTGGGGTGGGTATCCAACTTGCCAGAGTGGGTGGAGGCTTTACAGAGGCCACCCAACTGGCAGAACTTGTGAAGACCCCACGTTTGGGCGGAAGCTCCCCTGTCTGGTGGCAGAGTCCTACTGTGGCAACAAGCCCAAAAATCAAGTAATTAAGTGGCAATATGCCTAGGCAAATGAAACAAAATAAACAGAAAAGTTCAACACTGGACTCCTATTTTAGTGGCAAAGAGGCTCAAAGCATGGAGGAGGACTGTGAGGTCAGAACTCCTGCACCAAAAGCCCCAAATGAAAATACAAGCTGGCTACAGGCCATAGAGGACCTTAAGAAGCAGATAAGAGAAGTGGGGGAAAATTTGGGAAGAGAAATGAGAAAGATGCAAGAAAAGTATGAAATGACAGTCAACAGCCTGACTGAGGAAAATAACACCTTAAAAAATAGACTAACTCAAATGGCAAAAGAGGCTCAGAAAGGCAATGAGGAGAAGAATGCCTTAAAAAGTCAAATTTGCCAGATGGAAAAGAATCTCAAAAGCTCACTGAGGAGATTCATTCCTTCAGAGTTAGACTGGAGCAAATGGAAGCTAATGACTTTATGAGAAATCAAGATACTATTAAGCAGATCCAAACAAATGAAAGATTAGAAGGCAATGTGAAATATCTCATGGGAAAAACCACTGACCTGAAAAATAGATCCAGGAGAGACAATTTAAAAATTATTGGACTACCTGAAAGCCATGATCAAAGAAAGAACCTAGAAATCACCCTTCAAGAAATTCTCAAGGAAAATTGCCTGATGTTTTAGACCCAGAGGGCAAAATAGAGGTTGAAAGAATCCACAGATCACCTCCTGAAAAAGATCCCAAAAAGAAAACTCCCAGGAATATTATAGCCAGGTTCCAGAATCCCCAGATCAAGGAGAAAATACTACAAGCAGCCAGGAAGAAACAATTTCAATATTGTGGAAACACAATCAGAATGGCACAGGACCTGGTAGCTTCTACATTGAGGGATAGAAGGGCATGGAATATGATATTCCAGAGGGCAAAAGAGCTGGGAATGAACCCAAGGGTCACCTACCCAGCAAAACTGAGTATTTTGTTTCAGGGGAAAATATGGTCATTCAGTGGAATAGAGGACTTTCAAGCATTCTTGAGGAAAAAACCAGAGTTGAATAGAAAATTTGACATTCAGACACAAGAAGCAAGAGATGCTTGAGAAGGTAATCAAGGAAAAGAAATCAAAAGGAACTTATCAAAGTTGGACTATTTACAGTCCTACATGGAAAAACAATAACTGTGTTTGATGAAACCTTTCTCATTATGAAAATAATTGAAGAAGGGTACATGGCATATGTTCACAGGTATACATGGATAGAGGGCACAGGTTGAATTTGATGGGAAGGGATGATTATTTTTTTTTTTTGGAGGGCAATTGGGGTTGGGTGACTTGCCCAGGTTCATGTGGCTGGGTTTTTGTTTGTGTGTTGGGTGTCTGGGGCCGGATCCGAGCTCGGGTCCTTCTGGCTCCAGGGCTGGCTCTCTGCGCCACCTAGCCGCCCCAAGGAAGGGATGATTCTTAAGGGGTGAAGTCAAGAGGTGAGAGAGGAAAGTGGCAAGAGGAGATGGAGAGAGACAGGGTAGGGCAAACTATCTCATGTAGAAGAGGCAAGGGGAAGTAGTTGCAGGGGAGGGGAAGAACAGGAAGGCAAAAAGGCAAAAGCATATTCTCATTGAAGTTGGCTCAAGGAGAGAATCACATACATACTAAATGGAATATCTTACCCTCACTCACTCTCCTGAGTAGGGGAAAGGGGGATGAGAGGGGGATGATGAAGGGGAGGGCATTCTGGGGAGAGGGGAGGTTAGAAGTACCCACTATCAAAGAGGGACAGGATCAAAGTAGGGAATGGACCAGGTGGGAGGTGAGACAGGTGGGAGGGAAACATAAACAGTATTTTACAACATATCTACTATGGTAATGTTTTGCATAGATATACATGTACAACACATACTGAATTGCTTATCTTCTCAGAGGGAGTGGGTGACAAGGGAGAAAGGTAATGGATCTGAAAATCGAAGTTTTAAAATTAAATGTTTCATAAGATGTCCAGGCAGTGGGGCTCAGAGATTCACCTTGCCCTAATGGCAAAGTCGAAGGGGGTATGGGAGAAAATATGGGAGAGAGCAAATTGGATGAGGGGATATCTAGTGGGGCTGCTATTCTGGGGTGGTGGGTAGGGAAAAAATGGGGGGGAAATGTAACTCATAATCTGGTGGAAATGAATGATGTAAACCAGAAGTTAATAAAGCATTTGTTTAATTAAAAAAAAAAACCCTGTATTTCTCTTGCATAGACAGATAAATAGATGAGTGACAGATAGATGGATAGAGGAATAGATGATAGGTAGGTAGAGAAATGATAGAGGGACAGACAGAGGGATAGAAAACTGTGCCACATAAAAAATTCAAGACAGTTTCTGGGTAATCATTTTATTAATTATTTTAGTGAGTAATAAAAGGATGGTCATTTGGCCATCTCTCCTAAACCAAAAACACATCATGGCAGCTTCTTGATGCTTATATTACCTTTCAAAGAGTGTTCTCAACAGGTGGCAATCAACTCTGATTGGTTAACAATTAATAATAAGAATGAATATTACAATGAAAGGCGGACCTGTTCTAGTGAGGAGCTGGGAGAAGTCACCCTGCTTACTCAGACCTGTCTGACATGAATACAATGGACTAGATTTCATCTAGATTAGATTTTCTTTGTAAGGTTTTTCTAGATGGGCCGTCATCAACTCCACCTAGATAAGATGGCCAGGTGGGGTAAATTTGGGGGCAAGGTTAAAGATCTTCTTGAAAGACTAAACTTTAAGTGAAGGAATAGGAAAAGGGGAAAATCCTGGATCTCAATAATTGATGTGAGGGAAACAATCATTTCTCTCATGATAGATAGAGGGATACAGGTAGATAGGTGGGTGATAGAGGGATAGACAGATAAAGGTAGATAGAGAGATAGAGGGAGAGATAAATGACATGGAGATAGGTAGAAAGATAAATAGATCAATGATAGGTCATATTTATTAAGCTCTTACTATGTGCCAGGCCCTTGCTAATCACTAAGGATACAAAAACAAGACAGGCCCTAATCTCAAGGAGTTTACATTCTAATAAGAGAAGATGAAGCATAAAAAGGCAAATGAGGAATGGAGGAGGGTGAGGAGAAAGGTGCTCCCCCAGAAAGCAAAGCTGTCAGTGCAGAGATGGAAATGAAAGTGAATTGAGCAAGGAGGCCAGGGCTTCTCAAGACTGGCAGTTGCAGGGGTTCACTAATCAGCCAGGAGGCCTCAGGGGCTGTGGATTTGGAGCAGACTGACAGCTCCAGGTACAATCTCAAGTCCTTCTCCTTAACCCTATATGAGATGTTATTTTAGTCTTCAGTTGAACCAAAGAAAAAGACTGCCAAGATCCTGAGGGACCCAAGTGATTTTGTCCCAGTTTACTCCCAACCAGAGATTATATGTGACCTTCTTTTCTCTCAAATCTCACTTCAAAACCACCTTCTTTGGTACTTCTCACAGAGATGGCCTCCCCTTGAGAAATTGATTTTTCCTATTAAAATCAGCTGAAGAATCCCTCACCTTGGGGACTCAACTGATTGAATATTAGCTGGCCTGTATTGGCTGATTTACATATGGCCCATATTAATTGTGCAGCTGAGGTCCTCAGAGTGCCTCATACCTAACAACCTGCCTTTAGGCAGGAATCATATTGCTGCAAATATCCCAAATCGTCAGAAGTAATGGTGGAAACTCCTGGCTTATTATCAATAATAAATATCTGTTATGGATTATATTCCAAAATGCCTCAGGGGCTTTTATTTTTAGGGGAAGGATATAAATAAATAAAAAGGAGAGTTCAAGAGAGAAACTTCACCAAAATCAATGGAATTTGAATGAGGCAAAGAAAGAAGGTTGTCTGAAGCCTCAGAGGAGAAGACATTTGTATCCATGATTTATTTCAATAGGAATTGATCTCAACCCACCTGAGGTTCAATCTAATTAAATTCAATAAGCATATATTGAGCATCTACGAATGGAGGAAGCACAGGACAGTTGTCAAGAACAACTGGGTTCCATTACCTCCCCTTCCCCAGACAATTATTATTTGTGGTGTTGTGTCTTCAGTCATGTCCAGCTTTGTGTCGCCATTTGGGGCTTTCTCAACAACAAAGATAATAGTTTTTTGTTTTTGTTTTTGGTTTTTTTTTGCTTTTTGGAGGTCAATTGGGGTTAAGTGACTTACCCAAGGTCACATGGCTAGTAAGTATTAAGTGTCTGAGGAAGCATTTGAATTCAGGTCCTGACTCCAGGGCTGGTGTTCTATTCACTGCACCACCTTGCTGCCCCTAGTTTGCCATTTCTTTCTCCAGCTCATTTTATAGATGAGAAAACTGAAGCAAACAGAGTTAAGTGACTTGCCCAGGGTCACACAGCTAGTAAGTATCCGAGGCCAGATTTGAACTCAGGAAGAGGAGTCTAGTCCTGATGCTCTATCCACTGTGCCACCAAGCTGTCCACTATCTGTGTTACTCTAGGAAAAGCAGTTCACTCCTCTGTGCCCCAGTGTTCTCACTGGAAAATGTGAGAAGTTGGACTGGATGAGCTCTAAGGTCCCTTCCAGATCTAAATCGATAATCCTCTGATTCTACCTCTCTTCTAGGTATTGTAGGAGAGACCAAGCAGCTAAAAAAGTGAGCCCTTGTACTAAAGGAATCTAGAATCTTGCTGGAGGAAGATATGGGAAGACAACACATGCACATGAGAAACACATGTAGCACTGTTCTCTGGGCTCACCCCCCTCCAACTCACATTGATACTCAAAGGTTACACAGACAATAGTGCAAGAAAAATATGTTTAAGAGACAATTTGGTAGAACAGAAAGTGACCTGGGCTGGGGGTCAGGAATCTGGGAGGTTTAGTTCTAACTATTAAGTCACAATCTGACCTTGGGCAAGTCATTTCCCTTCAGTTTCTTCTTTTGTAAATAAGAGGATTCATTGATGGTAGACACAAAGGAAATGTAAAGATGTGGTCCATATTGCCCCACCCATGGGAATGTTGTAAAAGGTTCCCTCAGCTAGACATAGGAGGGCACAGACTTGATATGATGGAAGCTGGGCAGTCACTGAGATTTCTGAGCAGGAAATTGATGTGATGAAGATTACTTTGCCAGCAGTATGCAGAATGGATGGGACTAGCTTGCTGCATGGGCTAAGTTTGGAGGCTGTTGCAACAGTCCACGGGATAAGGTGATAAGGACTGGGATGCTGTCCATGAGAATGAAGAAATAGAAATAGTGACTGGAAAAGGTCTTTCCAAGGAAGGATGAGTAGAATGTGGTGATGCATTAAATCACTTACATGTTGGTCAATCATTGGGTTGTGTCTGAGTCTTCCTGACCTCATGGATCAGAGCAGCCAGATTCTTTTATCCTCCACCATCTCTCAAAGCCTGTCCAAGTTCATTGTTTCTATGACACCATCTATCCATCTCCTCCTCTGCAGTTTCCTTCTCCTTTTGCCTTCAGTCCTTCCCAACATCAGGGTCTCTTCCGTTGAGTCCTGTCTTCTCACTATGGGACCAAAGTATTTAAGCTTTAGCTTCAGTATTTCACCTTCCAGTGAATATCCTGAATTGATCTCTTTAAGTATTGATTTATTCAATCTCCTTGCTATGCAAGGGATTCTCAAAAGCCTCCTCCAGCACCACAACTTGAAAGTAGCACCAGACAGGTAGTACCTACAGCAGGATTTGAAATCAAGTCTTCCCATCTCATTCTCCACCCACCGCCACCATGGAACTGCCCTAGTTCAGATCTCCCTATCCACCTTCCCCCTTTGTTTCCAGATGAGAAATTTGAGACCAGAGAAATTACATAGTTTGCTTTAGGATCATAGAAGTAGGTTAATGGCTGAGCTAGGAACTAAACCCACCTCCTCTGACTACAGGCTGCACTCTACCTCCCTAGCATGGTAAGAATTTAGTGAGGTTACTTCATGGGGATGCTTTGTTTGTTTTATTTTACAACCACAGAAGTAGCTGTTTCCTATAAGGTCCTCTTTTCTAACATCCTAGGGTCCAATGGTTCTAGATTGCCCACTAAGGTTCAGGAAACCACGTGAGACTTAACCTTCCTCTTGTGGTCCTTACCTTGGCAGGCACAACCTGCTGGCCCACTTTCTCCTCTCAGGAGATTTCCCAGTGACATTAACTTAATTGTTCGATTTTATGCTTTGGTGCAGAGGCTGAAAGGCCATTAAGCTGCTGTTTCACAGCTAATAGTCAGTTAAGTACAATAGCATTGAGAGGGAGGCATTTTCCTCTCTGTGAGTTGATGGGCCTTTGGGCCCTGGTTCTTTCTTGCCCCCTTTCCAAGGAGTTCAGATAACAAAAGCCCACCTAATCATCTACTTAGAAAAAAATAAATGCTGGATTGCCAACAAATTCAGTCATTTTTCTTCATTTCTTTTTAAAATACCTATGCACACATACATAGTCACAAGAATAAATTAAGCCCCCCAGGAATGCACATTTTAGGATAAAAATAAGTTTCCAACTCTTTTTGAAATGTGGCTTAAATGAGGTTAGAGTGGGCTGCAATCTGGCTGCTGCGGACCTTCCCATGGAAGGCTATAACCCCAAACGTGTGCATGAACATAGCTCAGCTTTTATTTCTACTTTGAAATGCAAATAAAGGAATCCTCCATGGAGGCTAAAAACACCTGCGCCTTATCATTAGAATGCCCAGGAACCACTTTTGCTTCCCCAAGGCTACACTTGACCAGAATCAATCATTACTGGGTGCCTTTTGTGTATTCTGTGTAGCAACTTGCCCAGGGTACATCTGTCCATTAAAGGAACATGATAACAGTGTTTTGTTGTTTTGTACTGGTTTTCTAAAGGGTGCTGCCCTACATAAGCCAGAATAGTAAGTACAGCAATCAAGTAATTTAACATATAATGGTAAACTGAGGACCAGATCCCCCTCATCCCCTCAGCCTTCATTTTTACTCAATTCAGCTAAACATAACTGAATTTTTTAAAAAATTTGTTTTTTAACAAATTATTTTAACAAAAAATTGTTTTTTTTTAACCTCACTATACTTTGTTTTTTTCTGCATTTGAAGATGGCATACTGGGGGCGGCTAGGTGGTGCAGTGAATAGAGCACCAGCCCTGGAGTCAGGAGGACCCGAGTTCAAATTTGACCTCAGACGCTTAACATGTATGAGCCATGTGACCTTGGACAAGTCACTTAATGCCAATTGACCTGCTTTTCCCCCTCCAAAAAGCAAAAGCCAAAGAGAGAGAGAGAGGGAGAGGGAGAAATGGCATATATGCTATACCTTTGAAAGAGAACATGATGTGGTCATAAGGGCCATAGAATCTTAGGTCTCCAGTTGGAAATGACCTTAGAGTGCGTTCTTTTAGTCCTATCTCCCCATTTTCCAGATTAAAAAAAAAAAAAACTAAGGCTGAGAGGTTAAGAGTCTTGTCTAAGTGAACATGGTTATGGAAATAACATGCTAATACAGCCAAGAATTTAACTCATCTCATGACTCCATGTTCAGTACTCCAAGTGCATTGCAACCATCCTCCCCCCATAAAGCACTGGTTTTGGTGTTGGAGGTCCTAGGATCAGACCCTAGTCTTCCACTTTTGATCTGTGTGACCTTAGCTAGATCACTTAACCCCTCTGACCTCAGTTTCCTCAACTAAAAATTAGGGGGTTATACTCTAAGGCCCTTTCCAACTCTAAATCTCTGCTCTTATGACCAGAATTGTCCAAAGTTGTTGATTTTTTTGCAGTGGTTATTTGCAGAATTTGTGACTGGTTATAACTGACTCACAAACCCATAGCTGATCCACCAGCTAGAACTTAAGACACATTCATGCCAATAGATCTATAAGCCTGTCCTTTACTTCCCCCAAAGGCATGCTGACTCTTTGTACGGTAACAATAAATGGGAAACTGAGGGGGCACCTGCAATTTGAGAAATGACTGAAAAATTATGGTACATGGGTGTAATAGAATATAAATGTGCTGTAAAAAGTAGTGAAGGGGACACCTTCAAAACCAAGTGAGCAGAACCAGAACACCTAACACAATAATAGCATTGTAAAGACAAACAACTCTGAAAGACTTAGAAACCCCAATCAATGCAACAGATCAACCATTATTTCATTAATAATGAAGCATGCTACCTCCATCCTCGGAGAGGCGATGGACACGAGACACAGAACAAGACATTTTTCAGGACTAGAACAATACGATAATTTTTTTGCTTGACCATGCAGATTTGTTACAAGGATTTTCTTTTCTCTTTTTCAATAGTGAGGGACTATGAGATGGAGAGAAAATAGATTACTATTAATTTTCAAATTTAATTTTATTCATATTTAATTTTCATATTTATATTTATATCTTTGTTCCATTTAAAGTTCTGAACTGTCTCCTTCCCTCCCCACCCTATCCTAGAGAAGGTCATCATTTAGCCCAGTATATATGTATCCATATATGGATACATATATGTATATGTGTGTGATGCGTATGCACATATGTACACACATATACAGTATTGTTATATATATAACCATACTATGAATACTTCTATTTATCAGGTTCCCCCCCCAGATGGATAGCATCTTCCTTCAAAGACCCTTTGTAGCTGATTTAAGTATTTAATACTCAGAATAATTTAGTTGTTTTAGATTACTATTAGTTGAAAAAAATAATATAAAAAAGGCATGCTGACCTTTATTTGGTTTTCAATTTCTTTTACAATTTGCATATCACTGGACAGTGAGTGACCTAAGTAGCCAAAATGCGTTATATCTTTCACTTCAATATAGTCAATGAACATGTATTTTTAATTGATTAAATCTCTCAGAAAAACAGTAGCCTTGTTTACCCTGGGAAAAATCACTTAAGTTTCTCAGACTCTGTTTCTTCATCTATAAAGTGATGCTAATAATAGCACCTATATCCAGTTGTTGTGAAGTCAAGACAATATTCATCAATTTGCAATTAAATTAATTTGTATCCAATTAATTTTAATCCATTCATTTGTGTTAATCAATTTACAGTTATTATATAAATATTAATTATGAATATTAGTTATTAAATTCCATTAAAGCATCATAAGTACTAGTGGCCAAGTTCAAACAGGTTTAACTCAACCTGGCTGGTCCTTTTAGAGTGAATAAAAAGTACTTCCTTGTCATGGGCTGGTACCTGATTGCTGACCTCAGACTTCATGAAGTTTATCAGTGGTCAGGGATGATACATTCCCTCTAGGAAATGATCAGAGATCTTTGTAAATGGTCCACAGGTGTGATTCAAGATACCATTAGGAGCAAACAATCTGTAGATTAATGTCTCCAGGATTTGTGATGGTATTTTGTGCCTATTGAGTTGGATGACTTTCCCAGATGTCAGTAAATGTATCCAGGCCCCCATTTCTAAATTCCTTATTTCATACCCAAGCACTGGGCCATGAAATAATTCAATTAGTCCTTGGCCTATAATATAGTCGTACTGTACTCCAACTTTGATGACAAATATAAAATTATTGGTCTACACTGATATGAGTAACCATCATACCATATTGGGGATAGCTTTAAGTCATTCATTTAAGTATCATTCATTGTAGCTTAAAATAAACTATATAATTTTTTAATTAGAAAGGAATTTCCTCCCTTTTCCATTCACATGTACCCTAGAAAGGAGTCTGGGTCTAGTGTTCTCCATGGCTGGGCATAGATAACATTTCCTGGTTGTTTTCAGAACTGTAATTAAGTTTCTGAATTAAAAACAAAGGCTTGAAGGAAAGTTTCACTTAATCTCTCTCTCAGAGACAATCTGAGTATTCAAAGAATTTCTAGCTTTTCAAGCCAATCTTTCACAGCTCCCAGGAAAGATTTCAAACACCACTCCAGGCACTAATAACCTAATGCTACAATAATTCCAAAACAAAAAGGGTGTTCATTTAAAGAAACAAACAAACTGTAATCCAGACTTATTTAAAATACCTCCTCCCTAAAACAAGGCACAGCAGTGAGACCATTCCTCTGTATTAGGCTAATGGTTAACAAGTAGACTCTGTCCCAGCTGCTGGGTTAGAATGTCACATCCCACTGAGGGAGAATCACCTCTGTGAATATTAACAAGCACAGTGAATGGAGAGACAGCCACTCATTTCAGCACCAAATTAGGCTATGGAAATACAAACTGAAAACCATGCAAATATTTACCTTTAGGGACTTATCCAAGAGACCTCTGTGGGAATAAAAAAAAAAAAGACACATGTTTACCAAGAATGATTTCTAACAAACCCATCTGAAGACATAACCAGAATTTCATTAAAATAGACTTTTCAATGGTTGCAGATTGTTGTAAATATACTAACTGTAAAATCACAAGCCTTGATTTTCAAATGCCCAGAGATAATAGAGATGGGATACCTGATCTCCACTTCCCAAACTGAGCCCTTTTTGCAGAGGACTCCTGTAGCAGAGGATTTGTGGAGAAGTGAGGCTACTTTATCTTTATATATAACCTACAAGAAATTGGTGCCGAGCTCTGAGGACTGAAACTATTTCACTTTTGTCTTTATAACCTTAGCACCAATGTGATACTCTTGTATATATTTAGATGTGTAATTGTTCTCCCTTAATATATAAGCTCCCTGTCACTGGGGATTGTTTTATTCATCTGTATCCCCAGTGCCCAGCCCAGTATCCCCAAATCTATTAGGTGCTTATAAATATTAATTGATTGATTGCTTTGTACATAGACTTGAAACAGAACTGATTTGTTGTTGATTTTTTGGTCTAGATCTGTTATTTTAACAGGTGACAAGTATTCCCAGTATGGAAACTCACTCCACTGATATATATTAGTGAATTCCTCTGTAGTTTATAGTCTTACCAGAGACAGAACTTGAATTCAGGACTTCCTGATATTTTATTTCTTTTCTTCCTTCCTTCTTCTTTCCTTCCTTCTTTGGCAATCGGGGTTGACTTGCCTAAGATCACACAGCTAGTGTCTGAGATCAAATCTGAACTCAGGTCCCCTTGACTCCAGGGCCAGTGCTCTATCTACTGTGCAACATAACTGCCCTGCTTCCTGGTGTTTCTAAGCCTAGTCCTCTCACTCTAAACCCCACTGCCTCACTGTGTCCAAGTTAAAAAATCCCAAATGAAAAATTACTTCCAAAGGGCATTTCCCCAGCATCTAATAGACAAGGAAAAGCAGATTATCAGGACCAGAGACCAAGCAGGAAGAGGAAAGGGTGTTCAGCTAGAAACTCAGGCATAGGAAGCCACTATTCAGGTATGACTTACTCATTCATGTTCTTTTTAACCTGATTTCAGCAGCAAAAAAAAATGTTAGGGTTTGAGGGAAACACTTTATGTTTTCTCCTAGTCCCTTGAATATCCTCTACTTTCTGAGAAGGTCTTGCCACTATATCGCTCTAGTACTTTATGTGTTTACAAAGAGCTTTTACAAACCCAATCGTCTCCTCATACAACTGAGGTGGAAGGCCAGCCCTGCTTTCAGATAAACAGATGGAAACTCAGGTGAGGTAACTTAGCAAAGGTCACACAGCTAGTAAATATTTGTGATTTGTGTCACTCTGGGTCCCTGACCCCAAATCTAGGACTATTCCACTGCACTACTCTGAATCCTAGAGAAAGACAAGCTGCTGTTATCCATTAGATCTACATCAGTATAGAGTCAGAACTGCCCTAACTCTAGTCAATCAGACTCCCTAGATTTCTATTTGTTCCCATTCTACAAAATTCAGGATTATGGGTCCAATCAGTCAGTCAATAAACATTTGTAGCAGTAACCACACTGGCATACCCAGGACAGCTGCTAGCACAGGTTCTCACATCTGCTTTACTAGGAAAGAGTGGTTTAAGGGGTCAACAACCTTTTTTTAATTACATTCACTAATTCAGGGGAAAAATCAGCACCCTGAACTTCAGAGAAAATACAAGCAGAGAAATAAAAGCCAACAGACAGGGATCTGACTGCCTGAATCAACTATACACCTTACATACATCCCTGGATCCAGAGAGCCTTTCATCTAAGTAGTCAAGGAGCTCTGAACTTACCGCCACTCGGATTTCGACCATAAGTGAGGACCCAAAGTAAAATACAAATTCAGAGTATTTATACACTTCGAAGAGCCAGCCCCCACCCCCATACTGTGTCTAATTAGAAATTAGCAAAAGGTGTGAAAGTCTTCCTGCAAGTGAGCCTCCCCTAAGAATCTTCCCTTAATGGGCTCCACCTGAGGCCTATTAATGGCCAGGGAAAATCTTCTATCCCCTTAACATTACAACATTTAAAGTGCTTACTATGTGTCAGGCCCAATGCTAAGAGCTGGGGATGTGAAGAGTAAGACAATCCTTGCTCTTGAGGAACTCACAATCTAATGGGGGGGATGAGCACCTAAATGGAAACAAGCCACATAAAGGAAAAATTGGAAATAATCAACAGAGAGAAGGCACTAGAATTCAGGAGCAGGAAAGGCTTCCTGTGGAAGCTGGGATTTTAGCTTGAAGGGAGCCAGGGAAGCCAAGAAGAGGAGTGTGTGCACTTTGCTCATTGTCCCCCCAGGGTTCTAATGGGACTCCTAAGGGGCTGAAGTATCTTTTCTTTAGTGTCATTGTCCCAAGCGCCCCTTCCAGGAGTGTTCCCTCTCCTAATGCTATCTAGCAGTCCCTAGTGCCCCAGTTCCATTGAACCACTTAGCAATAATTAGTTTTTACAAAGGGATGTTTTGTGATGAAAGTGCAAATGTTTAACCTCCCCCCAAACACCTCAGGGGCACACATTCCCCTATCCCACCTCAGTATTTGGGGAGAATGGGCTCACACCTACCACTGTCTCTACATAGCATTGATTCTACCAAGTTCACATCCAAATGGGCAATTGATGTCAGATTTCTTCTTATCTATTCAAGGATTACTCCTTGCTTCCTGAGGTGATGATGTTGGGCTAGCTTCAAAACCCATTATGGACCCAACTCCCACGCTCCAGGATGCCTAGATGACCAGATGCCCAGATCACCCACTCTCCTGACCCTTTGGAATTCCCAAGGCCACACATCTCCAGTCTCCTCCCCTAAAATGAAAGAACATGGAGACAGGAAGAAAACTGAGGCCTGTATTCATACCTTGGAACAAAAGGACCCAAATCCTTTCCCCTCACAACATTGTCTCTCACTAGATGTTTCTAGCAAAGGTATCAGTCCAAGAACAGAGAGCTAACCAAGATAGACTGAAGCCTTTTGAAGTTTCCCAAAGTTCCAGAATTGAAATTGCAAGAAATCAAAAAGGCTGCTATACATTCTTTGGGTAACAGACCCAAACCCATCACAGGCCTGCACCAGAGTCTCATCAAGGCAGTCCCATTGTGCTTCATCAAGACTCTCCTGCAAGCAAATTTCCTGACTTCTTATGGGAACTTGAAGTAGCAGCACTTTGGCAGGGGCCACTTCCCCATTCTATAGGTTTTTGAGCTGGAAATGGTTTAGAGATAATCTAAGCCAGCTCCTTCATTTTGCATTTAGCCTAGGTCTAGACTGGAGCAGACCATATGTGGAGATGGAAAGGGTAGACAAGGATTTCACATGGAGGCTGTGCAGAAAATCTAAGGGAGCGTTTAAAGGGTTTTAGTTTTCTCAGTGAGAGATAGAGATGAGACAGAAAAAGAGAGACAGAGGTAGAGACCAAGAAATAGATAGATAGTGACACAGAAAGACAGACAAAAAAAAGATTAAAGACTGGAATCACACCTCTGAAAGTCTTTTGAGTAGATCAATTTTCTTGGTTTGGTGACCAATCATCACTGCCACAGACTACAGTAGTGGGGACCATGCGAACTAATCAAGAGATTCTTGTCATGCATGTCCTTTAGCAAGAGTCCCACCCACCAGAAGGAGCCTGGACATATATTCATCTCTATGATGTATGTTCCAGCCAGAATACAAGTATCACCTGAAGTGGCCAGGGGCCCCTCTCAAGCCTAAGCATGCTCCATTGGGTTTGCTCCAATCTAACTCCCCCAAATGAAGATGAGGAAATTGAGACCCAAAAATGTTAAATGGAGGCCCAATGTCATCCAGGTATTTGTACTAACACAGAGAATTACCTATAGACCCCATTGAGAGTAAACTTTCAGTAGTAATTCTTGGGTTGCAGGTTAGTCCCAAAAGGAAAAAGAATTCTTGTGTACAATATTCTCTGCCTACTGCCAAACCATAATGTGGAACTTTGGGGAGCCAAATTCTGGCCATGAGTGACAGGTGTGTTTTCTAATTGACTTTAGAGCTAGAAGGACTAATGACGGTGCTAGAACTAGGTTCACCTACAAAAGGATTGCTATACCCTCCCTTAGCCCTTTTCACACTTCTCCTTAATGGTGAACAAACAAAAATTGCTGTGGAACTCAGGATAGGGGTAGGGACTGTGGTTGACATCTCATCATCCTGTCTTATGATGAGATGTGGAGTAGTGGAGATGTGGATAGAGGCTGGTCCTGGACCCAGGAACACTTATGTACTTTACTAGCTGTGTGTCCCTGAGCAAGTCACTTAATCTCTCCCTCAGATAATAATAGCACTTCCAGGGTCGTTGTGAGGATCAAATGAGATAATATTGATAAAAGCTCTTAGTGCAGAGCCTGGCACATAGTTGGTTGGTTGTGTTTGTGTTCAAAGACCAAAATGGCATCACTATGTCAGGGTCAAAATACAGTGTGTCCAACTGTGGCTCATCAAGCTCGGAAGGTTCTCTCACAAGTCAGGCACAAATAGTCTCTATGAACATTTGGAGTGGACATGTCTCTAAATTTGAACACCTCATGTTTCTTTTGAGCTTTTTCAATTCTGCTTTGTTCATAGAGCACGGCACCTTCTCTGATGTGGGCACGCCATGCTGAGCAGTCCTGTGCCAGTGTCTCCCATGTCACACAATCAGTGCCAAAGTTCTTCAGAGAGACCATGAGAATGTCCTTGTCTCACTTCTTCTGACCACTGTGCCTTAAGTGAGTTCTCCATAAAAAGTCTTTTAGGCAAACATATTCTTGGCATTTGAACAATGTGGCCAGCCCGTCAGAGTTGCATTCTCTGCAGTAGAGCTTGAATGCTTGGCAGTTCAGCTCAAGAAAGGACCTCAATGTCCAGTAAATGCTTGTTCCCTTCCTCCCCACTCCCCTGCCTTCTATGAACTTATGCTACATTTGTTTCCTTTGTCTCTTCTGTTTACTCTTTCCTGATCTTAGGTGAACACATGTCTAGAGACTGAATGGACCAGGTTTGAAAGATTAGTGTCACCCTCAAAGGTCCAGCAGCTGGAGTTTGGAGGAGAGTTACTAGTACCAGGAGCAAACAATTCCAGTGAGGGGCCAGCTCTGACGATAACACCCAAGGATTCTGGACACTTAATAAATCTCTCCAGTGCTTTATTCAAGGGCAGACCATACCATTTGAATACAACCTATCAAACCCCAATACGATAATTGCAATTCACTATGTGCAAGGCATCATCATAGATATGGAGATACAAAGATAAAATAGTCCTGGCCTTCAAGGAATTTCATTATACTTGAAGAGACTCAGGATGTACAGGGAATGCTGGTTAGAGAGTGAATGGGGCAAGGGAGAGATCAGAATAAGTGCACTCAGACTATTAGATGTGGGACAGAGTGTTCACTTAGAAGGAGGAGGGAAGGTCAGGGAGAGAATTAGACCAGAGCTATTTTCCCCTCAGCAGTTTTTTGCCTCCTTGGCAGGCAGCACAAGATGATGTATGGACTAGTTGCCCTTTTCTCCTCCTAGAAAAGGAATTTAACACACACCCATCCCTGCCAGCCAAACCAAGAGTAAGCAGACATTGAGGAGCATAAAGCAGGTTGGCAAGCCAGCTCCAGCTGACAGACCAATGAATGGGAAAGTAAAATGGACAGAAGTGGGCAATCTGCTACACAGCTCTGGCCCTCTCTTGACGTATGGTCTTTGCCTGAGGCTGCAGCTTCTACTTGTAATCTTTCAGCTTCTTGCAAAGCTGATCTTCCTATTTTCATCAATTACATTTCAATTGTCATTAGATGGTCCAAATGAAATGCTTTCTAGAAGTATATTGAATTACATTAAAGTCATATTTTAATCTACCCACAGTTTCCACCATATCGATAAGTATATGAAAGAGAAAGAGGCAGAGGGAGGAGGGAGAAGAGAAAAAGAAAGGAGAGAGAGACAGAAAAAGAAGGAGAAACATAAAGACTAAAGAGGGGAGAGTTATATAGAGGGAGGGATAGTGAGAAGAAGAGGGACAGATATACATTTCCTTAATACATGTAGACTGTATGTATGTGGAGAGAGAGAGAAAGAGAAAGGGAGGGAGGGAGGGAGAGAGAGGGAGAGTGAGAGACAGAATGAGAGAAGGGAGAGAGAGGGAGAGGGAGGGAGACAGAGAGAGGAGAGAGAAAGGAGAGAGATGAAGGAGAGAGAGGAGGGAGAGAGAGAGGAGACAGAGACAGAGACAGAAACAGAGACAGAGAGAGGAGAGAGAGAGAGAGAGAGAAAGAGAGAGAGAGAGAGAGAGAGAGGAGAGAGAGAGAGAGAGAAAGAGAGAAGGGGGTAGAAAGAGAGAGAGAGAGAGAGAGAGAGGGAGAGGGAGCATCTTCCTTTCAAGGTTTTCTGAGACCTCTGCAAAGAATAACTCATTGATTCTCAGAGTTAACTTTTATTTTTTGTAGTGGAAAAAACTCACAGGGTAGGATGTTTGTTAATTTCTCTGCAGCTCTCCAGCGAGCCCTGCCATGTGGTTGTGAATCACATAATGCAATAATCAAAGGAGAATTCAAATTACAACCAACCCAAAAGGTAATGGAAAGACTTGTGTTTGGTGGAAGTGTGTCATCATTATTAAGGGCATATATGTCCTGAAAAAGAGTTGAACCAGTAATGTGGGTAAAATAAGACAACAGATTGTCAATCTTCACCCTCCCACCAACTTACTAAAAGAAAAAGGAGAAAGCTTCTATCCTAGGAATGGGGAAAATTAATGGACCCATGTGTACAAGCATCACGTAAGATTGGAAGTCAATAATCTGCGTTAATGAGGGTGAAGCCACAACAAAGAAATCACAGCTGTATAAAAGCATCTGGAGTAAATAAATATCTAGGAATTTGAGAGAAGAGACATGAATCAACTCTAGAGATCCTTGATTGTTCAGTCAAGTCACCCCCACCTACCCCCAGCAAGAAATATAGCCACCCACTCTGGCACTGAGAATCCTAGAATGAAGCTCAAGAGCCCCAGAAGAATGAGCTAACACACTTATCTGCTGCCAAAGAGGCCAGCACCTTGAGCCATCCCAGATGAATGGTCTTGTTCATGTCCTATTTCCAATGCACTAGCCATAGGAATTGTGGGGTTTTGAACTAGAAGTAATCATTGAGTCAGTAATCGAGTCCAAACCCTTCATTTGATAGAAGAGGACGTTAGGTTCCCCAAAAGTGAAGCAACTTGCCCAAAGCCTCATAGTAAGTGGCAAAGCTGGTCCAAGCCCAGGATTTAAATAATACAGACATTCCAACAGAGTCAAGCAGATTAACCCTATTCAGTGAAATTTTGGTTTATAGTGATTACCACCACTAAGGGAAAAAAGTCACACATCACTATGAAAACCTCGAAGTAGCTTCCTTGAGTTTGGAATTGGAGACAGTTCCATTTATTAGAAAATATGATAGGACAGAAAAATGGTTACTAGACTTTGAATCAGAAAGACTTGAGTTCAAAGCCTGCCTTAGACATTTGCTTATCCTATGACCCAGGACAAGATACTTAATCTTTATTTGCCTTAGTTTTGTCATCTGTAAAATGTAAAACTTAATTCATATAACATAACATTATTTCTCTCTTAGTTCAGGCCACTAGAGGCTCTCATGAAAGACTTTAGATAAATATCTTCTGTCTCTCCACTCTTTCTCCCTCCTTGCTATTCTGACTATAACCTCATGAAGTTCTCTTCACTCTCTGGTGCCTTTCACAAGGAACTGTCTCCATCTCCAGGTTCCCTGGCCCTTCCAAGTTGCAGCTCAAAAAACATGGCTCTGGGGATGTCTATTTCTAAAGCCTTCATATACTATAATTCACATTCTCATAGTTCACACAGAAGAAGCTTCTCAAGTATTAAAGGAACAATCTCTCCTCAGGACTTACAAATAGGTCTCTTGGCCCAATTGTATATTGGCTCATGAATCACATTGTCAAGAAGCCTCGTCTGTTCTTCATGCCTCCTAATCCATTAGGTGATAGAGTGAATAGAGTGCTGGGCCTGGGAGTCAGAAAGTTGAATTCAGATCCTGCCTCAGACACTAGCTATGTGACCCTGGTCAAGGCACCAAAAAATACCTTCTCTGCCTCAGTTTCCTCATCTATAAAATGAGGATAATAAAAACTGCCTCCCATGATTGCTGTGAGGACCAAATGAAATAATATTTGTAAAGCATTTACATGGTGCCTAGAACATAGTAGGTACTTAATAAGTACTTATTTTCTTCCTTCCTGCCCAAAGTAAATCCTTTTACATGCACAAGTAATTCCATTCCATCTTCAATTCTCCAGCAGATTACCCTCTCTATCATCCCTATTCTCTCACTAATCTTTAATCACTAGCTGTCTACCAGCTGCTTCCCTACTCTCTACAAACATGCTCAGTTCTACCCCATCCCTCACTTGATCTGTCCTTCCCCACTAGTTATTCTATTCTATCTCATCTCATTTTTGTGGCTAACTCCTTGGGAAGGTTATCCAACAGGCTCCTCCACTTCTTTTCCTTCTCTCTCTCTCTCTCTCTCTCTCTCTCTCTCTCTCTCTCTCTCTCTCTCTCTCTCTCTCATTAACTCTTTGCAGCCTGGTTTTCCACTTCGTCACTGCTCTCTTCAGTTATCAATGATCTCTTAATTGCCAAAATCATATTACCTTTTCTCAAATCTCATCCCTTTGGGCTTCTCTGCAGCCTTTACACTGTCAATCACCCTGTTCTTGATATTCTCTTCTCTCTAGGTTTTCAAGCCATTGCTCTTTCTCTCTCTCTCCTAATTCTCCTCCTCCCTGATTGCTCCTTCTTCTTTGCCTCCTTTGCTATATTTTTATGTGGGTCATGCCTGCTGACTACAGGTGTCCCACAAGGCTCTATCCTGGGCCCTCTTCTCTTCTCCCTCTATACTATTTCATTTAGTGATCTCATCAGCTCCCATTGATTCAATTTTAATCTCTATGCAATTATTATTATTCTCAATTATTCTCTCTATTCAATATTTAGATAATTCTCTATAGCTCTTAGAGCTACTCATTTTTTATTTTTAAAAATGATTTAATATTTCATTTTCCCCCAATTACATGCAAAAATAATATTTGACATTCATTTTTAAGTGTGAGTTTCAAATTCTCTCCCTCTCTCTGCTCCCCTCTTCCAGAGCTATGTCTCTACCCCTGCCTAACCTCTCTCTTGATCTCCATCTCAAGTCTCCAACTGTCTAATGGATGTCTTGAACTGGATGTCCCATAGGCATCTTAAATTCAACATAGCCAAAACCAAATTTATCTTTCCCACAAAATCCTCCCTTCTCTCTAATTTCCTTTTACTGATCATTGAATCCTATGGATGACTCTCAGAGCTACTTATCCAGCCTTCACCTTTCTGCTGACCTCCAGTCTCTAATCTCCAATTGGCTCCTAGATTTCTTGAATTAGGTGTCCTGTAGATACCTTAAATTCAGCATATCCAAAACTGAACTAAGTATCTTCTCCCCCAAACTCCCCCCTCTTCCTAACTGTTAAGGGTGCCATCGTCAAGTCACCCAGACTAGGTGTTGTTGTCCTCCAGTCCTCACACTCTCTCACAACCCTACTCACCCTCCTCCCTTCTGCCCCACCGCACCCCACCATATCCAAGTAATTGTCGAGTCCTGTCCTCTCTACCTTCCTAACAACTTTCCTATATGTCCCCTTCTGTCCTCTTACATTGCCACCAGTCAATTGTCCTGAACCTTATTCACCTCATACCTGGACTGTTAGCACCCTTTCATTGGTCTCCCTGTCTCAAGTCTCTCCTGACTTTCTTTATTATTCACCCATCAGACTGATCTTCCTAAAGCTCAAGTATGACCATGTCACTCCAACTCCCCCTCCCTTTCAATAAACCATCACCTCCAGGATCAATATAAAATTAATATAAAACTCTGACTTTTAAAGCCCTTTCCAACCAAGGCCTTTCTCAGCTTTCCAGTCTTCTTACACCATATTCTCCTCTGTATATGCTGTGATTCTGTGAGACTGGCCTCTTTGCTGTTCCTCATACACAACTCTTTCTTGTAACTTTGAGCATGTTCACTGACTGTCCCCCATGCCTAGAATTTGCCCTTTCATTTAAAATCTTTAATTCCTTGGCTTCTTTCAGGTCTCAGCTAATTTTTCATCTTCTATAAGAAGCCTTCCCCAGTCCTTAATGCCTTTCCCCTGATATTATCTCCAGTTCATCCTATATATATTTTGTTGTGTTTGCACATTGTCTCTGCCATTAGACCGTGAGCTCCTTGTGAGCTTGACTTTTTCAGTATCCACAACACAAAGCACAGTGTCTAATACATAATAGGCACTTAATGAATGCTTGTTGATGAACTCTGCTTCTGACTTTTCCATATTTTACCAGTGTCTCAGCTGTCTTCTCACCTAAAACTTCCCCTAGTTCCTGAGACCTCCTCACTTTACAAGATCTATCCCTCCCTCTATCCATCCATCCATCCATCCTTCCATTCCTCCATCCCTGTCAACTTCTCAACCCTGGGATATCCCTCCACCACATTGGATCCCCTTTCCCATTGGTGAGTTCCTCCCTGGGCCTCCATTTTTAGAGAGGGCCCAGGTTGGCCAGCCTTTACTCCCCTCCTGGTTCTGTCTCTAACTTTCTATACCTTGCTACCGTGTCTCAGCAGCCTTCTCACCCTAAAACTTCAGGAAGCACTTGTGGCCTCCTTACCTGCTTTTCAACTCCCTTTTGTGTATTGTTAATAGTAACCAAGGGTAATTGTGAAGAATAAATGAGATAATTGTAAAGCAGTCAGCACTGTGTCTGGCCCATAGGAAGCATTGTACAAACATTGGTTATAGAAGAAATAAAATGGTAGGGGCATAGGGAGGGGGAGAGGACAAGGAAGGGATCTTTAGAGGGGAGGCTGAGGGAATAGGTAAATAGGGGTATAGAAGGGTGTTTAGATTTATGGGAATGAGAGGAGAGGGGAGAGATCCTTGGAAGGGGGTAGGCACGTTATAGGAGGGCAAAGTAGTAGGTAAAAGTAAAATAGTCAGGAGGGATAAGAAATGAGATTTGCACATACATAAAAACAAAGATCAGGAGTAGAATAGATTTAGGAAAGTATATGTCTATATATGTCTATATATATCCATAGCTATGGAAAAACATATCTAGACTTTATTGTGGGGGGGGATTTGGGGAGAGGGGAAAAAAGAACAAAGTAAAAAGCGCACAGAAGAGAACAAAAGAAAATTCACAAGGAAGCAAAGAAAGGATGTACAATTCTCAACACAACAAATATTATTTATCATATAGGCTTTCTTGAAGTGAAGATTTATTGTTACATATTTTGAATGCTCTCTTATGTTCTGCCATGCATATGACCTGCTTTTATTTCTTTGTAACTTTGTATTTAACTTCTAATATTTAACTTTATGATATGTTTTTTTCTCTATTCTCTGTGTTTGGGCACTTGAGTCTAAAATAAAATTTTAAAACAAATAAATATTAGCTATTATCATCTTTCCCCCTTCAACATGAAAGCACCTTGAGGGCCAGGCTTGTCTTTGTTTTTGCTTGTATTTACTTCCTCAACACTTAGCACAGTGCCTAGAATATAGTATGTGCTTAAAAAATGCTTGTTGCCTTGTTTTCTTGCCTCAATACCTCAAGACGGCTAGGTTTTTATTTGTGTGTGCATTAAGAGTCTGAGGCCGGATCCGAACTCAGGTGCTTCTGACTCCAGGGCTGACACTCTACTCACTGCGCCACCTAGCTGCCCCTCTCAATACCTATCTTGAAGCACCTAGAACCTGTCCTAGGAGTTCCCATCCATCTAGAGGCTTGGGGGATCACCTATTTCCCCAATTGTATCAATCCCCCATGACTGTCCTCCCCATCCTCCAAGACAGTCCTATGGCTGTCTGTTGAAACTTCTAAGGGGAAAGAAGAGACAAGCATTCCCTCTGGAACTGCTGTGCCTAGGGGAGATAAAGCTAATCTTCCCACCTATGTCCTCATTTCAGCCACATCCTTTATTGGGTTGTGTGTGGACCATGCTATTAAAGCACATCTATCAGGAAGGAAAAGACTGATTTTAAGAGGAGAAATAGAGCTGTAACTAGCACACAGCTAACTGGGCTTGATGACATCTTGGGGGATGGAGAGTAGTTTCCTCCTTGGGATTAACCAGCCCCATGATCATCTCTCTCAGAAATTTACCTGCCAGTCCTCTGATGGCTCTTATAGCAAGGTGGTACAGCTGCCATGCCTGAGCCAGCCTTGCCCCAACTCAGATTCTCACCTTTTCATGGAGCTTCCTTCCAGTTCAACTCATATGTCAACAAAGGTCAGAGTGCCTCCTTTCCCAGGGTAACTGCACCTGCGGTCCAACGGCACTTGTTTCCTGTACCCTCACTGCTACCTCCACCCCCAGTATAGCGCCCCCCCCCATGCTACAATCATTTTTCTTACTCCCTCATTTAAATTTCCCATCCTCTTTTCCCATTAAAATCCTCCACTAATGCCTCATCATGTCACGGAGGTTATATAAAATCTCACATTATGAAGGGGCCTAAGAGGTCATCTGGTCCAATCCACCCATGAATAAGAATTCCCTCTACCACCTCCCCAAAATAAGGTAAGTCAGCCTCAGCCTGAAGAACTTCAATGAAGGAGAATCTATTCCATACTAGGCAGCCCATTCCACTTTGGGATAACTCTGATTTTGGGGAAATTTTTTCCGTAATATCCGGTCCAAATCTGCCTCTCTGTAACTTCCAAATATTGCTCCTAGTTCTTTCCCCTGAGGTTAAGCAGAACAAGTCTCTCCTAAGGGGCTAGCCCTTCCAGTACCTGAAGATGGATAGTCATCTTGAAGTGGAGAGCCACCTTGACTCTGCCTCTTATTAGAGGTGCTGCCCTAGGCAAGTCACTTTACCCCTCTGATCCTCAGTTTCCTCAAACACAAAATAAAGCAGTGTGGCAGAAGAGAAAGAACCCTGGATTGAAGAGTCAGGACTTGGGTTCAAATGTTAGTCCTTCAGTTTACCAGTTTGTGATCTCTGGAAAATCATCCCCTTCTCTCTCCCAATTCTGCTCAACTATTTCTGTACCAGGTTAAAAAATGTTCCAATTAGAATTCTGTTGAGAACCATGAGGGTGAAGAACCCTCCTGTTTGTACTGTCCTTGCTCATACAAAGTTCAAATAAAGACCATAATTCATTTGCTTACACATTCACTTGATATTTATTGACTATGTATAATCTTTCAGTTCAGTTAATTGAGTCCAGATATCCTGGCACAGTAGAAAGAGCTGGAATCAGGGGATTTGGGTTCAAAACTCTCCCCTGCTACTTACTACTTGGGTGACCTTGGGAAAGTAATTTAACCCCCCTGGGTCTCAGTTTGCTTAACTATTTGAAAAAGGGAGGAAGTGTTAAACAAAATGGCTTCTGAGGACCTTCTAGCGGTGGGTCTACAACTGATGCCCTCCTCTGACTCAGTCACTTTGTAGACAAAAACACAAGCTTGTCCTTCTTTAAATGCCCCACTAACATCCTTCTCCCTTCTCACTTTGCTGCTTTTCTCCAGCCCTGTTCAGAAGAGAACCACACCCCCACAGAGTACACGTTCCCTTCCCTCTAAAAACAAATAAGAATAATAATAACAACCCTATGGGTGCCTAAAGTTCAAAGGAATAACACACAGTATACAATGGCAGCTGGGCTTTAACCCAAGAAATCAGAGGAGATACTATCCACGCCCTGGCAAACACAGGAAGAAGACACCTGCATCCTAACTTTGTAGGGAGAAGGTTTTGCATAGCTATATTAGGGGTCCCAGCTCCTGGCTCTAAAATGTGCCAAGCCCTCTAGACTCTAGAGAACTAAGAGATGAAAAAACAAAAGAAAACAAAACACTCCTACAAGGCATTCTTTTAGATCCCAAAACCTGCACTGGGCTTTCTTTCCAGGCCATCTCCATTCTCATTGGACCATGTAATACTGTCCTCTGCTGGAGACAAGTAAAGCTCTTTGCCTGCTTTTCTGCACATTTTGAAGAAATGCTTCAATTAAAATCTCCCAGCCTTGAAAGCTCCCCCTACAAGGGCTTGGGAAATGGAGTGGCCAGAGGGGCTGGGATGGGAGGCAGCCCTGGCTTGGGAGGCAGCCAGAAAAGTAAGTTGGATACCAGGGCAAGTTGACACTCGAAAATACCAGACCCAGTCAATGTTTTCATTTTTCAAGTAGAAGCACGTTGTTCAAGACCAAGTACCATTCCAAAACAAGATAATAGTAAGGAGAGTTCTCTGGCCTGACCTGAGGATCTTACCTCCACTCAGACAAACTCAGTACCGATTTCACAATCCTAAATGAGTTTTACATGGCACTTTAACATATGCTATTTCACTTGAGATACCCAAGGACCCTTCCAGGTGGGTACTAAAGGTATCAGCATCCCCATATTACAGGTAAGAAAACTGAGGCTTAATGACTTACCTGAAGTCACACACATTAAGAGTCTGAGGCGGGATTTGAACCTCAGTCTTCCTGAGTCAAAGTCCAGCACTCTACTTAAGGTCACCAGATTAATGACAGGGCCTCTACAGAAGTATACATTATTCTTCCCCCAGTTTCCCAATACCTGATCTCTCCCTGGAGCAACTTCCCTTAGTCTTACTATATCCTTAAAATACCAGGAATTTCTCTCTTCCTTTAAGACCCACCTCAGATGCCACATTGTCCACGAAACCTTCCTTGACTCCTTCAGTCAAAAGGGATCTCTCCTTTTTTAGTCTCCCCCTATTTTAAATCTCTCATAAATATTTATTATTCCTTATCATGCATCATAGTTAATTATGTAGCTGACAGATAGTGGGATATAGTGGATTCAGTGCTGGACTAGGCAGTCAAGAAGACAGACCTGAGTTCAAACCCCATTCCTGACATTTTCTAGCTGTGTAGTCATTGGGAAATAACAATTCAGCAAAGTGAGGGGATTGAACTAGATCAACTTTAAATCTAAAGAAAGATTAAGTCTAAAGCTTTGGTCTAGATCTAAAACTATGTTCCCCTTTCCCAGATCATTATGACTCCCTAGATGACAGGAACACCTGCTTTAGAGTGCAGCTGCTCCCCTCCACGAATACAGATCAACAAATCACCAGTCATTTATGGCCTTTGAATTGCCCCAAGACCCAGGTTAACTCTTGGTCACACAGTTAGTAAGTGTTAGAGACACGATTTAAAGACAGTTCTTCTTCACTCCAAGGCTGGGTTTCTCACCTTGTGCTCTCTCACTCTGCATTGATAAGTATTTAATAAAATTTGCTGAATGCAATTGAATGGAAGATTAGATGGTGGAAGAGGAAGCATCTATAAGTCTCCTGGACCCCCCCCCCACACACACACACACAAATACCCCTTGTTTAGCCAGGATCAAGCAAAGATATTTTAAACCCTGCTTCCTCTGAACAATCCAGAATATGCCTGGAGTGAAGACTGGCAACAGGCGGTAACTTCCAGTTCTTTAACAGCTTGGTTGTTAGTCATTAACTGTAGCCAAGCTAGGTAAATATCCTGGTTATTTATGACCTTAGATAATACTGGAGGGGTCCCAGTTCTAGCAGTTATATCCCAAAACTGCCAAGGTGCAAGATTCTATTGGCCCTATCCAATTGTGGGCATAAAGTTTAGTAACAAATTGAAGGGAGAGGGATTCACAATGTACCCATTAAGAACTATTTTAGCACAAGCATCTCAGTTTCAAAACAGAAAGGAGTCTTCTCTTCATGGGTGAAAATGTCAAGAACTAATAGAAAAATATGCAAATTAAAATAAAAAAATTAAAGCCCACCCACTTATTTTTTAAAATGTATATACATTTTCAATTGATACCTTCCATTTTTATATGACCAGTTCTGAATATACACTCCATCACTCCATCTCTCCCCTTGTAACAAAGAATAAAACAGAGTTTTAAAAAATGAGCAAAATCAACCAACATATTGTATCTGATAGCATATGTAATATCCCACATCCACAGTCTCCTCACACACAAGGAGGGGTACATTTTCTCAACTCTTCTCTGGGATCAAGCAAGCTTGGTCAGAGTTCAGTCTGAGATGTAATGGAATCTATAATCAGTTTTGGCTTTTTGGTCTTTGCATTTACTGTAGTAGATGTCTACATTCTTTTCCTGGTTCTGATGAATACTGTCTGCATCAATTCAAATGAGTCTTCCCATGCTTCTCTGAATCCTTCCTATCTCTCTTCCTTTATGGTACAGTAATATTCTGTTACATTCACATTTAAGTTTTTTTTAGTCATTTCCCAACTGTATTTTATATTGGTATTTCCAGCACCTAGTGCCTAATGCATATGTATCAGGTGCTCAACAAATGCTCTCTGATGATTTGTTGATTGATTAAACTGTCCATCTGCTCCAGCAGGCTTGTAGAAACAGTTTTGCCTTCTAAAAACCAGCTCCAAACTTCATTTGTAAAAGGAAGTTAGTAAATAGTGGACACAGCTCTCTCCTAGGTCAACTTTAAAATCTAAAGAAAGATTAGGTCTAAAACTTTGGTCTAGATCTAAAACTATGCTCCCCTTTCCAAGATCATGATGACTCCCTAGATGACAGGAACACCACTTTGGAGTTCAGCCTCTCCCTCCACCAATATAGATCAACAAATCACCAGTCATTTATAGTCTTTGAATTGCCCCAACACCTAGGTTAACTCTTGCCTCAAGAATAACCTGTTAGATCTTTTCCAATAAAGAGACTGGTCAAAGAGGAAGAATTAGATAGTATTTTGAAAGCCAATGACTAAGGGAGGCTGAAGGTCCTCCCACCCTCCCATTAGCTTATCATTTAAAGGAAATGCCAGTGTTTCCTCCAAATATAATCATTGCCACCATAGGGAACTGAAAGGTCTTTAACAGAAAGTAAACAAATAAGAGGAAAAGAACATTAGCTTCTCTCATCCTGAAGAAGAAAAATCTTTCACGGCAGAGCACAGCCACTCAGATGTGATAGATTTCAAGAACAAATTATACTGGCATTCTCTTCCACCTCTAGGTAACTGGATGCTGGGAATGTCTATGCTTTAGTACCTTACATCCTGATGCAGCTTCTAAGGGTCTTTGTTTGGGGAGACACGCATTACAGGGATGTAGGAGTAAACAGAGTAATAAGCAATGATAGAATGATGTGTTCATTGATGTTTAACAACCAGGCTCAAATTTAATCTTCATCCTTACTATTTTCTCCAGCAGAAAAACCCAACAAAACAATAAATTAAGTCCTGAACTGTAGCATTTGCTGATTTCCAGAGTGTAAATGCCCACACTGAAAATTTTACAACCAGCTTTCAAGAGACAGTTTAAGCTCACTCCAGCATATTCCTGCTTATATATATATAACACTTTATATGTATGCATATGTGTATACATGTGGGGGTATATGTGTGTATATATATATACATATATATATAAATAAACATATATGTATCATATATATGTATACACTCGCTTGAGCCTTGAAACAACCATGTGAGGTTTGTGGGTTTGTGTTATTATCTCCATTTTACAGAGGGGGAAGCTGAGATTCAAAGAGTTCAAGTGATTTGTCCAGAATCAAACAGCATCAAGTCATCTAGATTTGAACCCAGTACCTGACATTGTTTCCTTTGTACCTTGCTGCCTCATCAGTTTTAAAATGAGTTTGTAGTACAGTGGGAGCAATAAGATCTTTTTTTTCCTCCCCAGAGTGCATAGGCAGGCCTAAGGGAGTGTTTAGTACTCCTCAGTTTCATCCCCTTACCCTGAAAGTTGAGGGAAGCAGTTGGTTAATTTGAATAACTCTACATTTATCCCCAAAGGGACTCTATTTGAAGGGATAATATATATATATAGAAACTGGAATCTCTGCCATGTTTCTAACCCTGTGGGAAATATTGATGCCTCCCACCCACTTGGAAGGGGAGAGTAGGCCCACTTAGAAGTAGTGAGGGTCAATGTGTTCCTGACATGCTGGGAAAATCATTGAAGAAGTCCAGAGGTTGCAAGGAACCATAGTACATGAGAAGGCTTCAGAGGGAAACATCCTGATCTGGAGTTCAGTTTCAGATGTCATAGAATCTATAATGGCAGGAACTCTAAATAGCTTTTTCCCTATAGTATTCATGACTGATTGGTGACTTCCTAAAAAAAGGGAATGGCCTAGTGCCATCTGCCGGAAACTGAAGGGAACAATAGATGAAGCAGCCACATAAATTGCAGGAGGAAATTTGTATTAAAAATCCCATTAGAGGCATCGACCACTGATAGTTCAACTGAGAGCAATGACTCTAAATGACTGGGCCAGATAAAGCTCTGAGAAAGGGTTGCCTGTAGGTAGATGTTATTTCTTTTAAGTCTTGATATGAGTTCTGTTTATTTTCCTTGACCTGTAAATAAACTTCCTTAATGAGCCTTGTAAACCATGTGCTTGCAAGGGGAGATAGTGACAACACCATAGATGGTGTCAGATAATGGCATTTTCCAATTATCTGGGTGGGTGCAATGGGCTAGAGAATAAAAAATATCCTAGATTGTACTCATGTCATTCACGTCATATCAGAGCCTATGATACGAGTTACAGTGAAATTAATCAAGAAGGCAACGAAAGCACCCCTATTCAATCCCTCCCCCTCCAACACTATCATCAAAGATTCACTTTCTTGGAATATTAAGAACTCTTTGAATCTTCAAGAGCTCACTAAGAAACTATAAATGCCCCTGAAAGGGATAATAATTTAAATTTCATCCTCATTTATTTTATTTAGTATCTTAGCAGAGACTAAAGCCCTTGTAATAAGAAGAATAATAGGGAAAATCAAAAGGGGAGGTATGCAAAAGGAAGGGTAAGATGTAAACTTAATAGCTCTACCTAGGGCTGGTCCTCATTCTATGAGTAAAGTACTTTGCAAACCTTAAAATGTTTTATAAATGGGAGCAATTAAGCATAATTAGTTCTATTTCCTTGGGCTGTGAGCTCTAAGTCTGCTTTCTGGTTGCCATTCTCTGGGGTCAAAATGGATCATTACATGGGTCTGAATTCTGATGTCTTCTGTTGTTGTTTCCCTTTATAATGTGGTGGTTATTGTGTGGATTATTCTCCTGCATCTCCTCACTTTGTTCTGTATCAGTTCATACAAGCCCAATGAAGTTAATTCAAATTCCTCCTCTTCGTCATTTCTTTAGGTGCAAATGACATTCAAATTCCACAGTGTGTTCAGTTGTTCCCCAATAGATGAGCACTCACTTTGTTTCTAGTCCTTTGCTATCACCAGGTATGTTGTAAATATTTTGGTGAACATAAGGCCTTTCCCTGTCTATCATGGGGTTTTTCATCTGTAAAATGGGATTAGACTAGATAATCTGAGGTCTCTTTTAACTCTAAATCCTATGAGCCTTTATTTCTATGATCCTCACCAACAAAATATGGTAGCCTATTTGTAGATAAGCTGGCAGTAAAAGGAGCCATTTGCTATGTCTCCTTCCCAGGACCCTCCTTAGAGCAGTATGGAACCTAGGACAATCCCTAGAGTATAGGAGCCTAAGGGAAAAGAAATCATCCTGTAATGACACTCCCACTCCTGACATTTTTATACTGATGACATCATGCCATTTTAGCCACAACAACTCATAAAATTATGCAGTAGAGGGAGTGCCCACTAATGAAATCACCAACTACTGACATATTAAATAAGGCTTCAGACTAAAATGACATCAAGGACAGGTTTGAGGAGGGAAAGAAATCACAAAGGGGTAAAATTAGGCTTGGAGAAAGGGGAGGGTAATAGAATGAAAAGGAGGGGTATGATGTAGAAGTCTTCTTGAGAACCACCTGGTATGCCTTCTTTTCTCCCCCTCCCGATCCCTACCATGTTTCTCTATACCCCTGGGTTAGACTGGGGCTGGGAAGGGGTACCCTGGGGACCAGATTTAATTGCTTCTGCATTTAGAAACTAGTTTCATTCAGTATCACATATGCTTTTACCTTGATAGATTTGCCATCCTGTAGTTTTCTCTAAGTAGGAATCTGGAAATAATTTAAATTTCTAAAATTCAAATGGACAACCATAAGCCATGATAGAAAGAACATATCCTCTTATATTTGAAATAGCACCTAGCTCCAAAAAGCATAAATTAGATATAAACATCCCTTTAATTCTCTCCTATTGTCCTCTCCAATCCAAAAAATGAAGAAATCAAGTTCAGAGACCCCTAGAGGAATGATAGAAATCCTTAAAATATGTTCAAGGAAAAGAAAATACTAAGGAGGAAAGGCAATCAGCAAATGTTTATTGAAAGCCTACTGTGTGTCAGGCACCATGCTTTGTACCTGGGGATACAAAGAAAGGTAAAAGACCATGCCTGCTCCCAAGCAGCTCACAGCCTAATGAGGGACACAACATCCATAAGCAAAATTCAGAGGTAGAGGTCTGTTTTGGACACCCTATTATCTTCCTTTTCCATAGCCTTTAATTCCTCCTTTGCCAAAGTCTTCCAATGAACACTGGATTTGAATTCAGAAAGATCAAAATTCACATCCCAACTCCAACATTTACTAGCTGTGTGACTCTGGGCAAATCACATTCTCTGTACCTCAGTTTCCTCTTCTGTAAAATGAAAGTGTTTAACTCCACAACTTCTTAACATTCCTTCCAGGACTAAATCTATGATCCCATCATTCTCCACTTTCTCATCTTCATCATAGTTTATTTATAAAGTTCCAGGCACTGTGCAATCCACTGGTAACACAGTGATAGAAACAGTCCCTGACCTCGAGGAGTTTGTATTCTTTCAGAGGAGGTACCATGTGCATAAATAAGTGTATGTACAAAATATATGAAGTAAATAAAAGCTAATTTTGAAGTCTAGGCACTAGCAGCTGAGGAGGACAAATCAGGAAAGACCTGATCTAGAAGGGAGCTCAGGCTGAACTTTAGGGGATTCATTTAGAGATTCTAGGATGAGTAAAGGAGGACATGCATTCCAGGCATTGGGGGATAGACTGTGTAAGACGTGGAGAAGGGAGATGAGGCATCATGTGTGTGTGAGGAACAATAAGAAGGTGAGTTTGGCTGGTGCCAGGTGTTTGTAAAAGGGGATGATTGTATAACACGGTAAGTTGAATCCAGGCTGTAAAGAACTTTAAATAGCAAATTGGTGTTTGCTCCTAGATAGAATAGGGAATCACCAATTTATTGAGTAAGGAAGAGACCTTCTCAAATCTGTGCTTTAGCAGCTGAGTGGAGAAGGACTGGAGAGGCAGGAGAACAATGAGTAGGCTATTGTAATAATCTTTTTCAAGATGTGACTGAGGGCCTGACTTAGGGGAGTGATTGTGTGAATAAAGAATAGATAGATACAAGAAAGCTTATGGAAGTAGGAACAACAAAATCTGACAAGTGATTGGTTATGTGGGGTAAGGTCGAGTGAAAAGCTGAATGTGACTCCAAGTTTGCAAAGCTAGGAACTGAGAGGATGGTGGAGCTCTTGAAAGAAACAGGGAAGTTTGGAAAGATGGTGGTTCCATTTGATATAATGAATCCTTTTTTGGAAATTGAGTTTGAAATGTCTATGGGACGTCTTGTTTGGAATATCTAGTAGATAATTGGTGATGTGAGCCTAGAACTCAGGAGAGATGAGAAGAAAATCTAGGGGAATGGGTGAACTCATTGAGAGAGAATGTAGAGAGGGGAAGAGAAGAAGGAAGAGAAGGGCAGTGCCTTGGAGGTACACCCTCAGGGCATGGAATATGGATGCTTCGTCAAGGAGGACAGAGAGGAGAAGTTGGACAGGTAAGAAGAGAACCAAGATATAGTAGTGCTATGAAAATCAGAGAGGAGACCGCATCAAGGAGGAAGGGAGAGTCGGCAGTACCAAATGCTATAGAAAGGTCAAGAGCAACGTGGGATGAGAACAGCCAATCGGGTTTGGCAGTTTACAGATTGCTGGTCACTTCAGAGAGAGAGCTTGAGGTAAATGGTGAAAATTGAAGCCAGAAGTGAACAAGAGGAGAGAGGAGAGGAAGTAGAGGCAATGAAAGAAGGCAGTGTTTTCTAGAAGTTTGGTTGTGAAAGAGAAGAAAACCAGAGGGCAATAAGTTGAGGAGATGGAAAGGTCAAATGAAGGTTTGTTTGTTGGGTTTGGTTTTGTTTTTAATGAAGGAGACACAGGTGTGTTTCTAGGCATCAGAGAAGGAGCCAGTAGAGATTAAAGGTTAGAGATGGGAGCCATCTGACAGAGGAGACAAGAGAAGCATAAGGGGCAGATGTAAAGGGGTTAAGTCTTCATGGGGAGAGAGACTACTGCTTCATCAGAGACTGCCATAAAAGAAGCAGAGACGACTGCCATTTATTCATCCTGTGTTCCTGGGACACTGGACAGCAGGCGGGAAAGGAATTCCTGTGGTGTTATAATGGAAAGAATTCTGTGTTTGGAGTCGGACAACTTAGGTTCAAATTCTGACTGTGCCACTTACTACCTGTATAACCTTAGGCAAGCCATTTAACTTCCCTGTGCCTCAGTTTCCTCATCTGTAAAATGAAGGGAATATTCTAAATGCTTTCTAAGATCCCTCTCAGCTCTAAGCCTGTGAGCCTAGGTCTGCCCAGTTCCATGATTCTATATTCCAAGACCTTGACCTGAAAGAGATCATGTTGTCCAATCTCCTCCCTGAACAGATGAGGAAACTGAGGCACAGAAAATGCCTCAATAAACTGCCCAAGGTCACACAGATAATAAGAAGCAGAGCCTAGATTTGAACCGAAATCCTTTGCCTAACAAATGTGGTACTCTTTCCACCACACTGTTCTCAGGCTATCTATATTGTTATTGTTATCTTAAAGACCCCAGAGTCTTGAAAACCCCCCCCAAATCATACAATATTAGAGCTGGAAGGAACCTTAGATGCTCTCCCAATGTCTACACATAGTAGGTAGCAACAGAGCTCAGACCATAGACCACATGTCCCAACTTTTAGTACAAAGTGCTGGGCACTATATACACCACATTGCCTTCTTTTCTGTTCATAAGACTAGCTTTGGAAAGAGGAGAGAGAAAAAAAGACATGAACTTATCTCATACTCTTTATAGGAAGCCACCTTAAATAAGTGGCACAGTGAATAGAGTGCAGGGATGGAGTGCTAGACCTACAATCAAAAAAATCTAAGTTCCAATCCAGCCTCAGACATCTATTAGCCTTATGAGCTTGGTCAAGTCATTTAACTTCTGTTCTCCTCAGTTTCCTCACCTCTAAGATGGGGATAATAATAGCACCTGCCTCCCACGGTTGTTATGAGGATTAAATGAGATATTTGTAAAACATTTTGCAAATCTTAAAGCATCCTCTAGATTCTAGCTATTGCTATAATAACGATGATAATATTTTGTTATTACACTTTATTGTTGTTCAGTTGTTTCAGTTGTGTCCAACTCTTTATGGCCCCACTTGGGGTTTTCTTGGCAAAGATATAGGAGTGGTTTGCTATTTCCTTCCCCAGCTCATTTTACAAGTGAGGAAACTGAGGCAAACAGGGTTAAATGACTTACCCAGGGTCACACAGGTAGTATGTGTCTGAGGCTGAATTTGAACTCAGATCGTTCTGACTCCAGACTCAGTGCTCTATGCTCTATACCACCTAGCCACCTATCACATTATTATATATTAGTTATATATTATGTGCAACATGTTATAATTTAATTATGTGTAATATGTTCTAATATTGTGTATTGCATATCATATTATTGTTATAAATCTTCTATCCCCCACTGTCAGATATTTATTGAGTACCTACTGTGTGTAAGACTGGGGCTAGGGATACAAAGGTGACAGTGACCCAGTCTCTGCCCTCAAAATGTTTTCATTCAACTGAATAAATATAACATGTATCTGGATAAATATACTCCAAAGATGGGAGTGTGAGGACCAAAGGAGAGAATTGCTGTGGGTGTTGCTTATGTTGCCCCACTCTTAGGATAGCAGAACATGGGGGAAATAGAGCACAATGTCTAAAGACAGCTTACTTTGGACTCAGAATTGATCCCAGCAGTTTTGCATCTGCTTAATCTCGATTCATTAGACTCCTTAGTCCTTTTGATGAGACAGATCCATCCAAGGGAGGCAGTCTGATGCAGTGGACAGAAGGTGGACTCTGGATTCAGAAGACCTTGAAATCCAATCCTACCCCTGACACTACTAACGGGATCTTGGGCAAATCACTTAACCTCCCTAATACTCAGTTTCCTCAACTGTAAAATGAAAGAATTGAATAAGATGGCCTCTGAAATCCCTTCCAGCTCCACATCTATGATCAGATTCTTCCCTTTCCCCAGGTCAGGACCAGGTTAAGGCCTAGCCATTGATTCCCATGGACTCTGACTGTTTGCGTGGGAATCACCTCTTTAATAAAACAATGAATGTATATCTAGAGTGTAAATGCCAAGATCACCCGGTTTTTAGCAACAATATCTTTTGAAAACACTCTCTCCATATCTAGTGTTGGGTCAGTTTTAACTAGTTCCAATTGCCTTCCCATTTTTCCTGACACTGGACAGCTATGGGAGATAGGAAGAAGTTTCACATACTTCCCCTTCAAGTACCTGATACATGCCGTTTCCTTTGAGGAAAACAGAACATTCAATGATTCTCTTCTCCCACACTTCAAAAAAAACCACGACTCAATCTCATAACAGATTAGACTTGGCAAAAGGAATTTGATTTGGGTATTCTTAGGCAATTTAATTCTAATTTATTAAACCATTTCTCTGCTCTGTAAATTCATTTGTGTGCTATAAATCAGTGGGACATGATGGGTGAAATGAAATTTGCCCAGAAGAATGGAGAAATTTTTAATATGCAATTTCTTTCTTTGTTTGTTTTCTAAAATATGTTATTTATTTGAATTAGCCAAGATTAATCTTCTCACCTCCTTTAACTCCTGCATTGAGAATACAAGAAAAACTAAAGTTATTATAATATGCAATTTTAAGAAATAGGATTTGGGGCAGCTAGGTGGCGCAGTGAGTAGAGCTCTGGCCCTGGAGTCAGAAGGACCTGAGTTCAGATCCGGCCTCAGACACTTAACCCACACAAAACAAAAACCTAGCCGTGTGACCTTGGGCAAGTTACTTAACTCCAATTGCCCTCCAAAAAAAAAAAGAAATAGGATTGACGTCTGACATGTAAAGAGATACAGATTTCAGATATCAGCAATCAATTGACTTTAAAGTGTTAATTAAGTGGCTACTCTATTCTAGAAACTGTGCTAGGTGATAAGGAAATACAAAAACAAAATTATATAATCTCTCCTCTCTAGGAGCTTAAATCCTAGTTTGAGGCACTGTGTGTGTGTGTGTGTGTGTATAATGTGTGTGTCTGTGCATGTGTGTGTACATGTGTGTACACACATACACACAAACATATATCTATTTCAAGTAAAAATATTTGTCCATAGTCATGTAAGACAAAACATCACATAATTTCAAACTGATCCAAAGATTTAGAAGAGTGAAACAAGGTCAAATAGAAAACCAGAAAGGTAGAAATAGAAGACAGTGTATCATTTGGGTATATTCCAATACCCAAAACAATAAAGTAGAATCTAGGCCTATTTTTGCCCTTAATTTATGTCTTAATAAAGGCAGTTTGTATAGGATAATAAGATTTAGGGTTGGAAGGGACCACAGAAATCTGGCCAGATGCAGAAAATAAGGTCTAGAGAGTTTATGTGGCTTACCTAGGGTCAAACAGATACCCTGGGCACCCAGAATTCAAAATTAGATCTTTTGGCTTTACATTCAGAGTTCTTTCCATCATTCTACATTAAATGCCCTGCAATATTATGCTTGATCTCACTGGTGTGAACATTGTCTCCAACAATTTAAAATACATTTCTACCTACCCTGTGTGACACTTTTCTGTGTCCTCCCATATATTCCCATGGAGTGAGGGGAAGGAGTCTTCCCTCTTAATTACTTATGGGATTTCCTTGCAATCTCTTTACTTCACATGATAATGTAGAAATTATGTTTAAAATTTCATACCCAGCCAGAATCCATTAATTAACCGATAGATTAGAAAAGTTATTGTCCATGAGCCTTAAAGGCAGTACAAAACAAAATAAAAGACGGGTAAATTCTAGTGAAGTTAGAGCTGTCCATCCTCTTTCTGGCAGATCTTTGGTGATGACAGACAAGAGAAACCAAACACACACCTTTGGGCCTCTCCCCCTCTCCTGCCTTCAGGCAAAGACTAGCTAATCTCTATCTTCTCTGCTGCTGCCTAAAGAAAACAGGCAGATGGTTATGCAATGCTGAGCACATCTACAGGACCCTGGCTCTATCCCAGGGTTATAAATAAAGGAGAAAAGTGCATCTGGGGGCAACTGGAGTTTTACGATTGACAATTGTCCAGTCTGACAGCATCAGAATGGCACAGGGTCTGAGCTGGGTGCAGTTCAGAGCTCAGTTGTCTTCCCAAGCAAAATCATCTGGATGACACTATCTAGACAACTAATAATTATCTGTCTTTTGGATCTGATAACATAGATTCACTCTCTTCAGCAGCTATAACATGTATAGAGGCTCCAGTATTCACAAGACTAATCCCTTTCCTTTGACATTGGTGGTAGCTGCCCTGGATGCAGAAAAACAATGGTATGACATTGCTTCGAAGTCTTGATATATGTATTAGAAAATTGAGGCCATCAGCCCTGGGGAGGGAAGAAAGAAGGCAGCAAAGCATTTTATTTACTAGGATCACTGGCCAAATTTATTTTTTAAGCATAGTTATATGTTGAGCATATAATAGCTGTGTTATTTGGGAAATTTAAAAATACAGTTTAGGGGTGGCTAGGTGGCACAATGAGTAAGAGCGCCGGCCCCAGAGTGGGGAGGACCTGGATCAGTTCCAGCCTCAGAAAATGAGCACCCACACATAAATAATGACTGGCCGTGTAACCTTGAACAAGTTACTTAACCCCAATTGCTTTAAAAAAAAAATACAGTTTTAAATTTTCCCGAAATACTTCTTCTGGAAAAAAAAAAAAAGAAAAATGTTTAAAAAAAAAAAACCTCATCACCCACTCTTACCTGTACTCAAAGATCTTCCTAGTAAACGATAGTCTAAAGACATTTTCAGAAACTTTAGGTGAGTTCATAGAGTGAGATAACTGATCCCCTTGATGACCATCAAGAAAGGGAACATCTATCAAAAGGGCATCAATTTCTAGGAATCTTAAGAAACTAAGGCTTCAGAACATGTAGAGGTTGGGATCAAGAGCCCACACACACACACACACACACACACACACACACACACACACAGAAGTGCGCACACATATGCGTGCACACACCCACAAGCTTTTATACAACTTTTTAAAAAGAGCTTAGCAGGGCCCTATCTAATCCAACCCCTTCATTTTCTTCAAAATTTTAATGGAGTCAAAACCAAGAAACATTCACACCATCATGATTATTTCCTTTTCAAAATCTTCTTTAAAAAAAATTCCTTTGTGAAGAGGGGAAATCATACCTGAAGCTCCATTTTTCCCCCATCAAAGATCTTGTTTCTCACTCTCCCCTTCTTCGCCCCCTTCAATGAAATTTCCACTCCCCACAGTGTCTCTTTGTCCTCCTACCCTCCCATCACCCAGTTCTTTCCTCCCACCTCCTCGCCCACACTAAACAACAGACAGTAAGTTGGCTGGACTCCCAACTGAGGCAAATGGGAATTTGAAGTGCAAGGATTGGTGGCACCATGCTTTCAGCTGGTTTCTAAAATATGGCCTTCTGGAGCCTTAGAAATTCAAACCACCTACATCCTTTCATCTCCCTTATTGATAGTGATAAAGCCATGGCCATGGGAAGCCTTAGAGCTTTGTTGCACACTGTGACAAGATCCCTCTCCTACTAAGCCATACTGTTTTCTTCCACCCAGACCCATCCACCAGAAAACTTGCAGTCCTAGAACAGAGTTCCTTTCTTTATAGGCACTACTATGGTTCATATTTGTGCATGCTTAAGGCCTATGCATCCACACGTCCTACAAACAGCACCTTTAGTTAGTAATAGGGAAGAGAGGAGTTTCTTCCTTAGCACTCAAAAAATTTCAGAAGCAAAACTCATATTAAATTCAGCAAACATCTTTAAACTTTTATTTTATTGATGTCTTTTGTTTTGGTGCATATTTATATCATATTTTAAAAAATATATTCCTCTCCTTCACCTGCCCAAAAAGTCACCCTTACAAGAAATAATTTAAAAGAAAGAGGAAAAAAAAATTAACCAACACATCAACTGTGTCTTCAATATTCCACACCCATAGTTCCCATCTTCTGCATCTAAGGGACAGAAGGTATAGAATCACAAGTCTAGAGCTGGAAAGATCAGAAGGGGAAATCTCAGAGACCAGTTCATCTAATTTCTCCATTTTTAACAGAGAAGGAAACTGAGGCACAGAGAAGTAAATGACTTGCCCAAGGATTCACACAAGTAGTAAGTATCACTGATAGGATTTGACCCAGGTCCTCTGATTCCAGAACCTCTGGGGGCCTCTTTCCACTGTACAATACAGTGCATTTTCTCAACTCTTCTTCAGGTCCCAGCTTGGTCATTATAATTACATATCATTCAATTTTCTTCTGTTCTCACTTACATTTCGCCAAATATTTATTAAGCATCTACTGTGTTCTAGCCATTAGGCATTTTTAAAAGTCCCTGCCCTCCAAGAGTTTACATTCTATAGGACTAGCAGGGTGTGTCACACACCAATTCAGTCTCTCTTATAAGGTATTGATTGGATCATTGGATCACAGACATAAAACTAGAAGGAAACCTGGGGACCCTTGAGTTCAATCCTCTCATTTTACAGATGAGGAACCTAAGGTCACCCAGGGAATAGGTAGCAAAATCAGTTTAAATGATATTAAAAATGTGAAGGAAGAGTTAGAGGGAAAGAGATAGGTGTAATATACCAAGAATTCTGTGCTGACTGCTCCTATTTTCTCCCAGTCTCTGATCAAAATAGACTTTACTTTTTTCAAAGTATTTAATGAAGACATTTCCCTGTGGCTGTCTTTAAGACGTGGCAGCCAGCTATGAATCAAGCCCATAAGCATGACCAGCACAAACTAGTCTTCTCCAGTCCAGGAGTCATGGATTAATGAGTACATAACCACCCCCAAACTCAGCTTTTGCCTTTTTCATGTGATCTGGTACAAGACAGGACAGGACAGGACTTTGGAAGTGTCAACTCTTTCTGTCAGTCATAGCCAAGCTGAATTCATAGACAAAAGAATATCACTAGTCTTTTCTTTTAATACATTAACAGATTTCCCCACAAATGGAAACATGGCTACCTTCCTCACAATTATTTTACACACACACAAACACACACGTGCATGTTCACACACATACGCACACATCAATACAAAGAGAACTATCATTACAGAGGATAATTGAAAGGAAGGAGAGGCAGCTTCAGATAGTAGATATAATCAGGCTTAGAGTCATAAAGTCCTGGGTTCAAGTTCTATCTGTTAAATCTACTATCTGTGTGGTTCTAGTGAAGTCAGTTAATCTCCCAGTGCCCCCAGCTACCTCCCCAACACTATAAATCATAGACAAGACAACATGTACCAGTAGAGGGAGTTTCCATTCTAGGTGTTGTCTCCCTCCTCTCCCTCACCGCCCCTCAATAAAATCACAGGTCCAGACCCCAATCCAAAACAGAAACAAGAACGCACCTGTTTGTATCCTATACTGTAACAAACCATCATTTTATGCTTTTACAGGAAAGAAAAAAGCTAAAAGACTTTCCCAAACACACCAGATCTTTCTTGGTAAATACATGTGGTCCACAATTGTGTGTTTCTATACATGTACACTTGCACACATGCACAGACGTGCTCAGCACATAGAAATGGGCATCTATACACAGATAGCAGGCCCTGACCTTGGAATGGAGCCATAGCTCTAGAGCCAGTTTTGCACAGTGTGAAAGCCCTTCATGCTTTCCAAGTGGAGGGGAGCTTGGGCATAGAATTTTCCAAGGCTGACAAAAAGCACTTTATTTCTGCTCTTTTGTTGTAATGGTGGATTTGAAACTCCTTTGCCCTCTGCACAATACACCTCAGAGTTACTTTATGTAACTGCTTTCCATTGTGCTTTCTCTAGCCCCTGGAATAATAGGCCACGATTTGAAAGTCAGAGAAACCTGTAGCTGCTGTGAGCCCAAGTCTTATGGAAGTATCATTACCCTGCCTCTTCCCCAGCTTCTCTAGGAGGCCTCAATTAGAGTAGGCAGTGCAGTGCTCCCATTGGATGGCCCCAGGGAGGAGCCTCGAGTGGGCTGCCACATCAAGAGAATGCTAACTCCCTTTGCAGACGGACAACATTGGAGGGGGATTTAGGGAGTTAAGGAAAATGAATAGATAAGAGAAGAACCATTTCTTTTTTATTGGATGATCCTGTAATCATGGTGCCTTTTAATCATCCTTTCCATCAGCAGTGAAATAGAAAAGGGAAGCTTTAAAATACATGTTAATGCAAAAATTAACTAAGGGATGGACTATCCGGTATACAAGGAGCGGACAACAGGCTGGCCCTGGCGCCTAATAAGCCCCCTCCTCACCTTGGCCTCTTCAATCCCCAGCTTTCAGCTCATGGTGACTTTCCTCATGAGGGTTTTCTTCATCCTCTTAATTGCTAGTGCTTTCTTTGTACTCAACTGAACATGTAAATACTTATCTCTATATGTGATGTGGAAGAAGGACTATTAAGGGAAAGGAGTGAGGTTGTTTGCTTGTTTCTTTTTTAAATCCCCTGTGTCTACCACACACAGTAGGCACTTCATAAATATTGGGGGGGTTGTTTTGTTTCATTTCTGGGTTTTGTTTTGTGGTTGTGTTTTACATTAGATAATACTAGACTTGGGAATTTTGGTTGGATAGAAATAAAGATGGGATCAGCACTGTAAGGGGTCTTAGAGGGCAAATCCAAACCCCTAATTTTACAGATAAGGCAACAGAGACCCGAAAGTTTCCAAGGTCAGAGAGCTAGTAAGTGTCTGAGATGAGATTTGAACCAAGGTCTTCCTGACTTCAAGTCTAGTGCCCCATCCACTATGCAGACATGGCTCTGACTCATACAGGCTCTTGGACCCTGGACTAGTTGTCAGCTAGTAGTGCAGTGGATAGACTGCTGGGCCTGAAGTCAGGGAAGACTCATCTTCCTGAGTTTAGATTTGGCCTCAGACAGTTACTAGACTAACAGCTTCTTGATGTCATGGTCCTCTTCGAGAACAAAGGACAAACAACAACAGATACTTACTAGCTGTATGACCCTGGGCAAGTCACTTAACCTTGTTTGCCTCAGTTCTCTCATCTATAAAATGAGCTGGAAAGGGAAATGTCAAGCCACTCCAGTATCTTTACCAAGAAAACTCCAAATGGGATCACAAAGAGTAGGACATGACTGAAAACAACTGAACGACAATAAAGTTGTTGTTTTAGTGCTCTCTAGGCAATTCTCTATGACAAAAAGTTGCAGAGAAGGTACCAAACTCCATCGGTAGAGGGAATTTACTCACCTGGGAGTATAGCAGCAACCACACTGGCATACCCAGGATGGCTGCTAGCACAGGTTCTTAGATCTTCTCTACTAAGAAAGATAGCTGTTCAAGAAGTCAACAATCTTTTAAAATTACATTCATTAGTTCAGGGGAAAAATCAGCACCCTGAACTTCAGAGAAAATCCAAACAAAGAATATAGAGAAAAATACAAGACATGGCTTATAACTGTCTGAGAAATAGGCACAGATCAACAGATGGATCCAACTGTCTGACCAACACAATACATACATAGTTACCAGAGAGAGAAGAACCAACATCTGGGTTTTTTCAAAGCCAAGGGGCTCCTTAATAGCTACCCAGAGTCTCATCTGGTCAAATCACAAGAACACTCTTCCAATGAGTGAGCCTCAAAACAAAATGCTAACCCCAGAGTATATATACCCTTTTTAGAGCCAGAGGGCATCACAACCCTCTTGACTCAGTGCCTAATTAGAAATTAGCAAAAGGTGTGAAAGCCTTCCTACAAGTAAGCCTCCCTAAGCCAGCTTCCCTTAATGGACCCACATGGGCCTTATTAATGGGAGGGGAAGATCTTATATCCCATTAACATTATAAGAGTTTCCTATACCAATGAAATCCCAGATCCATTCTCTATCCATATCCCTAAGAGAAGGAGGGAGAAATGGATTTGCAATTAATTTTCTCCCTAATGATAATTCAATGAAAATCTCAAAAACAAAGGAGTACCCCTACTCCAAAATACGAAGAAAAACAGGCTGCATTTCTAGAGACCAAAATGAAACAGAGATTCAATAATTATCTGTAAAATGGAGGCATTGAACTAGATGCCCTCTAAGGCCCCTTCCACTCTAAATTTATAATCCCATGATCAAGCAAGCATCATCCATTTAGACAAGAAACTGCGGATTTTCCCCTCTGGAACACTTCCATTTGTCCTTTTAGTCCAAATCAAGATTAAACTCAATGCCTCAAAATTTTATTAAGTGCCATAGCCCAACAGAAAGAAAACTGACTCTAATCCAAAGACTTGAGTTTGAATCCTGACTCTGGATAAACTTGGCAAGTCACAAACTTTCTGGGACTCGGCTTCCCCTTTTGTAGAATGAGGGGGTTACACTTGAGGGCCTTTAACCATTCCTTGTGCCTAAATTCAAATCTGGTTTTGTACATTTTTGAGCTGTGTGACCCTGGGCAAGTCACTTAACCCCTGCCTCAGTTTCCTCATCTGCAAAATGGAGATAATAATAGTACCTACCCTGCAGGATTGCTGTGAGGATCAAATGAGAACATAATTGTAAAGTACTTAGTGGAGCACCTGCCACAGTAAATACTATATAAATGTTACCTATTATAATTGTACTATTAGTATTATTAGGTGGTGCAGTGGATAGAGTGCTAGGTCTGGAGTCAAGAAGACTCACCTTCATGAATTCAAATCTGCCCTCAGACACTTGCTAGCTGTGTGACCCTGAGCAAGTCACTTAACCCTGTTTGCCTCAGTTTCCTCATATAAAATGAGCTGGAAAAGGATATGGCAAACTTCTCTAGTATCTTTGCAAAGAAAGGTCCAAATGGGGTCACAAAGAATAGGACACCACTGAAATGACTCAGCAACAAAATATACAGGGTGACCAAATGACAACTTCCTATTAGCTTCCTGTGTAGACACAGCAACAGTATGTCTATTAGGGCTTCCATCTTAAATATTTACTAACTTTGTAACCTTGGACACTCAGTTTCCTCATCTGTAAAATGTCTTCCTTCCGTTCTCTGCCCCCCCATTCTCCTTTTCTGCCACAATGTTATTCAGTGCTACTATTAAACAGTTGCCTCTTCAGAAGCTACTCAGATTAATACAATAAGATCATCAGTTTAGTCCAAGACATTTTGTAACTATTTGCAAAATGAATTCCCATTATCAGCAGATGAAGGCTTCTTTCTTTATCTCTGGCTCCAGGAACTACAACAGGTGGTCAGCTTCTTCAGCAAGAACATAAGGTTTCTGACCTTTGCTGCACAGTTGTCTATAACTGGCACCAGGAAAGGGGCAACTCCAGCTTTCTTATCACGAGTGCAGAAAGCTCCCCATGGGAGGATCTCCATGTGCTGTACAGATGTGCTTTGGTGAGCAACACTTCTGCTTTTTCTTGAGTCAGCCATAAATCTTTTACTAAAATGACCGTGAAACTTCTTTGTCTGGTGCTTTCTCATTCTGGAGTTTAAACCCCTCTGCCTTCACAGCACCCATGGGAAGGAAGACCTGAGAGTATGGGAAATTCATGGCTCCTCAGGTCCTGGAACAACTTTGTCCTAGATGAGGGATTCCCCTCCTTTTTGGGAGTCTTAATGTTATATTATTGATTTCATAAGAGTTGAACACATCTATTCATTAAAAAGGGCCTTTAAGTGATTTGTTTTGAGAATCTAAAGAGAGTTTCATGATTCTCCTGAGTGGGAGACTTACCAGCATTAAAATGGACAGGAAGCTGTGGTGCCATTTATATAGAGTTTTGTGAGGCATCACCTGAGCAGATGCAGCGGCTACTCTGTGTGTCCGTAGCAAGTCCTCTGTCTTCTTGATTCCAACTAAGAGCGACGTAACCCCGGGAAGACTAGCTCTTACTATCCAAACTTACCCAAAATTAACGTAAGACCCAAAGCCAAGTTGAGTTGCAAGATAAAATTCATAGGATCTCACATTTAGAGTAGAAAGGACCTTCAAAGTCAATTGTGCCAATCCCCTCACTGCACAGAGGAGAAAACTGAGACAAGAAAGGACAAATGACCTGTCAAAGGTCACACAGGTAATACATCCCAGCCCTTTCCTGCAGCATCCCTTTCTTTCCCCAAATATTTGGAGTACAGCTGAGTTGGATGCCTGCTAAACAGGATTTCTCAGTGTATTCCGATTCAAGGACTATGGGGGAAACATTATGTCTGAAATGAAAGTCTCCCTTTTTCTTCATCCTAGAGGAGGAGAGAGAACAGAAACCTTAGGAGAGGTGATGACTGACAACAGAAAGTACAAGATGCCTAAATTACTCTGCAGGCCCTGCTGCCACCTTCACCCACCATCAAATGGGCAAGGGGAAGTGAGGAGAGAAGGTCAAGATGAAAAGAAGTAATTTTTGACTATTATAAATACCCAAACCAACTACAAAGGACATATGATGGAAGATACTATCTGCACTCAGAGAAAGAAAAAATAAATAGAAGTATGTATACAGTGATTTTACACATATATACAGGTTTCTGCCTAGTGGTAGACATCTCTAGACTGGGGGTGAGGGGAGTTAAGAAAAAAGAGAGAGAGCAAATAGTTTGTTTTTTCCTTCTTGTGGTTCCTCCCATTGATTCTAATTCTTCTTTACTAAATAACTAATGTGAAAATATGTTTAACATGAATGTGTATGTAGAGCCTATATCAGATTGCATGCTGTCTTGGGGAGGGGGGAGAAGAGGAAGGGGAAGAAAATTTAGAACTCAAAATCTTATGGAAGTGAATATTGAAAACTAAAAATTAATTAATTACAAGACCTCAGACTCTTTGGATTGAATAAAGCAGATTTTAGTTATTCATATTTGTATGGCCTACCAAAGTAGACAATATGTGGATCCAGTTTCCTCTGGGCAGACATCTGAGGTTAGAAATCCTGCTGAGAGGAAAAGAAAAAAGAGAGTTGTTCTAGACCCTTTATATTTTTCCCATTGTCCATCACCATTTAAGAAAATTCCTCCCCTATGGGATAAATGCAAGGATCGTGGCTAGAAAATTAAATCTGAAAGGACCTGAGAACAAAAAACAAAGCCCACATGAGGGTGGGGGCCAGCCAAGAGGGAATAGCTGGTATGCTCACCAAGCTTTTGCCCTTTAACCCATATACTTCTAAAAGCATAACACTACCAAAGCTAGACTAATTTTACAGATAGGAAAACTGAGGCCCGGGATGGGGGAGTGACCTGCTCAAGATCACATAGGCTTTGAGTAGCAAAGGTGGAATTCAAAGCCAGTTTCACTAACTCCAAGTCTAGATCATTCTCAACACTTCACATACTGATTTTCTATTATGTGTTTTCCCAACCATAATAACCACTCCCTTGTATTGAAGTAACTGAAGTAAAATTAATAATCCTAATATTGCTTAGTAAGCATAGATTTAAAGAGAAAGGCCACAGTAAAGCCTATTGAATTGCCCTTTCCTATTTGGATTCCTCTGCAAGGAAGGAACATTTCTGTTCCCCTGAGATATAGCATTAACTCTGGGCAGTGTAAGAGATAAACTGTCATTCTTATTTTCCAGTTCTCCTTCTGCTAAATTCCAAGAGGATCACCATCCTTCTGTCTACACCTGTCATTACATCACCCATCTTTCTCTCGACAACCAGTACTTTCCTAACATTTTCAGATTTCCATATTTATGGGTGATGTTTCATTGAACACATTAATGATGGTGACTTTCCTGAAGCCATTTCCACTAATGAGGCCATTTGGTTTCGTTGATGACATATCTGAAATTTCCTGTAAACAACTAAAAGTAAACGCTTACATTTTGTTAACCAGACCAGAACCTGCCTCTAACCTGTGAACGGCTAGCTCCAAACAAAGCAGGCCAGAGGCATGTGTGTTAGGAATCAAGTAGTGGTTTCAGAATGAAGAAAACACTTATAAGTGAAGTCCCCCTAAGTATGAGGACTTAATTTGCTGTGGCAGTGGTAGGGCTTATATACATGAAAACCACAAAGGGACTGGACCACAACACAATCATTCTTAGATCTTACGTAGCTGTTCCCATGGTTGACATTTCTTGGGACAATACAGGCATTCTTGGATCCCATGGGAACAGCCCCTAAGTTGTGTAAGGGTTGTTGGGCCTTGTGACCATAAAGTGGGTGGTACAGAACCAGAGTTAGCATGTCAGGAACAGGAGTGCAGTACCTGGTTCGGTTCACTTGGCAGTTACAAGAAAAAGGGAGGTTGATGGATAGTTTTAGGCTGCACCATGTCACCGACTTCTGGCTCTCAAGTTGCTGGGAAATAGGGGGAGCTCCATCAAATCTAAACAGTTCTTGTTTAATATGAAAAACACAAATCCCTCAGTCAACACCTGATGCTGATCAAGACAATGCACTTTGCCAAAGGGTGAGATCTTCCAGAGCACAAAAGATTATTGTTATGCCAAACACAGGGCACAGCCTGCTTATTGGGTCTTAGCTCTGGAAAACAGGGTGTCTCCAAATATCTTGACAATTTGTAGAGTGCATTAAAGTTTTCAAATCATATAGATAGATGGATGTATATATATGTATATATATATGTATGTATGTATTATCTTATTTTATTTTCATCATAACCCTATAAAATATATAGAGCTAATAGCTTACAGATGAGAAAACAGGCCCCAAGAGATCAAGCAATTTGGCTAAGGCCACATTAAAGTGGCAGAGCTAGGCCTAGAACCCAGGTCTTTGGATGTACAGTCTAATATTCTTCCCATTAGACTATACATTGGGCATAGTACTATGATACATGCATTCTCTTTAACCTCAAAGTCCCATTTTGACTTTTGCCCTAGTTTCATCTTTACTGAAGTCCCTAATATTTTTCCTTGGGTCTATGGATTTCTATCCATTCACTACATCATTAAGATTGCATCTAAAGCCAAAGTAACTGCTGCAAGCTAAGGGATACTAAAACTGACTTAAAACAATATCCCCAAGAGAACTGGTCAGATATGATGTGATCCAGAAAGCTTCTGTCTTTGTTCTGAGATACCCTGATATGTGAAAGACAAAGACCACTCCTATCATATTACATGGAGTTACAAATGCTTGGCATAAGTTGGATGTGCTAAGGTTGGAGGGTGGCCTTTCAGTGGACCATTGACTTTCTTTTGTTCCTGCCATAGCCCAAAGATCTAAACACCTGAAGTTAAATCACTTCCCTAGCTATATCTTTGATTGACCCCTATCTATCCTCAGATATCTCATGTCAACCCTATGCCTTCCCTTTTGAGTTAAATAGCACCTTTAGTAAGGGCCAATTGCTTTCATAAGAGGTTTAGGGGTACTCTGGAAGACTAACACTTCTGGTGTGAGGAGTACTGAGCCCTTCTCAGAGCTGCTCTTCTACCTTTGGTCCCTACATTTCACCCAACTCTCACCTGTGACTACAAGAAGCTATAGCACACACCGAGGTAAACCATCTCAGTAGAGGGCCTAAACTAGGTTGGGGGAAACTATCAGGTCTCAAACTTGTCAGTGAGTTAGGGGAACATCTACACCAAGTATGTGAAGATTTCCCCCAGCTGAATGGGTGATTGAGAACAATTTGTTCCAACAGTCAGGAAGGCAGCTGAAGCAGGTGCTATAGAGTGCTTAGAGCTTGGTCAGGCATTGAAGACACCAAGGTTGTCCACTGCATCCTGGCCCATAGACAGACTCCCACTGGACTTAGATGACTCAGGAAGACAGTGAGGCTGATGGCTTTCTGCAACTCTGCCTCACTTAAATCCAATTCACACATAAGTCAAGACATTACCTGAGATGTCATTAGTCCTTTTTAAAAATAAAGAACAAAAAAATATTGTTTTCAGCATCACTGTCTGATCTTCCTCTTCTGGGAGACTTTCTCTAAGTCTCCAAAGCAACTACAAATGAACAGGGACACAGGGAAAAGAATAATCATAATAAAGCTCCATCTCAGGTGGGAAGCGCCAGCCATAGTCCCTGCTCTTGGAAAGGAGTGGAAAGATGGGAGGACTATGAAGTTGTTTGCATGTGGTAGAACCTGCTAGCCCAAAGGGTATCCTCCTAGGAAACCTATCCTGGTGATGCCTGGTGATGAGAAATGGGGCTCAGGTGGGGAAGATGGAAGATTATGCTTCAGGTTGATTCTATAGAACACCACATCGTCATCCCTGGGATCTCCTCTGACACACTCTGTGTGCTGGATCCAGAGCATCACAGGGCTCAGATTAGACCCCATGCAGACACACTCAACAGGGATGCAGCCATACCCCACAAGTCACTGCCTGACTCTTACACAGGGTTAGCCAAAATCATGTAAACAGAGAGTGAGGGGGAAGGATAAAGAAATCCCAGACCTCAACTGCCAAATAGAGCCCTAGCTAATCATTTGCTCCCTCACTATCCCACACACTACATTTTTTACTTTTCAAAAGACGGGCTTGTTTGACTGGGCTTTAAGGTACAATGTACCTAGCTTAATACCCCTCCTGATTCCCCTGACCCAGGTTCAGAGAGAACCTACAAAACTCACTTCTGATACATGGCCCTAACTGTGGTCCTCTGCTTTCCCCTTCCCTTCCCTGCCACCCCATGACTGACACCTTCATTATTTCTACTCTTAACGAGGATATGGAACTATGAAGGCTGGCATATCACCAGTTACCTTTCCTCAGCATTACCACCTTTGTTCATTTATGTGTGAGATGATGTTCTCGTCACTGGAAAATTCATAAACAAACAAGTATTCAGCACCTCTGTGGGGGTGGGGGAGGGGAGATACAAGGGAAACATAAAATGTGGTCTCTGCCTTCAAGGAACTTCTATCAAATGGAGGAAGTTAGAATCTTACACATGAAATAAAGAGCAATGCACACAGCATATATGTCATTCTCCTGTTCAAAAGATGTTTCTCAGTTTCCTCTCTAAATACCCTTCCATGACCAGGTTTTCCTACCCCTTAAAAACAGTCCCTTGATCATGCCTGTTCTATTAATCTCTCTTCTCCCTTTCACTGCCAAACTTCTTGAAAGAAACATCTACATTTGCTGCTTCCCCTTTCTCATCGACCATTCACTCAACCCCTTTCAATCTGGCTTCCATCCCCACTACTCTCCTGTAACTGCTCTCTCTCTAAAGTGGCTGATGACCTCCTAATTGCTGAATTCAATGGCCTCTTCTCAGTCCTCATTCTCCTATTACCCATCTCCAGGCCTGAAGCACCTCTTATGTTTTCCTCAGTTTTTCAAGGATCACTGGCTATAGCTTAACAACTACATGTGTGAGTTTTCTCAGTATGCTGGGAAGAAATTCATTCAGACTGGCTGATCTGTGCTCATTGAGGGCAGATACGTGCTCTCATCCTCTCTTCACAAGTCTTGGGAATCGGGGCCCTTAAACCGTTTTTGATTTGTCTTTGCCAAACCAAAAACAATTCTTGGGAGAGAAAACCTTGGGAGAAAAGATTGTGAATCAAATAAGAAGGTAGGAAGTGTATTTGGAGGACAGTGAATAAACCAGTTTGGCTAAAGGTGAATATTCAGGAAGGGAAGTAGTAGGAGATAGAGCTAAAAGGATAAGGTAGATCAAGAGAGTAGAATGTCTTAAATTCAACCACCATTTTGTCTTTATTATAAGCCTACTGTATGCAAAGCAGTGGCTCTTGGAGATGAAAGAGAAATTACAGATGACATGAATCTAGCACTTAAAGACATTACCCTCTTTATCCCTCTCAACAATGTAATGAAGTGGGGACTGCAGTATTATTCTCATCCCCATTTTATAGAGGAAGAAACTGAGTCTCATCAGAGAGGTTAAGTAACTTGCCCATGGTCACAGAGCTTACAAGTTTTAGGGCTAAGATTTGAATGCAGGTCTCTCCTAGCTCCAAATTATTCTATTATACCACACTACCCTCAACAAGCTTATATTCCAGTAGGAGAGATAAAAACATAGACTCAACTAAAATTTGATAATTGTATAAAAGAGGTATAGGGGCAGCTAGGTGGCACAGTGAATAGAGCACCAGCCCTGGAATCAGAAGGACCTGAATTCAAATCTGGCTTCAGACACTTAACACTTGCTAGCTGTGTGACCTTCGGCAAGTCACTCAACCCCAGTTACCCTGCCTTTCCCCCTCCAAAAAAGAAAAAAAGAGGTACAAAAAGTGCTATCACAGAGGAATGGTTACATCCATCTGGGGCAACCAAAGGAGATTTCGTGGAGAGGTGGCATTTGTGGGGACCTGAAAAAATGAATCAATTTCAACAGGTAGACATGAGGAGTACATGATGGAAGAAAACCTTGAGCAAAAGCATGAAGGTGGGAAAACTCATGAAAAGGTCCTGTCTTGTTACACCAACTAGGTTCTAAGGTCCTTGAGGGCAGAGCCCATGTTATAATATTCAATCAGTAACTTTCTGATAATTTTTAAAAAATCATTTTACTAAGTGATTTCACATTTATGATTTTCTTTGGTCCTCACAACAATCCTGTGAGTTATAGGTAGGACAACTATTATTTTTCCCATTTTGGTTTTGTTTTGTTGGAGGGGGTATGCAGAGCTATTGGGGTTAAGTGACTTGCCCAAGGACACACAGCTAGTAAGTGTTAAGTGTCTGAGGTTAGATTTGAACTCAGGTCCTCCTGACTCCAGGACTGGTGTTCTATTCACTGCACCACCTTTTATTTTTGCCATTTTACGGATAAGGAAATTGAGGCTCAGAAAGGCTAAATGACATGGTTGATAAGTAAAGGATCCAGGACTAGAAACTAGGTCTTTTAACTCCTTATACTGTGCTCTTTCCCCCAAGCCATTTTGTCTTGATCATATTTTTCTGCTTAATCCCACCACGCTTGTATGGTGCCTTGAACAAGGGAAGTGTTTGATAAGTACTAGATGTGCTGTTTTTTTCTTTTACTTTAGTTAAGTATAGTGTAGACCAGGGGTGGGAAATTGCAGCCTCAAGGCCACGTGTGGCTCTCTAGGTCCACAAGTGTGGCCCCTGAATCCAAATTCCACAGACCAAGAGGGCCACACATGGCCTTGAGGTTGAAGATTCCCCACCCCAGGTAGTCTGTAAGTGTTCAGATATGAGAAAAATAGGTTCTACTACTAGACTGTAAGTGCCATGAGGACAGGCACCCCCTCTTATCTAATATTTGTACCTCTTTCAGACCCTAATCTGATGTTGCCTACACACACAGTAGGAACCTAGTATATATTTGTTAGGTGGAATTGTATTGAAGTGAAATAAAGTGAACAGAATTCAACATACTGATAAGCACAGTAAATATGGTGACAGGTGGGCTTTTTTTTATTGGTTCATTTCAGTCGTATCTAACTCTCTGTGACCCCATTTGGGCTTTTCTTGGCAAAGATACAGGAGCCACTTGTCATTTCCTTCTCCATGTCATTTCACAGATGAGGAAACTGGGGCAAACAGGATTAGGTGACTTGCCAGTGTTCAAATTCCAGATCGGCTACATACTATACCTATGGGTTCCTGGTCCTCAGTCTTTCTGCCCTAGGCAACTAAGTGGCACAGGGGATAGAGCACTGGAATCCAGAGGACCTAAATTCAAGTCCAACCTCAGATACTTACTAGCTATTTAACCCAGGTAAGCTACTTAACATCTCTCTGCCTCAGTTTCCTCAACTGTAAAATGCACCTACCTCCCAGGATTGTATTATATACATACATATATATGTGTGTGTGTGTGTGTGTGTGTGTGTGTACACATGTGTGTGTATATGTGTGTGTGTGTGTGTGTGTATACACATACAGACAGACAAGTCAGATTCAGTTTTGAGGGCTAGAAATTTCCAGGTGCCATCAAGCAGAGGGAGACTATGGAGTTCATTTCTTGCAATGCAAAGAATAAACTTTTGAAGAGGGAAAAAATTACAGATGAAGACCAGATGAAATGATATTTGTAAAGTACTCAGCCCAGGACCTATCTATATAGCAAACATTCAAAAAAGACTTATTTCCTTTCTTCTTTCCTCAGTTTCTTTATCAGAAAGAGTGATTTAAACTAGCTAACCTCAAACTCCCTTTTAGTTCTGCATCCTATAAAAGCTCTGAATTGAACTGAGTCTAAGAGACAGGAGTGGGGCACAGTAGAAAGAGCACTAAATGTGGAACAAGGAAAGACATGAGTATAAATTCTGCTTCTGAGCAAACCTGTAACTCGGACAGAGTGACTGGGATTTTATCCCAGGTACTAACATTTACAGGGTGCCGGAAGCACTTGCGCCATTTTGGAAACATAGAAATAACTGATCTTAACACCTAGTTTGTAAGAATAATTAATTAAAATAGGAAGCAACCAGCTTTGAGTTACTCCCTCAGCAGCTGTGCACGCCCAGATAAACTCCTCCCTGGACCAGTCTAACTGCTCCCTACCAGTAGCCTCCCAGTGTCCCAGAGTCTCCACCCACAGGAGAGAGAATTAATACACATTCATTTTAGAAATAATCATAGTACTCCATGAAATATAAATGCATTTCAAGAGAATTTTAATGAAAATACATTGTAGGAAGCTATGTATTAATTAGAAAGCTAAAGGTTTTTTTTTTTTAACTTAGTCAACTTTACCATATGCAGATTTACAAAAAGCTGACAATCATGAGGGGAATAAATTAATAGCTCTAATATACATCTCACATAAGGAATTTTTCCCTCTTCAAATGTTTATTTTTTAAAGACACATTGCAAGAAACTAACTCCATAGTCTCCCTTTGCAGGTTAGCACCTTGGAATTCCTAGTCCCCAAAACAGAATCTGACTTTAAAAAATTAATTAGCATTTACCTCTTATGCTACTTGCCCCAGAAGCCAAAAGTGCTAGTTACTGCTCTCCCACTGACATTTACTAATTTTGTGACCACCAGCAAATATCCCTGGCAACTAGGTGGTGCTAAGTAGGGAGAGTCTTAGACCTGGAGTCAGGAAGACCTGAGTGGCTTAAACACTTACTGACCTGAGCAAGACACTTAACCTTTGTCTGCATCAGTTTTCTTATCTGTAAAATGAGTATCATAATAATTCTTTTCTTGTTCAGTCATGTCTAACTCTTCATGACCCTATTTGCCATTTCCTTCTCCAGTTCATTTTATAGGTAAAGAACTGAGGCAAACAGGGTTAAGTGACTTGCCTAGGGTCACACAGCTAGTAAGTGTCTGAGGTCAGACTCAAACTCGGGAAGATGAACCTACCTGACTCCAGACTTGGCACTCTATTCAACACCACCTAGCTGTCCAAATAATGATAGTATTAACCTCATGGTATTGTTATGAGGATCAAAGCAGGTAATATTTGTAAAGTACCTCACAAACCTTAGAGAAGTATATAAATGTTACTTATTTTTATTATTAAACCACAACCTCAGTTTCATCCTCTGGAAGAAGGAGATAATTATATCTATAGAACCAATCACATGGCTATTGTGTGCTTCGAATGAGATAATGCATGCAAAATGCTTTATAAATCTTAAGGCAACTCCTTGAATTCAATGGAAGGAATCCAGTCACCATGGGCTTCATTGAAGGAGTTGGATAGGCAGGCCTTTAGCTATTTGGCTTTGGCTACAAACAGTATTTGTTCACTGTACTCTTCCTGACTTTCAGTTCTTCTCTCTCTCTAGCTATTCCTCAGCACATACAGGTCTTGTGGCTTACTCCTTCCATCATCTGGGGTGGTGGTTCTCTCTCTGAGATTGTTTAATTGCCAGCAAGAACATAAAGCTGAGGGTCGGCAGCACAAAACTCTGTGGGAATGCAACCCACAGTCCCTCTGACCTCACACAGTGCATCTGACAGCTGAAATGCCAATCACCTCTCCAAAGAAATGTTCTTCACTGTGATATTGGTCTGGCTGACCACTAAGAGCATAGAAAGTGTGACCAGGAAAGAATCAGGTCAAGGCTGTTTCCTCAAAGTCACTTTGACAGTATTTCACAATTTATTGCCTTGAAAAACTACCATCCTACCAAAAAATTATATATACATATGCTCATTATATATGTATATATATGCATATATATATATAGAGAGAGAGAGAGAGAGAAGAAAAGGAGGTGGAAAGATACAGACACATAAAATGAGAGATAAAGAGGGAGAAAAGAAACCCAGACCTCCCACTACCACCCTTCAGGTTTTACTTATGTTTTTTTAAAAAAAGAAAAAGTTAGTAAAAGCTATATAAACAGATATGCTTCTGTTGCTTTGGTCTTTAGTTAACAACCTTCTGTAAAAGAAAAATTACACTGAATCATCAGGCTAGCTGGGGCCTTGGAACATTCCCACCCTAGTCTATTCCCCTACTTAAAGACCAGAATACATAACCCAGGTTGATGAGAAGCTACCCTGAGTACAAAGCCTAACCACAGCCACCCTCTGAAAGTTCAAAGTCTCACACAAAAGAATTATCCAGATCAGGAATTCTTAACCTTTCTTTTATTAGAGACCCCTCTGACAGTCTGGTGAAGCCAATGTTCCCTGCTTCTAAGAATAATGTTTTTAAATACACAAAACTAAAATATATAAAATTATAAAGAAAACAATGATATTGAAATACAGTTTACATATATATATTTTAAGTCCATGGACCCCTAGGTTAAGAACCTCTGATCTAAGCCAAGATTCTTTGGCTCTCAAATGGTCACTCATATTAACCATTATGCGCAAAGTACCTTTCTAGGTCATATTTCTCTTACTAAACAAATAATAATAATCCATAGCTCCTCCTAGTTCTAAGATGCTTTACATAAATTATCTCATTCAATCCTGGTTAGAAGTGCTTATCCCCATTTTCAGATATTCCTGAGATTCAGAAAAGTCACATGGTTCATATAATATCGCACAGCAGAGAACAGTGCCAAGCCCGGAACCCAGGTCTCCCAATTCCAAATCCAGCGCTTTTTCTTGTTACCTCAGTGGAGAATGGAAAGACAGATTCACAGATTAGATCATCCTTGCCTTCGATCAGTCATTGAATAACATCCCTCCTGAAGTACCATGGGGACCAGGGGCAGGAAGGAAGGGAATGTGAGCTCCCTAATCTGTATTCTGAGCATGGAATGCCTAACATCAAGGTGTGTGCAAAGGTCACATTAAGACAATATGTGCATGTAAGAGGCCATTGAACATTTCCAACCTGCTATATCACTGATTTGAGGGAGGGGGTTAGGGGCTGAGAGCTACTATAATTAATTCCACAAAAAGCATTTCTTCTCCTGTTCTATCAGCCTTTCCACTAATTCATCCCTGTCTGAGAGATAATTACAAGATCACCTGGGATGTCAAGAGCCCAAGACAATTCCCCAGAAGCCAGCCAAATGAGGGAAATGTGGATGGAGCCATGTGCAAACCCAGAACCAGACAGAAGCCAAGACCTCTAACTTGAACAGTCCAAATCCAAATGTGCTGGTACAGAAAAAATTACTGCCTGCAGCAAAACACGCTGGAAGAGGCAGGCTTAACTATTACTGCGCAAATGAAGCAGACCTCACTGAGAGGACTGAGTCATAAGGAGACTGCTTAGGTTGCTAGTATTTGGCTGCTCCTGGAAAAGGAGGGAGGGCCAGACCCCATCTCCTTGTCTCCGTCTTCCCAGTTTCTCCTCCCCCAATCTTTGAAACTGCTTACATACCATTTAGGTGGGAAACCAAGGCAAGGGGTTGTGGTGGTGATGAGCCAAGGGGCTGCCGAATTATTACATTACAACTATTGTATGCTTGTCTGGATTCCTTATCCTGAAGGATTAAGATGAACCAGATGGGTGGAATACATAAAATCCACCCTCCACCCCCCACCTTTTGGCAAGACATTCTCAGGGCATTTTTAAATACACAAAACACTCTGTATAGCCATGTTGAAAAGACATTTATTGTGGTTAGAAGAGTCCTGTGATTTACAGCATACTCTATGACCGAGGTCACTGGCAGCTGCTGACAAACAGTGTGGCATCCTCAGGGGACTAAGAGGTCACATTTGGATCCTCCTTTGTCATGTTTCAAGGCCAAATGAAGGGGGAAAGGTGCCTGCCATCAATTGAGGAAGAGGGAAGTAGGAATTTTGGCTAGGTCAGGAGAAATTCACCTGCCCTTCTGCTCCTTCTCCCCACCACCAATCCAAAGAAATGGGAATGGACAATTCAAGGGCTAGACCCAAATATGGAGCCCCAAGTACTCTGTGAGGGGGAGGGGACAGGTGATCTTTCTGCCACAAGTGGAAGCAAAGAAAATATCTATAATATATAATAATAATTATCTATAATCTAAGATATACCCTTACAATTCTAACATTCTGATTCTAAGGTGAAAAATTAAAAAGGGTCAGACATGGTCAAAAGCAAGTGAAGGGATATACAGACAACTCTTGGGGAGCTCCTAATCCAGGGCCTAAGACATTAATCTCAACTCACCCCTGAATAAAGTCCCTAGCAAGGTGAATGACTTTCTTAGCACAGAATAAGAAGCATCTTTGCACAGGAATTCTATTTGTTCAGGCACAAATGGACATGAATAGACTAGACTAAACAAAATTGTGAAATCCCTGAAGGAGGTCTTTAGCTTATTTGTTCTTTCCTGATTCCTAAACATGACTATATCCAAATCTATATCTATATGTTTATGTACACACACATACATACACACATATGTGCATAGATAGTGTGTGTATATAGGAAGCATTTATTTAGTGTTTTAAGGTATGCAAAGTGCTTTATATAGATTAACTCATTTTGTCCTTACAGTAAACCCTGGGAGGTAACTACTATTATTATTCCCACTTTTTAAAATGAGAAAACAGGTTGGGAGGAACAAAGTAGCTTGCCTAAAGTCACATAGCTAGAAAGTTTTTGAAGTAGGATTTGAACTCAGGTCTTCCTGATTCCAAGTCCAGTGCCCTATCCATTGTGCTTTTTTTTCAATTTCTTTTTTCCTCCATAGCATTATTTGATGCAGGGTAGTACACATCCCACCCTAGTCCATCCCTACTAACCCTCAAGGAAAACTTCCTATCTCACTAGAACAAGGAAAGATCTAATAGTGTTTACATTTTTCCACCACTTAATAGTATTTTATTTTTTCCAATTACTGCAAAGATAGTTTTCAACATTTACTTTTACAAGATTTTGAATTCCAATTTTTTCTCTCCCCTCCCCAAGACGGCATGCAATCTGATATAAGCTATACATGTACAATCATATTAAACATATTTCCACATTAGTCATGTTGTAAAAAAAAAAAAAGACAGAACAAAAGGGAAAAAAAAACCTCAAGAAATAAAAAGAGAGAGAGAAAATAGTATGCTTCAGTCTGTACTCATACCCCACAATTCTTTCTCTGGATGTGGACAGCTCTTTCTCCATCATGAATCCCTTGGAATTGTCTTAGATCCTTGCATTGCTGGGAAGAGCTAAGTCTATCAGTCAGTCATCACACAATGTGGCTGTTACTATATAGTGTTCTCCTGGTTCTGCTCACTTCATTCGGCATCAGTTCATGCAAGTATTTCCAGGTTTTTCTGAAAATCTGCCTGAGCATTTATGTTTTAACTGAAACTCATTCGTATCAATTTGCCTCCTCTCCCAGGAGTTTTCATTTTTTGAGCCTTTTATCTACAATTAAGAAATCAAAGATTTTATTATAACTTTGAGCATAAACTCAGAATGTTGGAGTTGGAAAGACCATAGAGATAACTAATCCAGCCCTATCATTTTAAAGATGAGGCAACTGAAGCCCAGAGAATTTAAGAAGAAACTCAGATGAGAGGTTTCTTCTGTAAGTCAATAGGAAAGGCACAGTAGACTTTAGGATCCAGTGGCAAAGCAGATGGGGTCTAGTTCAGAAGGAATAGAAAAAGGCTATCTGAGATAGGCAAATCCCTCCCCTTTTTATCTTCCTCACTTAGCCCACCTTTTCTTCACTTACATCTTTCTCCTCCAAGACTCCTATATGCCACAGATTCAGCCCATTCTCATTGTGTTCTCTCTCTTCCCTAAAATCACTGATCTTGGCAGTGTGTCTCCTCCAGATATCCAGCATAAAAGTGATCATGATCTCCTCCCAGCTAGACTCAATAGGCAATAGTCTCATGACTGATTTTTTGCATTCTTAACCCCTTTTAAGGATAACCAATAATAGAATAAAAGCAGGTGACAGCTAGTCAAGGATCTCACCAATGTTAGGATTGTGAGGTTAAGATGATGGGAGCACATGAGAGGCACATAGGAAACATTAACCTTAAAATATGGAGGGGGGTCAGAACAAGAGAACTTCAGCTTTTAGGAAAGGAAATTTAGAATCTTTGTCATTTAAGATGTGTACATTGAGAGAAATGATTATTTCTTTCTTATATTTAATAACCAATTATTGTATTGGCACCAAGGTTTTTTCCTCTTTTCTGTTTCCTCATCCAGAAATCAACCAGTGTGAGAAATCTTGCCTAAAGACTTATGCAGGGGGGTGGCAAAGAGTGCAGTGAATAGAGGACCGGCCTTGGAGTCAGGAGGACCTGAGTGCAAATACGGCCTCAGACACTTACACACACACACACACACACACACACACACACACACACACACACACACACAAAACTAGCCATGTGACCTTGGGCAAGTCACTTAACCCCAATGGCCCTGCCTTCCCACCTTCAAAAAGCAAAAAAAAAAAAAAAAAAAAAAAAAAGACTTATGCAGGCTAAGATCTAATCAAAAACAGTAAAAGAAATTGTAAGTTTGGGATAATAGAAGGATTTCTGTTCATTTTGTTTACTCAGACTGGTCTGGGGAAATGTGGATTCTCTCTTTTGTCAGACAAGTGATATGGAGATAAGCCTCTTTGATCAAAACTTGGGTAATCCAAGTTACCCCCAAGATCCTCACTGGAATACACTCTAGCCCCTCATTGTAATATTCATTCTCTCATTAATTGTTAACCAATCAGAGTTTATTGCCACCCTCAGGAACACCTCTTCCAAGGACATAGAAACTGTAATCCCACCACCATGAGGGGTCTTTGGCATTGGAGAGTGCCACTGACCCTTTATTAATAAGCATGCTAGTCTTATTAATAAAATGATTAAATTATCCAGAAACTATGTCTCTCAAACTTTTTAAATATCATAGTATAAAAAAAAAAACTAAAGACATATCATAGCAAGGAAAACTGTTAATGCTGAATAAAGATATTTGAAAACAAAATTAAAACAGGAGAACTAAAGCTTTGTCTTGCTTATTTAAAAGTAATACTAACTACAATCATTTATGTAAACTATCATCAGTAGACAATTACCATGTCACATCATGTATACCGTTAATCATGTGATATATTAACTTTTCTGTAACTTTTATTACAACACTAAGCTCTGATAACACAAAATGACCCTTTGCTCATAAGTTTGAAAACTGAAGATAATGTTGTCTCATGGTAAAATCATAGGTTTGGTGCAAGAGACCTAAGTTCTAAACCTTTCTTTCCTGGAAAGAGAATTAGCTTGGAGTCAAGAGACTTAAATTTGAATCCAGGCTTTAGCCATTCCTAGTTGTGTGACCTTGAGCAAGTCAGTTATCCTCTCTGAATCTCAGTTTCCTCATGTAAAATGAGAAAAATAATATTTACAATGCTTATTTCATAAGATCACTATAAGGAAAGCATCATATATGTGTGTGTGTGTGTGAATTATTATTATCAGTGATTTCATTCTCATATTTTTTGATATAGTTCAACCAGAAACAGATAAGAAGTTTTTTTTTTAAGTGAGCAATGCAAAAAGAAAAAGAAAAAGAAAAAAAAACAGAAGAAATCAGTAGAATGGGAAAGACAAGAAAATCAGAGATATCAAGGGAATGTCTCATGCAAAAATGGGCATGATAAAAGACAAAATTGTTAAAGAATTAACAGAGGAAGAAGAGACTAAGAAGTGGCAAAGATACACAAAAGAATTATACAAGAAATATCTTAATAATATAATATAAATGAATGAATGAACAAAGAAAGAGAGAGAGAGAGAGAGAGAGAGAGAGAGAGAGAGAGAGAGAGAGAGAGATCACCAGTAACCATAATGGTGTTGGTTGCACAGACATCCTAGAGAATGAAGTCAAGTGGGACATAGGAAGCATAAAGCTATTGAAGGTGATGGAATTCCAGGTGACTTACTAAAAATCCTAAAAGAGGATGCTGTTAAAGTGCTGTACTCAATATGCCAGCAAATTTGGAAAACTTAACAGTGGCCACCAAATTAGAAAAGATCAGTTTACATCCCAATCCTGGGTGGCTAGGTGGCACAGTGAGTAGAGCATCGGCCCTGGAGTCAGAAGGACCTGAGTTCGGATCCAACCTCAGACACTTAATGCACACACAAACAAAAACCTAGCCGTGTGACCTTGGGCAAGTTACTTAACCCCAATTGCCCTCCAAAAAAAAATGTTTACATCCCAATCCTAAAGAAGGGTACTGTCGGGGAGGCTAGGTGGCACAGTGAATAGAGCACCACCCCTAAAGTCAGGAGGACCTGAGTTCAAATTCGGCCTCATACACAACACACACTAGCTGTGTGACTTTGGGCAAGTCATTTAATCCCAATTGCCCTCCAAAAAAAAAAAAAAAAGAAGGGTACTGCTAAAGAATGTTCAAATTACTGAACAATTCTGCTCATTTCATATACCAGCAAGGTTATGCTTAAGATTCTGCAAGCTAGGCTTCAGCAATACATGAACTGAAAACTACCAGAAGAGCAGGCTGCTTTCTGAAGAGGCAAAGGAACTAGAGACCAAATTGCCAACACTTACTGGATTATGGAGAAAGCAAGGGAATTTCAGAAAAAAAAAAAACCATCTACTTCTGCTTCATTGACTACACTGAACCTTGTGTGGATCACAACAAAATGTGGCAGACAGGAGTTCCAGATCATCTTACTTGTCTCCTGAGGAACCTGTATGACAGCCAAGAAACAACAGCTAAAACCAAACATTGAACAACTGATTGGTTTAAGACTGCAAAAGCGGAGCCAAGATGGCGGAGTAGAAACAGCTCATCCAAGCCACTCTGCCCCCAGATTCCCCACAAACTATGTAAAATGGGACTCTGGAGCCCCAGCACCCACAGAACAACACAGAGAAGCTAACCTCCCACTGAGGACAGCGAGCGCGGGGAGCCGAGCTGAGCCGACCAGAGCCCAGGTCCCTGTGAGTCTAGGTTTTAGCCCCAGGGCGGCAGGGCCAGTGGCCGGCTGGAGAGACCCTAGAATACCAGCAGCTGTGGCAACTCCAGAATTATCAACATAGACATGCCTAGGACAAAGTGAGAGGTTAGTGCCCTATGGACTTTGGGACCAGTATTTGGGGAATGCGTTGGCTTCCTCCCCTGGGGGCTAGTAGCAGCTGAGGAGACACGCCATTTTGTAGTTTTCAGAGGCAGCTCCAGCTCCTGGCCTGCGAACTGTAGGGAGATCCAGCGATCAGTCTTGGGGGGGTAATTGCCTTGCTTTAACCTCCCTGGGTCTGGATTGTGATCTGGGGTGGAAGTCATGGGTGGGTTTGCAGCTTGCCAGAAACGGAAGTTGCCCTCCCACATGTTCAGGACGAAAATTCATCTATCTGTCCGCAAAGCCATAGTGTGGCAACAAGCCCAAAAGTCAAGTAATTAAGTGGCAACATACCAAGGCAAAGGAAACAGAAAAATGCAACCCTAGACTCCTATTTTGGAGGCATAGAGCAGGAAAAGGACTGTGACGTCAGAAGTCCTGCTCCAAAAGCCCCAGGGGAAAACATGAGTGGGTTGCAGGTCATAGAGGACCTTAAGAAGGACTTTAAAAATCAAATAAGAGAAGTGGAGGAAAAATTAGAAAGAGAAATGAAAAGGATGCAGGAAAAGTATGAAATGAGGGTCAACAGCCTGACTGAGGAAAACAACACCTTAAAAAATAGACTAACTCAAATGGCAAAGGAGGCCCAAAAGGGCAGTGAGGAGAAGAATGCCTTAAAAAGTCGAATTTGCCAGATGGAAAAAGAATCTCAAAAGTTCACTGAGGAGATTCATTCCTTCAGAGTTAGACTGGAGCAAATGGAAGCTAATGACTTTATGAGAAATCAAGATGCTGTTAAGCAGATCCAAACAAATGAAAGAGTAGAAGGCAATGTGAAATATCTCATGGGAAAAACCACTGACTGGAAAATAGATCCAGGAGAGACAATTTAAAAATTATTGGACTACCCAAAAGCCATGATCTAATATATATATATATATATATATATATATATATATATATATATATATATATATATATATATATAATATTATATAATAATGATTATATATATTATCATATATATCATATATATGTGTGTATATATATGTATATGTGTATATAGATATAGATATAGATATATACATATATATATAAAGAGGAAAATTGCCCTGATGTTTTAGATCCAGAGGGCAAAATAGAGGTTGAAAGAATCCACCGATCACCTCCTGAAAAAGAGCCCAAAAAGAAAACTCCCAGGAATATTATAGCCAGGTTCCAGAATCCCCAGATCAAGGAGAAAATACTACAAGCAGCCAGAAGAAACAATTTCAATATTGTGGAAACACAATCAGAATAGCCCAGGACCTGGCAGCTTCTACACTGAGGGATCGAAGGGCATGGAATATGATATTCCAGAGGGCAAAAGAGCTGGGAATGAACCTAAGGGTCACCTACCCAGCAAAACTGAGTATTTTGTTTCAGGGGAAAATATGGTCATTCAGTGGAATAGAGGACTTTCAAGCATTCTTGAGGAAAAACCAGAATTGAATAGAAAATTTGACACCCAGACACAAGAAGGAAGAGATGCCTGAGAAGGTAATCAGGGAAAAGAAATCAAAAGGAACTTATCAAAGTTGAACTATTTACATTCCTATATGGAAAAGCAATAACTGTGACTGATGATATCTTTCTCACTATGAAAATAATGGAAGAAGGGGGTGTGGTCATATGAATACATAGGTGAATGTGTGTGTATATGGTTACAGGTATATATGGATAGAGGGCATAGGTTGAATTTGTTGGGAAGGGAGAATACTCAAGGGATGAAATTATGAGGTGAGAGAGGAAAGTGGCAAGAGGAGATGGGGAGAGACAGGCTAGGGTAAACTATCTCATGTAGAAGAAGCAAGGGGAAGTGGTTTTAAGGGAGAGGGAGAATAGGAAGGCAAAAAGGCAAAACCACATTCTCATTGAATTTGGTTCAGGGAGAGAATGACATACATACTAAATGGGATATCTCAACCTACAGCAGAATAGGGGGAAGGGGGATGAGAGGAAGGATGATGGATGGGAGGGCATCCTTGGGGGGAGGGGAGGTTGGAGGTACCCACTATAGAAGAGGGACAGGATCAAGTAGGGAATGGACCAGGTGGGGGATGGGGTGAGTGGGAGGGAATTATAAGCAGCCTTGTACAATATATCTACTATGATAATGTTTTGCATAGCTAGACATGTACAACATATACTGAATTACTTATCTTCCCAGAGGGAATGGGTGACAAGGCAGGAAGGAAATGGATCCGAAATTCGAGGTCTTAAGATTAAATGTTTCAAATATATATAAATACTATTATTAATACTCTTTTGCTTGTAATTGGGAGATAAAATGCGCAGGCATTGGGACACAAAGATTCACCTTCCTCTAATGGAAAAGTCGAAGGGGGTATGGGAGAAGGTATGGGAGAGAGCAGATTGGAGGAAGCGATATCTTGTGGGACTGCTATTCTGGGAGGGTGGGTAGGGGAAAACCCGGGCGGGGGGGGGAAATGATTGTAACTCAAAATCTGGCGGAAATGAATGATGTAAAACAGAAGTTAATAAAGCATTTGTTTAAATAAAAAAAGATTGCAAAAGGAATATGACAAGATTGTATATTGTCACCTTATTTATTTCATTTATATACAGAGAACATCATGTAAAATGCTGGGCTGGATGAACAAAAAACCAGAATTGAGGTTGCTGAAAGAAAAGTCAGCAGATGATACCACTCTGATGGCAGAAAGTGAAGAGGAAATAAGAAGCCCATTGAGGAGAGTGTGAAAGTTGGCTTGAGGCTTAATATAAAAAAAAACTAAGACTTTGGCAACTGCTCCCATCACTTCTTGGTGAATAGAGGGAGAAGAAATGCAGCAATGTCCGAGTTTCTATTCTTGGGCCCAAAGATCACTGCAAAATCAAGGGGATGCCCATCAATTGAGGAATGGTATATAAACAAGTATATATGAACAAGTTGTGATATATGAATATAATGGAATACTATTGTGCTATAAGAAATGAGGAGCAGACGGATTTCATAATAACCTGGAGAGACATATATAAACTGGTGCTGAGTGAGGAGAGCAGAACCAGGAGAACATTGTACACAATTACAGACACATTATATCTGTGATGACTGAGCTCCTCTCAGCAATGCCAGGCTAGAAGACAACTCCAGAAGACTCATCATGGGAAAGGGCTATCCACATCCAAAGAAAGAATTACAGAGTCTGAATTCAGATTGAAGCAAACTACTTGCTCTCTCTCTTTTTTGTTTTGTTCTGTTTCTTCATTCTTGTGTTTCTTTCCATTGGCTATAATTCTTTTTTACAACTTGACTAATGTTTCATGTGAAGGTATTTGTAGAAGCTATATCAGATTGCATGCCACCATGGTGGGGGGAAGGAGAGCACTGTGGAGAAAATTTGGAACTCAAAAGCTTGTGGAACTAAATGTTGCAAACTAAAAGTAAATAAACAAGAAAAGAAAAAGAGAAAAGTCAATTTTCTAGAAACAAAAATAATTGAATATGCATTTTTAAAAAAAAGATCACTGCATAGTGGAACACAAAAAAGACCACTGCAGACAGTGACTGAAATCTTGAAATTAAAAGATACATGCTCCATGGAAGGAAAGCTATAGCAAATCTTTTCAACATCCTAAAAAGCAGAGAAATCCCCTTACTGACAAAAGTCTGTATAGTCAAAACTATGTTTTTTTCCAGTAGCAATGTACAGCTGTGAGAGTTGGACTTATGAAGAAAGATGAGCACCAAAGAATTGACCCTTGAATTGTGGTGCTAGAGAAGACTTTTGAGAGTCCCTTGGATAGCAAAGAGATCAAATTAGTCAATATTTAAAGAAATCATAGAAATTCCAGTCTACTCATTGGAAAGTCAAATACTGAAGTTGAAACTTAAATACTTTGGTCACATAATGAGAAGATAGGATTCATTAGAAAAGACTGATGTTGGAAAAGATTGAAGGCAAAAGGAGAAGGGAAAAACAGCAGAGGATGATATGGATAGATAGTGTCATGGAAGCAATGAACATGAAGTTGGAAGACTTTGAGAGGTAGTGGAAGACAGAAAGGCCTACTGTGCTATGGTCCGTGGGGTTATGAAGAATCAGATGCAACTGAACAATGGGACAACAACAATAAACCAGAGACTGACTAAGAATAGATTACTACCCTGTTATTAGTCTCCTATGGTTAATGGTTTGCAGACCATTTCTCAAATGGATGAAATTACCCTATTTTTGTAATTGAATAATGGTCATCTTTGAGACAATTCCTGTAGAAGACAGGACAATAAGTATGATATTACCTCCTCCACTTCCTACCTGGTTTTACTTTGTTCCTATGGGTCTCTGTATTTTGCAAGCTTTTCACTCCATGTGGTTTGGAGAGATTGTGAATAGTCAGTATATTAATCTCTACTTGCTTTTCAATTTGTATGGATTGATGTTATGTCCAGGCAGTTATCAGCAATAGTTCTATCAGTCATGATGCTCCAGGTCCATTCAAATGTATTTGTTGAATTTTCAAGAATATTTTGGGGGGTAGCTAGGTGGCACAGTGAATAGAGCACCAGCCCTGGAATCAGGAGGACCTGAGTTCAAATCTGGCCTCAGGCACTTAACACAAAACTAGTCGTGTGACCTTGGGCAAGTTACTTAACCCCAATTGCCCTCCAAAAAGAAAAAAAAAAGAATATTTTGGGATTTGTATTCATAGTATAAGGTCATTGGTAATTTATAAAGGAGAGCAAGCTTCAAGTATATCATTCTAGCCATATGATTATGTCTTTCTAGTTAACTGGTAGATGCTAAATGTTTACAACCTACAGTGATAAGTTAATTTACTGCATAATCTGTAGTAATCAATAAGTCTGGGATCCTTAAAAATAACCTTTCTATAATTTCTGATTGTATTGATTTGATCCTGAATTACTAGCATAAACCTTTCTATTTCTATAGTCAAATCTCCATGACATAACTTCATAATATAACATAAATTCAGTGCTTTATTGTTAACATATTGTTGGTTGAGTTCATATGGATGTTACCCATGGAGTTCCTTTAGCTTACATTCTTGAACTTTAGCCATTTCATTGGATATCTCCAGAGGGACTCCACTTTCAGTTAGAGTGGTCAAATCAAATAACATATGTATGTTGACATTCTTTACTGTGAGGTCTGTTTATTCCAAGATACGTTGTCTGAGAACATCTACAAGTCTTTTTCCTCTTATTTGACAATGAAGTGTTCATCTTTCTATAGCTATTTTGGAATTCTAAGCCATATATGTCATTAACATTGTGCAAATGTTTGTTTAATACCTTTGGACTCATTGTCATCCATTTTACCTTGCTACAATTTTGTGTTAAAACTAATATTGCTTACATTTTAAGTATTCTAAATATGTTCTTCCAATTCAGCTTTGACATCAGTATTCCAAGGTATACATTCACCCTCAGCTTTTTTTCTGCTAGTCTTAAGGTTAATATATCTTGCTTGGAGAAGACAAAAATATTTATAAATGTTGCCTCCTTCCAGGGGTATGCTGGAGCCTGTTCTAACCACCTTCCAAGAACCAACTTTAAATTTTCAGTGTGAACATATGCTTAAACCTCAGAAATCTGAGATCATGACAATTCAGGGCTTGAATTATTGTCTCATTGATTTCTAAACTTGAAAAAATATAGGTAATACAGATTAAACAATGTGTGTGCATACATTTCCCCCAGAGAGTTTGGTTATTAAATATTTACCATCACACCCCTGTATTGTTCTATTGCCCTCTGGAATATCATATTCCATGCCCTTCCATCCCTCAGTGTAGAAGCTGCCAGGTCCTGGGCTATTCTGATTGTGTTTCCACAATATTGAAATTGTTTCTTCCTGGCTGCTTGTAGTATTTTCTCCTTGATCTGGGGATTCTGGAACCTGGCTATAATATTCCTGGGAGTTTTCTTTTTGGGATCTTTTTTCAGGAGGTGATCTGTGGATTCTTTCAACCTCTATTTTGCCCTCTGGATCTAAAACATCAGGCAGTTTTCCTTGAGAATTTCTTGAAGGGTGATTTCTAGGTTCTTTCCTTGATCATGGCTTTCAGGTAGTCCAATAATTTTTAAATTGTCTCTCCTGGATCTATTCTCCAGGTCAGTGCTTTTTCCCATGAGATATTTCACATTGCCTTCTAATCTTTCGCTTGTTTGGATCTGCTTAAGAGCATCTTGATTTCTCAGAAAGTTACTAGCTTCCATTTGCTCCAGTCTAACTCTGAAGGAATGAATCTCCTCAGTGAACTTTTGAGATTCTTTTTCCATCTGGCAAATTTGACTTTTTAAGGCATTCTTCTCCTCATTGCCCTTTTGGGCCTCCTTTGCCATTTGAGTTAGTCTATTTTTTAAGGTGTTGTTTTCCTCAGTCAGGCTGTTGACCCTCATTTCATAATTTTCCTGCATCCTTCTCATTTCTCTTTCCAATTTTTCCTCCACTTCTTATTTGATTTTTAAAGTCCTTCTTAAGGTCCTCTATGGCCTGCAACCCACTCATGTTTTCCCCTGGGGCTTTTGGAGCAGGACTTCTGACCTCACAGTCCTTTTCCCGCTCTATGCCCCCAAAATAGGAGTCTAGGTTGCATTTTTCTGTTTCCTTTGCCTTGGCATGTTGCCACTTAATTACTTGACTTTTGGGCTTGTTGCCACACTATGGCTTTAAGGCCAGATAGAGGAATTTTCGTCCCGAACGTGTGGGGGGCAACTTCTGTTTCTGGCAAGCTGTAAACCCACCCACAACTTCCACCCTAGATCACAATCCAGATCCAGGGAGGTTAAAGCAAGAGCGATTACTCCCCAAGACTGATCGCTGGATCTCCCCACGATTTGTAGGCTGGGAGCCGGAAATGCCTCTGAAAACTACACAGTGGCGTGTCTCCTCAGTGGCTTCTAGCCCCCAGGGGAGGGAGCTGACGCATTCCCCAAATACGGGTCCCAAAGTCCATAGGACACTAACCTCTTACTTTGTCCTAGGCAAGTCTATGTTGATAATTCTGGCGTCTCCACAGTTCCTGGTGTTCTGGGGTTCCTCCAGCTGGCTGCTGGCCCTGCCGCCCTGGGGCTAAAACCTCGGCTCACGTGGACCTGGGCTCGGCTCGGCTCCTGCGCGCTGCCGGCTCCCAGACCACTGCGCTGGTCCTTCCTGCAGGGTGCTGGGCTTTCCTCAGCGGGAGGTTAGCTTCTCTGTGTCGTTCTGTGGGTGCTGGAGCTCCAGAAGATTTTCAGAGTCCTTTTTTACATAGTTTGTGGAGAATCTGGGGGCAGAGAGGCTTGGACGAGCTGTTTCTACTCTGCCATCTTGGCTCCGCCCCCCCCGTATTGTTCTAAAAATATTGCTTGAACTCAGCAGGAGTTAAGTCCCTACTAAAATCCCACCTTCTATAAGGAGCCTTCCCTAACAGCCCTCTTAATTCCAATGTTGTCCCTATTTTAATTAATTTAATTTAACTATTTCCTATTTATCCTGTATATGGCTTGCTTTGTTTAGCTATGTTTGTTTGCATGATATCTCCCCAAGTAGATTGTAAACTCCTTGAGGATGAATATTGTCTCTTGCCTCTTTTTGTATTCCTGGCACCTAGCACAGTGCCTACCACATAGAAGGTGTTTAATGAACGTTTATTGATTGATTCTCAGCCAATATATTATTATGTTTTTTTTTCAGATGTTTTAAGCAATAGAAGCTGTAAATTATTTGTATTAAATATATAACCATATATAGCTCTATATTTAAAGTGTTAATGGCTATCCTCATCTTTTGGTTTTAATGTTTGATACATTCTGTTAAAAAAGATGGATCAGGCTTGACTCAAAGAGGAAGCTGGTAAAGTGCTTTGCTAGTAATTTACCCAGCACTATACAGATTTTGAGCCAGTAACTATGGATCTTAACCAGAATTCTTACTTTCCATTTTGCAGAGAAGCTAAAGTTTTACTCACCTCTATTGAAAAATCTATTCTGTCATTTATTTTATTAATGATATGCAAACTTGCTGTTTCACTTTTAGTCCAACTTGTATTTTCATTGTATTGTACATCTTTCAACAATAAAAATGGCCAGAAATGTTTCACATCCTCCTTCTTTGAGAATTCTCTCATCTAATTTATTTACTTCTCAAGCCTCCATCACAGGAAGGTCAGAAAGGCATGGTACCTTGGAAGCCCCAGGGAGCAGCATCAGGCAGTGACCAGACCAGCATAGTTCCACAAAGTTTGTATCAGAACATCTCAAGCCAAGGGATTCTGAAGTCTCTAAAGCTCTGTCTTAAGATGCCAAAGTCAGCCCTGGAAAATTATCTCTCTTAACTACAAAGATCCAGGGAAAGTTGATCCTGAGAGTTGGAAGTCAGTACAATGCTCCGGAGGATCCATGTTAAGACCATGTAGAGAACAAAGGGTGGAGTCTGACCCTGGCACCAAACTCCAGTACAGGAAATCTTGGAATATAATGTTCCCAAAGCCAAAAGAATAATGCAACTAAGAATAATGCACCCTGAAAAACAAAATATAATCCTAAAAGTGGGGGGAGGATCTTTAATTGAATAGAGGACTTTACAAGATTCCAGAGAAACCTAGAAAGGTAAATTTACTTCAGCAACTGGAAAGGATATCATATAATGTATGTAATACTGACATTCTAATAGAGGGAGAAGAACGAGTATCCTTTCGGAAGTTCAATTTCCTCAAAATCTATTGAAGGAGTTAAATAAGATAATTTGGGGGTCCTATGGGGTGGATTGGTTCTATTCTGAGGATCTGAAGAAAATAAAGAAAAGAGAGGGAGAGAAAAAAAGAAGGAATACATAAGGGTAGAAAAGAGGAAAAAGGTATGGAACTTTTCTATTTCTCATAATTGGGATGTATAAGAAGAGTAATCAAATACTGAGGAAGGGATGGGGGAGTGGGAATCAGATGAACTTCATTATTATCTGAAATAGACAAAGAAGGGTTGAACACAGAGAGAGACAGAGAGAGAGATTTTGGTGTATAAATATGCCAAGATATTAGGAAATACCCTGTTTTCCAGAGCTAAGACCTAGCAAGCAAAATGGGCCTTGAGCTTGACACAACAACAATCCTTTGCATTCACTCTCTGGATGATCTCATCCCCTGGCAAAATCACATAGTTCTTGTATTGCTTTGACCAGTATCAGATGTTCCCTGAGTTCCTACAAGCACTGGACAAATACCCATGTTCCAGTCATAAAGTCCTTCTGTGAATCAAACTTGTCACATTTGTTGCTGTTAGCCCTCATTGTCAGGGATACAACTCACTGCACAGTCGTTGGTATAAATATTGAGATCTCCCCACACTGTCCCAGGTTCCCCCCCCACTAGAGGTAGGGCCCCAGCACTTGTATCTTGTTCCCTCCTTGCTCACAAGTCATGCCCCTCACTTTGAAATGAAACTTCTGTTTGATTCCTGACTCTCTCTAGTCTGCTCTGTTCCACTCCAGTCATTCACAGGTTAACATTCAGTCTGGTTAACAAATACATTAATTTCAACAGGGAAATGAGTAAAGATGAGGGTTGGGGGTTAAGAGAAAGGATAATACCGAGTTGGCAATAGCCACACAATCTAAGGTTTGGGGTCTTAGATTGCTTCTTGGGCAATTGAGGAATGGCCAAGCAAACCGTACATGAATGTAATAGAATATCATTGTGCCATAAGGTATGATGAAAAGGGTTTCATAGAATCTTGGTTAGTATGAACTGATGCAGAAGTGAACAGAACTAGGAAAATATCTTATACAAGACAACATTATAAAGAAAAATATTTTTGTATATACACCTTTTGATACACACTGTAAAAATGATAAAAATGGCAGTTTCAGAAAAATGTAGCAAGACTTGTATGGACTGATACAGAGTGAAGTGAGTCAATCAAGGAGAATAATATATACTACAACATTGTAAAAATGAACAATGTTGGGGCGGCTAGGTGGCTCAGTGAATAGAGCACTAGCCCTGGAGTCAAGAGGACCTGAGTTCAAGTCTGGTCTCAGGCACTTAACAATTCCTAGCCAAGTAACATTGGGCAAGTCACTTAACCCCAATTTGTGCTGCTGTCCCCCCTCCAAAAAAGAAAGTGAAAAAAATGAACAATTTTGAAAGACTTAAGAACCTGATCAATATAATGATCAATAGAATTCCTTTTCTTAAATCAGTAATTAATTTTGTATAACCTTAAGCCTCCAACACAAGGAATTTCCAAGCTAAGGAACATCATGCATTAAGTATTGACATGTATTAGGAAAACATGATATTGTAGTTGAGAACTATTTTATCTCTTCTACACATAGACAAAAGGAAAGGTAGAAAGTTCTGAAAGTTAGGAGTAAGTATGGAGTCAGAAGACATCTATGAATGGGAGAAATCTCTGGTCTCTGGTGGTTTGGAAGGTGACCAATGGCTGAAAGGAAGCCCTAAAATGTAAAACTCAATTAAACAAACCTCTTTTAGGTTCCTGCTAGGTGCAAGGTTCTTTGCTAATGTTGCAAAGGAAAAAGTAAACAGCTAAATAAGGATCACACTCCTGACATGCTATAGTGGTCCATAGACCAGAGTACCAGACAAAACAATAATGATGAACATTCATTTAACGCTTTGAGATTTACAAAGCTATTTTCATTTTAACAACTCTCTGAGATAGACTGTACAAATATTGTCTCTATTTTACACATGAAGAAACTACACCTCAGAGAACTTATACTCTATGACTTATCTGAATAAGTCATAAGCCTAGAAATGTCAGAGCTGGGCTTCAAACTGAGGTCTTCTTATTTGAATGCCAAAGTGACAATCTTTCTGCTTACAGGGGGATAGGTAATATAGACATACAACTGATAACTGATATATACAAAGGACTAAATGAGAGGCATCATCCAGTAGAAAGAACATCGGTACCAGAAATGAAAGAGGTTTTCTTCCAAATGGAAGAACGTCAGCAATTGTAACATTATAGTTATTCTAAAAATGGGGGGGAGGAGGGTTCTCTCTGGAAATTTAAGGCCAATGGAGTTATGGTAAAATAAGCATTCATTTGTCTAGAAATTTTAAAATAGCATTTAGGTAAAATAGATTTTGTTCCTATTTGTACCATACTATTCATAAGAAAACTTTCCAGGGTAACAAAAGCCAGGAAACAAAGTTGGTACCCAAGATTCAAACTACAGAACAAACTGTGAAGAACCATTACACCATAAGAAATTATAAAAGAGAAGGTTTCAAAGAAACCTAAGAAGACTTGCATGAACTGCTTCAGAGTTAAGTAAATAGAACCCTGAGAGCATTTTATACAGGAAGGATGATATTGTAAGGAACAACAATTTTGAAAGACTTAAAAATGTGCATCACCATGACTCCAGAATGCCAATGAAGAAGCATGCTACCTGACCTCTAGACAAAGGGATGATAGACTCGAGGGCAGGATTAGACATACATTCTTTTTTGACAAACAAATGTGTGAGTTTGTTTGGCTTGATTATGCTTATTTGTTATAAGGATTGTTCTCTTTTTTTTATTGTTTGGGGGAGATATGTGGGGGAGAGGGAAGCTATTGATAGAGTTGCCAAAAATGTAGAAAAGGAAGAAAAAAGGTCACTAGAACATTTTTAATGTATAAAAGAGGCAAAGTTCAGAAGGAAAAACACAGATAAATAGGGCAGCTTTGAAAATAATATGCTAAATTTATCATACACTTGACATAAAACAAGGTGTCCAGAATAGAGTTCCATGTTTCATATAGATTATTTTTCTTTCTATTGGGCACATAGATGTTATTTCTTAGTTTTCATTGAATTCAGAGCAATAAACAAAATTTTGGAAAGTAATAAGTGAAGGGGTCAGAATACATGACCTGGAAAGTTTAAAAGATGTAATTTTTTAAAAAAACAAGAATAAATTACCAAAAAGGCATAAATAAGACTGTTTAAAAATATTATATAAGTATACACACACTATATGCTGCACTCTCCTATATAAGGCATGTGGATGAAGACTCATAAAAAAAACAAGTCACTTAAATGTTATCTAATGTTTCTGATCAGCTCTGGTCGGTTCAGGTATGTAAGGCAAGCAAGAGCTTGTGGAAGGGTGAGTCCAAAGAACAGGAAGGAACTTGAATGAATCCAGCAAAATATCAGCCCCATAGCTCTATAAAATCTCAGGAGTGAAACATAGCCCCAGGCTATAGGGTGAGTCAATGCTTTTTCCCTTCAGAATCAGAGCTGCCTAGTTTAATACTCACCCTCAGTGGCCAAATCAACAATGAGCAAGCAGGAAGGCTTACCAGCAGCCAAGTATGAAATGTCATGGAGTACAACAGGAGAGGAAAGTACAGCACTTTTTTAGAGAAAGAAGTCTCCTCTCCAGACAGGTCGGTGAAATCAGTCTCCTTAATCATACTACCTAATAGCCAGGAGGGACATTTATGAGTCTGATTCCCAATTTGGATGGATCTATCCTCTATGAACTTTCCCTTTGCAAAGGTATTTCAACCAATTGGATGAAGAACAAGCATTTTGGCTTAAAATTATTTACAGTTGGAACACTGCTGAGAGGCAACTTGCTGCAGTGGCTAAAAAGTCTACCTGGCACCCTTTTCAAATCTTGGCTTTACTCATTCTGGTCATATGACCCAGGGGCAAGTCATTGAAATTCTTGGGGTATTAAACAACCTCTTCCAGAGACATCACCGGTCCAGTCCCTATCCCCTAGCAATGAAACATTATAAAGCCCATCTCCTCCACTGGCAGTTGCCATTCTAAAACTCAAGCACATAAAAAAAAAAATCAATGCATTTTTCAAAACCATCCAAAAAGAAGGGGATTAAACGTAGAGACAATGCGCTTCAATAGAAATATCATTGTCTTGGGAATGGGACCTACATTCAAATCTCATCAGTGAAGTTTACTAGCTGTGTAACCTTGAGAAAGTCACAGCCTCCCTAGGTCTCTGTTCTTCTGCTTATTAGAGTTGAAAAGTAGAGCTTACCTGCTCTTTTAAAAAGGGAAAAAATAGACCACTGGGGATGAAAGAAGAAAATACTGTATTTACTTTGGGGGACAGTCACCAGTTTATAAAGAAATTTATCATAATTAGATTTGCTATGCAGAATATTAGCCACTGCAAAAATAATTTTAGCTATATTTTTTTCTTAAAAAAATAAATTCTATAAAAATCATTGCCATTTGTAGAGTTGGAAGGAACTTCTGAAGTTCTCTGATCCAATTCCCTCCTTCAGATGGAAATGAAGACCCCAAAAGATAAAGTGATTTGCCCAAGGCCATACAACTAGTTTCATGGCATAGACTTGACAGAAGTTCTCCAAAATCCCAACCCTGTGCTCTTTCCAAAGCAGTCCTTCTAGAAATTCCAAGTTGAAGTTTAGCAAATCTAGGTTTGTGGACAAAACAGGTTGATGAGGACACACCTTCCTTTGATGTTATCTACTATTTTTACCAGAAAAGGCATTTTATCACAAGTACCTTTGTTGTTGTTCATTCCTCATTTTCCAAGAGGACCAATGACATCACAAGGGTGATGTCTTGAATTGAGCAGTTGAACAAGTCAGCCTTATTCTGTCTTCCAGAGTCACTGAAGTCCAGTGACAAGACAAAAGTCAAGATGACTAATGATGGCCCGAAATTCAGTGGATGGCCTTTCTAAATCATGGTTGTTTCCATTTATTGATATAGTTGCTAGAGTACAGTGAATAGAGTGTCACAGTTTCAAATCCTGACACTGATACTTTTCTTTTTGGCTTTTTGGAGAAGGCAATTGGGGTAAAGTGACTTGCCTAAGGTCACAAGCTAGTTTTTTGTGTGTTAAGTGTCTGAGGCCAGATTTGAACTCAGTTCCTCCTGACTCCAGGGCTGGTACTCTATTCACCGTGCCACCTAGCTGCCCCCAACACTGATACTTCTTACCTGGGTAACTGTAGGCAATCATTGAACCTCTCAAGGCCTCAGTTTCTCTTCTGTAAAATGTGGGGGTTGAACTAGATGATTTCTAAGGTTTCTTCAAGTTCTAGACCTGTGATCTATGATCTTCCAAGTACAATATGAAGCCTGGAATAAGTTTGAGAGACCAGGAGGTTTGAGGCTGAGATAGGAACAATAGGAAGCACATTTAGAAAGTCTTAACTCAAGTCTATAGGGTGGAGAAGTTGGAAAGTGTTTCAGCTTCTCCGGAGTTAGATCATCACCCTGTAGCTTTCATTATTTTGTTCAAAATGGTATAAATCCCCAGAACATCAGACTCATCCATATTGAAGTTTGGAGACAGAGATGAATTCTACTAGCAAATATAAATGACTTTCAGATCATTGGTTCTTCTGCTTGACTCCCTCAGGGCAGATAATAAAGAATTAACAGTAACAGACAAGTACATTGACCAATTTGGAAGTAGCTGAGAGATGAAGGATAGCACAAAGATAGGATTAAAGGTGAGAAAAAGAAAAATTGCATAAATTGAGGTTACTAATGTTACCGGAGAATGAAGTATGATCTACTAGCAAGTGTTAAGTAGATAAAGGATTACCTACCTCACAGATATTGGTGACCAGTGGTGTCCCCATTCTCTACTCAAGAGAGAATGTGGTTGAATGGACTTAATTTGAGAGGCTGGAGAGACATAGAGAAGGGCAAAGGAATAAGGACACTAAGGGTTTAAAACCAGTTAGGTCATTGTTAAGGACCATTCTGGTCTAATTTACTATCCTCATCAGAAGACCATTAGAAGGTTTTAAAAGACCATGTGAAAGGGCAACTAGGTGGTATAGTGGATAGAGCACCAACCCTGGAGTCAGGAGGGCCTGAGTTCAAATCCAGCCTCTGATACTTATTAACTGTGTGACCCTGGTCACAGTTACTTAATTTCCAATTTCCTTAACAGCAACAAAAAAGACCATATGTAAAGGGCTGGGACTAGACAAGCAGTATGGAGGAGTAAATAGAAAATTATAGGTTGAGAAAAGAAAACCTCTCTCCTAGTTCAAATTCTCTTTTCCTAGTTATATGACACTGAATGAGTTGTTTCAACCTCTTAGTGCCCCCAGACAATTCTCTCCTTTTTAAATTTAGGTTTTTTTTTTTGGTTCCATTTTAAGCTCTGAACTGTCTCCCTCTCTCAATTCCTTCCCACCCCACACTAAAGGTCATTTCATGCGCATGTGCACACACACATGTATATAAAACCATACTATAGATACTTCTTTCTGGATCTGGATAGTATCTTTCTTCAAGGGTCTTTTGTAATTGATTTGAGTATTTATAATACTCAGAATAACTTAGTCATTCATAGTTGTTCTTTGAACAATATCGCTGTTATTTCTTTGTTTCTGTTGATTTCACTCTTCATTATTTCATGCAAGTCTTTCCATGTTTTCTAAAATCAACCAGCTCATCATTTCTTATTGTACAGTAGTATTTTGTCACAATCATAAACCACAACTTTTTTAACCATTCCCCAATTGATGGGCATCCTCTCAATTTCCCATTTTTGCCACCACAAAGAGAGCTGCTATAAATATTTTAGAATATATAAGTCCTCTTCCTTTTTCCCTGATCACCTTGGCAAACAGACCTAAGGTTATGAGTTGCAGAGAACCATGACTTGTACTGTCAAAGAAAGTTTCTCACAGGATGCTCCCTATGCCAAGGAAATCATATGTCCTCCTCCCTCCTGCCAAAAAGAAAAAAAAAGGAAAAGGATTTTTGGGAAGCCAAAGGACAACAAGAAGAACAAAAAAAAGGCTCAAGAATTTAACAGGAAGGATACCCTTTGTAGAAGCATGATCATAGGTGGACAAGCTAGAGATAAAAAGGTCAAGTGAGGAGAAGGTGGCAGGAATCCAGGAAGATTGACATGCAGGGAGTGACTTAACAGTATAGCTAGTACCCAAAATGATGCCAGGCACCATTTGGTTCCAAGGAACCAAAATAAAAACCCTAGTCTTTTAACTTTTCAGAATACTTTCATGTACCCCAAACTAACACCCACATGCACTGGGTTACACAGAACCCCTGGGTGCTTGCCACCTCAGTCTCTCCTTGACTTCTTTGTGCTCTGCCCCCCAAGCAGGGAGGTAGAATGATGCCATTGTGTTCATAATTACAGGTTCTTCTTTATATTGGAAAAGAGCTCAGGAGAGCTTCCAGGTTCCAAAAATACATCATGGCAAGAAGGGGATCATGCCCAGACCCTCCAATGTGAAGTAACTGTTCCCTGACTTCTCAGGTTTCACAAACAATTGAGATTTGAACATTGTCTGTTCCCAATACAGTCCCACCTCCTTGGCATCTGCAAATGCTCTGACTTCTCTTACACATGAAACAGTTTTCAATTTAAATATATAATAAGAGAAGATGTAATCAGAGCACAAGAAACAGGAAAAACCTAGGGACCAAAAATTGGAGGATAAGGTGCTTAAGCTGAAAAATTCAACTCAATAGAGAAAAAAGTCAAGAAGACATAAAAGATATACAAAAAAGGGCAAAGGAAAAAGAAGGGGACACAGACAAGAAAAGCAGTGTTGGTACTATCACCTAAAGTTACTATATACAAAATACACACAATACCTATATACAAAATTATATAATATACATACATATGTGTAAAGTTGATATGTATGTGGTAGGTTCATAGTTTTAGATACAATCTACTTTTCCTATCCTTTCAATACGGAAATATTCCTGTTTGTTGATAACTGATAAGTTCATTATAAAATATAGAGAGAATAAAGCAGAACCTAAACAAAATATATTCTTCTTTTCTTTCATTCCTTCATTCAACAAACATTTATTCAGCATACTGCAAGAAAAGTCACTGTACTAGGTGCTGTATGGACTAGAAATACAAATAACAATAGATTATTTATAGTTAAAACGAACTTATTATATATTATCTAATTTGATTATTATGACAGTTCTTTGAAAAAGTTAAACAAAACCAGTCCCTGCCCACAATACCTGTACGCAATCTAAGTATTATTATCTACTCATTTTCCAGACAAGGAAACTGAGAGTCAAAGATTAAACGATTTGCCCAAAGTCACACATTTAGTCAATGAAAGCACCAGACATCAAACCTAGGTCTTCTAACTCCAAGTCCTGTGCTTTTTCTGCTACATCACACTACAAGATTAAGATATAGTTCATGCTACCTAGAGAAGATCTAGAGCTACCACTAAGAGACATGTACTCCAAAATGATCAGAGACAAAAGAAAAGGACCCATATGTACAAAAACATTAGTAGAAGCATGTTCTATTTTGGCAAAGAACTGGGACTATCTTTTGCCTTTCTTTGTTTCCCAGAGCTTAGCACAGTGGTAGGTACTTAATAAACACTAGTTAACTGAGATGAAGTGAATGTCCACCATTTAGGGAATGGTTGTGCTGTGAGAAATGATCAAAGGGATGGGCTTCAAAGAAACCCAGGAAGACTCGTGTGAACTGATACAGAGTGAAATGAGTAGAACCAAGAGAATAATTTATAAGTTGAATACATTTTAAAGGAAAATATCTTTGAAAGGCTTAACAACTATGATTAATGCGGGGACCAGCCATGACTCCAGAAAATTAATGATAATAACTCCTGCTCCTTGGCAGAGAGGTGATAAACTGCAGGTGTAGAATGACACAGATATATTCAGATATGGACAATACATAAACATGTTTTTGACGGTGGTGGTGGTGATGGTTGTTTGCTTGGTGATACTTATTTGTTATAGGACTTTTTTTTGAGAGGGGAGCAGTTATGGGGGAAGAGAAAAAGGGAGTGATAGTGATGCTAAAAAAGGGGGGAAAAGAGTATCAATAATACACTTTAAAAATAACAGTTAAGAGCAGAAATAAGTTCAGAAGGGGATACATACAAGCAGAGCAGTGTTGCTACTACCCTACTAAAACTCATATATACTTAAGAAGGAAACCAAGCTGTACATAACAGAGATTTCACAATTTCATGTTCATGTTTTTTCTGTTTTTCATTGTATCTGGAAATGTTCATATTTGTTTATGCTTGTCAGGGAGAGAGGGAAAGAGGGAGAGAGGGAGAGAGAGAGAGAGAGATTCAGAAAGATGTTTTTCCCCGGGTAAACCTGATTCTGTATGGCCCCATTTTTCCTTCTTTCAGCATACTTTCCATCACTTTCTTCCTCTCCTTCTACATTTCCTGACTCTGACTCCTCCCAACTCAATTACACTTCATATTCAATGTTAAATACTAATTCTTACAGATAAAACGTAGCCTATAAAAATGTATAGAAGAACAAAATTTGTCTTGAAGGCCATCCCTCCCTTTGTCTTTACCCTTGTGAGACTCCCAATACCCTCATGTTCTCTCCCCCCCCCGCCCCAATCTCAAGAAATGACTGAAATTAATTTACCTTGAAATATAGATATAAGCTAATAGTTAAAGTCCTATCCCTCCGAAGAAGAATCAAAACCTAAATATAATATGAAGTAATGAAACTCTCATGGTGAAATATCAGACACTAGCTCCAGATTAGGTTAAATATCTCTGGTGTGTCTTGGGGGGGGAATGCTACCAGGAATGGAAAGGTTCCATTGAAAATTCCAGCTGCATAAAAGGCTGATCCTCAAAAACCCCTACTTACTTGAGCAAATCACTGTGGTAGATTTTGAGAAAGCAAAAATAGATGAAGTTTCAAGATAATAGAAAGGAAAGGCACATATACTTATCACTATGATATCAAGTGCAGTGTGATGAGAAGTCAACACCAGGCAAAATTCTGTGGGAAAAAATGTGAGGAAGGGAAGGTATCTTTCAGTTGGGTGGGTCAGGGAAGGCTTCATGAAGGAGGTGGCCTGAGAGTTGGTCCTTGAAGGAAAAGGCAGACTTAAACAAAAATAAATAAATAAATAAAAATCTGGAGGGATCATGGAGAAGAGGAAGGTCCTTCTAAGCACAAAGGCTATCATGAGAACAAGGTGATACCATGGAAAAGGTGCCAACTTTGGAGTGAGAAGATTTCGGTCCAGATGCCCAGCTCTGAAGTTTATTATCTATATGAGCTTGGATAAACCACTTAATCTGCCTTAGTCTCACTTTCTTTATCTGAATGTAATTGAATTTCTGACCAAGCCTGGGGTGGTGTTCCTGAGGGTCAACTGTGCTTAATGGAGGGAGATAGGATTCCTAACCTCAGAGACCACTGAGCCTCCTAAACTATGTACAAGAGAAAAGGGTCTCCTTTGGATGCAGAGAGGCAATAGGGGAAAAGGAAAAGGAATTTGAGAGACTAAGTCGAGAGGTAAGCATGAACTTTTGAATGGCAAACTAGAGATCTCCCCAGAGCCAGAAGCATGTAGTGAATATAGTCCCTGCCATGTCCAGCACCTGCAAGTTTAGAAAGCGCCTCAATGACTCCCCTCAATGAAATAATTCTATCTCTCCTCAGATTAGATAGATATGATCTTTCTTCCCAGTTCTAAGGCTCATTTTCCCTCTTTCTTTTTTTTAAACATAAATTTTCACTGATATCTTTAGTTTTGTTTTGTTTTTTACCCTCCCCCTTTCCAGAGGACCTCATCTACTCTTGTGTATTCTTTGGTCTATTCTAATCTTCTCCATTTTTGTTTTCAGCTTTCTTTGTTAAAGAGGATTTGATAAAGAGATTTACTAGCTTTTCTAGAGGGTTTTTATTGCAACTAGCATTTTGTAGGAGGTAACTAAGGTAACACACCTAAGTCAACAGTTACCATCCCCTAGAGAACAATCAGAGACTGTGGCTTTTATAAGACCCTGGATTGCAGAAAAAAATGAGGAAGGGTAAATAGATAGAATTCTAACTTGATATCTCTATTGGAGATAAGAGAGTTAAGGACAGATTGCCCAGCAATGGCTGTCCAGGATCCTTGCCTGCCCCTCTCCTGATCTACCAGAGGTGCAGGCACAGTCCTCCTCTTTGCTCCTCACAAAGGCAGAAATCAGTCTCCCTCCAAGATGGAGTAGATCAGATCCCAGATTAGATATCTATGTATGCCACATGCTAGCTAGGTGCATTTCTGTTACACAGCTATCAACCACACATATATCTTATGTGTAAAATGAGGGGGTTGTTAGTCTCTGAGGTATGGTTCAACTCTACATCCATAATCCTATGACCTTGGGAAAATCATGTCACCTCTCTAGGCCTCTGTTTCCTTGTCTGTAAAATGAGTTGGGCCAGATGGTCACAGAAGTCATTATGGCTATAAACCTCTGATCCTACAAACAAAAGCACAGAGACAGGAGAGAACAGAATGAGAACAGGAAAGGGAGAGAATCCCAGAATAAAGTGAAGGGGAACAAGATGAGATGAGGCTGGAAAAGTAGGCAAGAGCCAAGTGATGGAGGGATTCTAAGGCCAGAATGAGGAGTCTGTTACTTTATTCAGGAGGCAAAGGCTCATAGAGGGATATTATCAGAAAAAAACATGCTAGTATCACTTTAACAGGGATGAATTGGAGAAGATATAGACCGGCCACAGGAAGACAAATTCAGAAGCAAATGCTTATAGTAAAGGATAATCTGGTTGAGTCAAGGGGGATTTGGAAAGATTGATAGTACTGGATAGTGCAAAGAGTATTGGACTGATAGCCACGAGAACTGGCTTGCCTGCTAACTTCCTGCATAACCTTGGGCAATCACTTCACCTCTTGGTGATGCAGTATCCCCATCTCTACATGGCAATAATGTCAAATGCTACAGAAGAGTGGAGGAGAATAAGAAAAGAAAAAAATCAAGGCATTGAGTTTAACTAATTGTCATTCACTGGTGACCTTGGAAAAGAGTGAAGCCTTGTTGCAAAGGATCTAGGAATGAATAGGTGGTGGAAAAGAGACAGTGAGAACCAATTAACTACTCTTTCTGAAGGGGAGGAGGGAAATGAGATGATAACCTTTGGAAGACTTGAGAAAATTTGTGGGCTGCTGGAAAGGAGGAGAGAGAGAGAGAGAGAGAGAGAGAGAGAGAGAGAGAGAGAGAGAGAGAGAGAGAGAGAAATTTCAGGTATATGACAGAGAGAACCAAAGACTGAAAATGACTAAAAATCATGGGAGAGATGATGGAGCATAAGACAAGGGCCCAGGTGTCTTGATGCACCCTCACTAGATACTCAGGTGTAAAGCCAAGCACAAGCAGCTTTCCAGAGGACTGCTGCTGTGAACAGTTTTCAAGGTTCTGTTTAAACAATATAGTGAACTCTCTATTTAATAACAAACCAAGACAAAACATTCACAGAAAACAAAGTACAGCATTCAGAATGTTTTAACTTCTTATCTGTCAGCATTAAATACCCAAGGAGAGGTCTTTTTATCTTGACTTGAGGTAGGCTCTCAGCTTCCATGGTCCCAGCTCCTGCCCGAATCTAACCAACTGTCACCTGAATTCAAAGGCAGACAGCTCCCAGTTCCTTGTCCAGCTCTCCGTGCAGTTCCTATTCCCTACTGAAGCTCACAGTGTCTAATCCACCTCCAGTCCTTCACAGTTTCTGTTCCTGGAAAGACAAAGCTTAACCAAGCCACAATAACATTTGTTCACATTGCCAGCATCCTCATCAATTCACTCTCTCCCTGTGAAATCAATACAGACCCAAAATAGACAAAGTACCAACACCACAATCATGCTTTCTCAGTTTTCTGGCTGGCCCTCAGAAGTTCTAGGCAGCTCTCAGAAGAAGTTCCCAGAAGAAAAGTCTCAGTAGAAGCTCCAGCTGGCTCTCAGAAGAAACTCCACCACCATAAGCTCCATGCTCAAAATAAAAATCACTTTCTCCAGCCTGGGCCTCTCCTCCTCAGCCTTCATGATGCTTGTTACAAGAAGTTCTGACTCCCAGCTTGTGCTTTTCCTTATATAAAGTATTACTCTTCCCTGTTCCAGCCCCTTCCTGTTACATAAGGAAGTCCATTCCACTGTGGGATTCACAAGTTCTGGGTCTTAATACTTGACACAATCATGAGCTTGGAACTAAATGCTAAGTCCCTGTTAGCTACCAATACAAGCGGATCTTCACATTCCATTACTATTACATCAGGTAATCCTTCATGAGCAGCTCTAAGACTTGGACCTCTTTCTGAGCATTTAGTGTGAGCCTGCTAACCTGAAAGAGGGACCTACATCTGGAATGCCTTTTCAGTCTTCTTGGGCACTGCCAATGAGCTAGAAAGAAAAAAATGGGGATTTCAAACTACACTGATGTCAAATTCAAGTTTGTAAGTGGAACAAAGAAGGGGAAAATGACAAATTCCCTGCTGTTTTCATAAATGCTTGACTACTCTCACCATGCTCTGTACCTTTGCATGTGGTTAACCACAAGAAAGGCTGCTGGTGGGAGGGAAATTGGGTCTGAGGCCATTGCAGCAGGGAACGAGGATTCAGAAACATTGGACCTTATTTCTCACATAGCTCCACATTTGTCTCAACACTGGAAAACTTTTACTAATATCTGTTTCAGCTTCATTCTGTTGAAAGGAAATTCCAGCACTTTGATTAAATAGGGTAGCCGAGAGATTAACAAACTATTTGCAAAGTAGCTTAAACTCTTCTGTTGAAAGATGTCAAACAAGTGTTATGAAGAAAATTATCTCTGGGGCTCAAAAACAATAACAACAAAATGATCTTCTTGCTTTCTCTAACTGTTCTCACACTGACATTAAACAAGTCACAGTCTATCTCTCTTAGTTTCAGTGTCTTAGTCTATCAAATGAAGAGATTTACTGGATAACTGTTAAGATCATTTTCAACTCTTAAAATTCCAATTCCATGATTCCCCACCTTCTCACCCCTCCCCATAGGTTTATTTTTTATTGATATGTCCATGTCTGTATTACATTTCATCACCAACCTCCACCCTAGCCCACCCCCATCTTCACCTTGATTGCTATTCAGTGAATTTTAAGTGTTTTCCTGAGTAAAATAATTCTGTTTCATATGTGTACGTAGATATAAAATACATAGATAGATACATGCATGCATGCATACATACATAGATTATATGTGTGCTTGTGTATGTGTTTAAGAGGCAGTGTGGTATAGTGGATAGAGGGTTGACCTTAAAGTCAGGGTAAGCTGGGTTCAAGACCTGCCTCTGAACCATATTAGTTTTGTAACCATAAGCAAGTCACTTAATTTTTGTGTCACAGACAACTCTCTAAGACCATAAGTTACAGTTGCCAAGCTAAATCTGTGGATGTGGAAGGAGTTCTCTTTATCATTTTTAATATAAAATCAAGAATCAATAAGCATTTATTAATCACCTACTATGTGCCAGGTGCTGGGGTTACAAATAGAAAAAGAAAGGAGCAAATCTCAAGGAGGCTACTCTATATATAAAATGTTCCCAAAGTCTTAGCTATTAGAGCTTAAAACTGCACTAAAATTTGGGGGGAAACCCTATGTGTGTATTTGTAAATAACCTGAAAGCTAATTAATGTATTAAGGCATATATCCATTACATCATACACACACATATTTTTCTTTCCCCCTCTCCTCCACCAAATATTTCCCTATTCCCTGATAATTTATTTTTCTACTCAAGATCCAGGAAAAAATGTACTCCAGGGTTCAGAATATCATTCTTCTCCAAGACATGAAAGTCCAGAAAACTTGTACATGGAATTTTCCCAATATCATACAGTTAATTCATCAGGAGCAGAGATCTAGGACTAGGGCATCAGGGAAGAAGTGTTGGGACTTGCTTTCTTTAAAAAAAAAAATACAAAAAACTAACTTTAATATTTCTTTAGAATTATCTAGATTCCTGGACACTCTACTGGTAAATGAGGGGGGAAATTACATTTTACTGATTTCTGGACCATGATAATCCTAGGCAAATCAAGGACCAAAACCTAACACCTTTTAATTCTCAGATAGTTCTTACCTTTCTGGCTCAGCATTTGAAAGGAATTAAATGTTTAATTCAGAAAAGTGTCTAGAATACAAGAAAGATTTTTAATTCAGTTAATCATAAGCTCTGACCTAATTTGTATCCAGTAGAGGTGATTTGTGCTTCTAAGGATAGATGGAAAATACTGTCTGTCCTAGAGAATCCTATAGTACTAAGCATTTCTTTTAGCGCTGTGCTGTTATTGACCACCAGGGGGTGATGTGGTGCAATGTTAGAAGCATTCCTCTTAAAATTGTTCATCTTTTTCTTTCTGTAGTCACATATTACAAATTTTTCACCCCTCAGGTTGGGATTAGAACAATAGAATGATAGATTCGATTCTGAAAAGGACCTTAGAAGTCATATTGTCTAAACTCCTAATTCTATAGATACGGAAACTGAGGTCCAGAAACATTAAAAGTAACTGCCCACAGTCTCATGGTTAGTAAGGAGCAGAGCTGAAATTTGAAATCAGGTGCTCTGACTACTAATTTAATTTTTCTCTTGCAAGAAGACTGGTTAGCCTGCAATAGCTTTGCATGTATAAGGTCGGGTCACGCTGAAGACTGCTCACAGATTTAGAGCTGGGAGGAATCTTGAAGTTCATCTAGTCCAATTTCCTCAGTGGCTCAGTGGATAGAGTGCCTGGCCTGAGAGACAGGCAGAGTTAAGTTCAATTCTGGCCTCAAGTATTTACCAGCTGTGTGATGCTGAGCAAGACCCCTAATCTCTGTTTGCTTCAGTTTCCTCGTCTGTAAAATGGGGTAATTATAGCACCTACCTCTCAGAATTGTTGTAAGGATCAAAAAGGAGATAGCAATTGTAAAGTACTTAGCACAGTGCCTGACACATAGCAAGCACTATAACAATATTAGCTATTAGAATAGAAAAGAAATTGAGACTAAAGAAGTAAAATCACAAAGCTAGTAATTTACAGAGTTTTTGATATGGACCCAGGTCTTCTAACTCCAGAGGCTGAGATGCTTCTGCTATGTCCTAGACAATGTAGTATAAGGCAATGTAGGTTAAAGAAATTGCATGGCCAAATGAGCAGGTGCCAAAAGATGAGGATGTCTGATGTAAGCACCTTGAAGTCAAGATTGTGTCAACAAAAGTCAAGATTGTATATATTAATGCTCTTCAGCACAAGAGAACTTCTCCTCTAGCCCTACTTTCCCACCAGTTAGACTGGAACAGAAGCTTGATTTGTATAAAAAATAGAGCTCTGTGAAATTATTGGAATCTCTCGAAACAGATGAATGCTAGCTAAAGAAGGAAATTCAGAAAGGACCTCTACCAGGTGCTGAACTTGTTGTTCATCCTTCATTCTTGAAAAGGACCAATGACATATGGAGGATAATGTCTTAACTTGCAAGTGAATTGGATTTAAGTGAGGTAGAGCTATGCAAAGTTATCAGCCTCACTCTATCCTCCAGAGTCAATGGAATCCAGTAGCAAGACATGGGTCAAGATAACTGACAGTGGTCCCAGATGCAGTGGAAGACCTTGGCCTTTTTAAGTTAAGCTCTTTCCCAAATCTGTTTGTCTGAGGCAACACCCATTCAGTAGTTAAAGCCTAGGTAAGAATTGAGGTAAAAGATGAATGTTGGCCATGAAAGCCAAGAGAGAGGCATGGAACTGTACAGTAAGGGATAGAGACCACAAAAAGAACACAATACAATGGAAATGGCACTGAACCTGGTGGAGCTAAAGCAAAAAACTCAGAACACTGAAGACTTTCCAAATACCAAGAGATAGTTATTCTGGTGACAGTGGCATTGCTACATTCAATACTTTGTATAAATGCCACCCTATTTCCATCAAGAAATTCCATATTTCTAAGAAAGACCAATTCACTAAAAAGTATGCATTTAAAGGAAATAAAATCTGAACTCAAAAGGAAACATTTATCCCTTTGTGCATCCATGGCATAATAAAGTTCTCCAGCTGAGACAAGCAATGAACCCATTGTCTGTACAATGATAGTTCCTATTATTGCTAACTCTTCTCCTCTCAGAGATGTTATATATTTCCAAAGCCATGTTGTAGAATTTATGCTGGAATACACACAGGGAATGTTCCAATAGGAAAACTTTAAGTAGCTGGATTTGCTGAAAGATGGTTGAAATTGCTGTATGGACTCAACCTAATAGTACATTTCTTCCTCCCCACCATCCCAAAAAAGAAAAAGGTGCAGAAGATTGTAGGGAAAGGAAGAACAGTAGGGTTGGAATGGACTTTGCCTGCCAAGTTTTTTTAAACTTATCTTGTCCAAATGTACCACATAATTGTCACAGGTTTTATGCCAATTTATTTTTTTTGCAAAAAAAAAAAAAAAGTAGAGTGTAACCATTCTGTGATGCTTTTAAAAAAACAAAACAATTTTTTGTGCCAACATTACTTAAAAATCATTTATTACTAAACTGTCTTCGGCTCAAGATTAGTATGCACAGAACACTCATGAACATATGTTAAAATTGAATACTGACAAATGCACATGCACTGAGAATTCTAGGCTCCTGGCTTGCAAGGCTCTAGAGATCCATATGCTACTGGTGAATACACTGTTGCTCTGTTTACCTTTTAAGTGGCGTGAGAAACAGTTTTATACCATGCAATGATTTTTGGACTGGGAAAAAACAGTGTGTGATGATCATGTAGTGAAACACAATATGGTTGCAGATAAACAGTGATAGGCTAGCTCCATTCTCAAGCTAAATTTTTCAGAATCTATTTCCTCCCCAGAAATATCCAACAATTCTGGTCCTTATCTGACAGCAGTATAATTAAAAGCTTTATTAGTGTTCAGGTGGTTCGTTTTAGTTAGGAAAAGAAAATATGTATCCTGTACAATGAATGCTCAGAGTACAATTAAGAATTTAATATTCATAAGATTATAGACTTAAAGTTGGAAGGGAACTTAGAGGTCATCTAGGTCAACTTCTTTATGTTACAAATGAAGAAACTGAGGCCCACATAGCTTCAGTCTGTCATCAAGCATTCATGAAGCACTACTCTTTGCTAGGTACTGTGCCAAGGGCTGGAGATACAAATAAAGATAAAAATAGAGCCCTTGCCCTCAAGGACCTTGCATTCTAATGGAGGAGACTATGTGTCCTTAACTGTTCATACAAGCAATTTTATTGTTGTTGTTCAGTAGTGTCCAACTGTATGTGACCCCATTTGGGGTTTTCTTGACAGAGATATTGGAATATCTTTTGCCATTTCCTCATTTTACAGATGAGGAAACTGAGGCAAACAGGGTTAAGTGACTTGCCCAGGATCACATAGCTGTGAACACAGAAAGATGAGTTTTCCTGATTCCAAGCCCAGTGCTCTATCCATCATGGCACCATCTAGCCACCTCCTATAAGCAATGCTCACTGTAAATGGAAGGTAGTAGAAGAGCCAAGGCACTAGCAGCAGGGGTTAAGTGACTAGCCTAGGATCATACAGGTAGTTAGGGGGAGAGCCATAATTTGAGCCCAGGTTCTCTCTCTAAATTCAGCACTTTCCACTCAAGCACAGTAACTCAAAATATATTTATCAAATGCAAATTGAATGTGTATAGATAAATACAAGATAATATGAGGAAGGAAAAATAAATAACTCCCTGCAGGATTCTTCCAGGAAGGCTTTCGGCCATTGGGGTAAACTTTGAAGGATGACAAGGATTCTAAAAGAGAAGAGAAAATGAAAAGGGAATCCATTCCAGCTATGGAGAAATGGTGACTTGTCCTAATGCCTGGAGGAAGTAGAATTTCCAAGATAGAAACAGCTAGTGGTCCAGGTCAGCTGGAGAAAAGAATGCACAAATCAGAGTAATGTGAAATTAGTCTGGAAAGGAAGGGTAGAGACAAATTGTGGAAGACTTTCAAAACCAGACTGAGTCCACATTTTATCCTACAAGAAACCATCCAAGTTCTTTGAGCCTTGACATAGACGGATGAATTCCTTTGAGATTATTTTGACAGCTTTGTCAGAGATGGGTCAGAGAAGGGAGAAATTAGGGAAAGAGAGAATAATTTAAAGGCTATTATGGGCTAGTCCAAGGAAAAATTGATTAGGGCCTAAAGTAGGATGGGGGCTGAGTGGAGAAAAGGGTACAGATACAAGAAATGTTAATGGAGGTCAAATTAATCACTCTCAGCAACTGATTGGATATAGGGGAAGAGGGAGAGGAAAGAGTCAAGGATGGCTCCACGACCACAAACCTGAGTAACTGGGAACATTCCACCGAAATATACATGGATGATTCTCCAGCTCTGAACAATGGCATTGCAAGGATAGAGATGCTATCCAAAATAGACAATTAACACACAAGATAAGGACCTGTGGGAAATGTCACACAAAAATACACTTGCAAAAAAAAATTAAAAGGTGCTAGGAAGAATCAAAATATAACATTTCACAGGTTCTGTTTCATCACGATATGGCCTAGTCAGTAACCTAGTCAAGCCAGGGCATGATTCATCTCCTCCCCCTAGTGAATAGCCTTAATTAGGATCAACAAGGATGAGCCTCCCCTCATTCTAGTCTTCTAGAACTGTGTGAGGATTTAGATCGTACATTCTGTTTTCCTTGACTCAAGCCAGAAAGACTCAGGGAAAGAATTAGCAACTGTGGGCATTTTCCTTGTAATGGCTCAACATCTAGAGGAGGAGAAGGAGTCTTTGCCCAGTCTACTTTGTGGAAAAGTCCAACTCTGCCTGCCTACAACAGTTGTCCATGTCCAGGTTGTCTAAACCTTAACAATCTTTAAAAGTTAAATTGATTCAGTAAAAACTGTGTGCAGAGAAACCTGACTCAAACTGGGGGGCAGGGGGAGGGGAGTCTAGATCATTTCACCTCCTACAGACCTGTCTCTTTCCAGTTGCTTGTGGTTCATGGACATACCAGCCAAAACAAGATAAACTCAGGAGCTTCCTGTGAGCTCTGTGAGGATCCACAACCCAGGAAACCAAAGCCAAGTTTTCACTCGAACATTTATAAAGCTATAGTGCAGCCGTGTGGGCCAAACTGAAACTACTCCTGGGCTGCCGCTCAAGCTGACAGCTGTGACTGATGGCTTTGACATCCTTCATGAGGTGCCTGTCCTTTTAAGGAGAGAGAAATAGCAGAATGGATCTGGAACTACTCTTCTTCTCAAGGGAACTCAACAGACATTCTGACTTCCAATTATACTCTCACTGAAGTGTCTACAACACTGCAGGAAAGATAGTGGGGAATAGTGGAAAGAATATTAGATTTGGTCAGAGAACCTGAGTTCGGATCCTAGCTCCGTGACTTATGATCTGTGGAAACTTGGACAAATTCCTTAACCTTTCTAGACTCAGTTTCCAGATCTATAAAATGAGGAGATTAGATAAGATAACCTCTAAATTTTTGTGCCACGTCTTGTGGACAAGTCATCATTGGTAATTCACTTATACTCACCATGTATCTTTCCATCATGCTTTGTGATTCTTCTGAAATCATGGTGTTTCCTAATTTCTAGCCATCAATGGGAAAATATCGCTGTTAAAAAGATGGGCCTTTGTGCCAGAGAACAGCTTGGAGTCATTAAAAGGCAATTTTTTAAATGCCTTCCAGTTTGCCTTTTGTTTCTTATTCAATTTTGTTCCCAGTTCATTGTCCATTGTCTCTCTAACACGTATGTAGTAAGGGGTTATTTCAATGGGCTATCCCTCTAGCTAGGTGGTACAGTGGATAGCACTGGAACCACAGCTAAAAAGACTTGAGCTGGGGTGGCTAGGTGGTGCAGTGAATAGAGCACTAGCCCTGGAGTCAGGAAGACCTGAGTTCAAATCCAGCCTCAGACACTTAATACTTACTAGCTATGTGACCTTGGGCAAGTCACTTAACCCAAATTGCTCTGACTTTCCCCCTCCAAAAATAAATAAATAAATAAGACTTGAGTTCAAATCCAGCCTCATAGATTTACTAGTTATGTGAGTCTGGGTGACTCAGTTAACCTCTATGTACCTCAATTTCCTCATCAGTAAAATGGAAATAGTAATGCCTACTTCACAGAACCATTGTTAGGATCAGATAAGATAATATTTGAAAAGCACTTAAAGTAGTTACCTTTACTTAGTGAAGCGCTTGTTTCTTCCCTTCTTTCTTTCCTCTTCCCTTCCTTCTTTTTCTTCCTCCCTTCTTTTCTCTTTTCCTTCCTTTCTCTTTTCCTTCCTTCCTTTTCTTCCTCCCTTCTTTTTTCCTTTCCTTCCTTTCTCTTTTCCTTTCTTCCTTTTCTTCCTCCCTTCTTTTCTCCTTTCCTTCCTTTTTTTCCTTTCTGTATATTCAGTCTGATAAGTATACATTCTTCATTCATATAGGTTTCCTGTCAAGATTGCTAGGCTGCTCTCTTTTGAATGGTTGCAGATTTCACTAAGTAGTCCCTGTCCTATTCTGGAACTTAATTCAATTAGCACTGAGTTATTTGCAAATAGGAATTCTCTGGAGAACCTCAGCTTCCATAGGGAATCCCCCTTCCATTCAGATTTTGCACAGAACATCCTTCATGACATAGACAAACACTCTTTTATAATCGTGTATTTTCTTGCCTTATTCCTCACTTGATGCTGATATTCAGGGAATCCTTGAACAAAGTTATCTGTGTGTTTTAGTCTCTCAAGGAATCTTTTTATGCTGTCATTATGGAATGGAAGACATTTCTTTGGAAGTCTTTAAAACTGCCCTTTGCTCCACTGAATCAGATGTTTAAAAAAAAGTTTTCAGTTTTGTTGATGCCTTTTGTTTTTATATCACATCCATGAGCCATCTTTTATAATAAAGATGTTTTGTAAACTGTTTAGCAAAAACATTTCCAAAGTGTCTGGTAACATATGCAGCATTACGAACCCATTGTCCCCCACCTCTCTGATGAAAGGTGAGAAGTACATTTTCTCATCTCTTCTGCAGAACCAAGCCCTGATCATTATAATAACACAATGTTCAGTTTGTTTTATTCTCCTTTCTATTTCCATTGCCATGGATTTGGGGCCTATTGCTTTCCTGGCTCTGTTTACTTCACTCTGCATTGTTCTTTGTCAAATAGGATGTTTACCATGGGCAAAAGCCCCTCTGACCTCTTTGGGAAAGAAAAAGGGAAAAGGCAAGAATCCAAGTGAGAGTGGGAGAAAGCGGGGAAGGAGGAGAGGAAAGGAAAGGACTGTGCCTGCAGCCAAGCCACCAGAGAAACAGGAAGCCTCTGCTGTTACCTTCTTTTCACAGGTTACTGAGCACCAAAGTGCCAATGCCCTGAACAGAGCCTCAACCTGCTATCCCTCCTCTGTCCAGGAGGCAGAGGGTTTTCAGGAGATGTCTAGGACAAGCCCAGGGGGAAAAGAATCATATTCCAAAGGGAGAGATACAGAGGGCCAAAGAGTGCAGGCTCTGTGGCAGTCTTAGAAACCAATTAGAGGGGGGCGGCTAGTTGGCGCAGTGAGTAGAGAGTCGGCCCTGGAGTCAGAAGGACCTGAGTTCGGATCCGACCTCAGACACTTAACCCACAAACAAAAACCTAGCCGTGTGACATTGGGCAAGTTACTTAAGCCCAATTGCCCTCCAAAAAAGCAAAAAAAAAAAAGAAAGAAAGAAACCAGTTAGAGGGCAAATGGGTGACTGCTAAGTCAACCAGGAGTCCCGCTCATAGAGAAGTGTAACTGCGAGACCATCGCCCTGTCTAGGGGACTTTGGGTAAAGATAGGAATGTTTGATTAAGTAGTATACACATGCATATACATGCACACACTTACATATGTGTAGCATGACAACCTGGTGTGCTTATTAAACGTCTGCATTAAATAACATATTTTATATATGTGAGATAGGGTCTAGTCCTATGATTTCATTGATATAGGGAATTCCCAGTTGAGGAAACACCCTCAGCACTTCCTAGAGCAGAGAAGTTAAGATACTTCGGCAGGGTCACAGAGTCAGTATGTGTCAGTGATGGGACTTGAACCCAGGTCTACTTGTCTCCAAGTTCAGTTCTCAATCCACTAGGTCACAATTCATAAACACAGACATACACATAGATATAGATATAGACAGGGGTTGGCTGGTAAATGTTTAATGACCAGTTCTCCAGGGAAACAATGTAAGCACAACACTTTCAAGTTTAATCTCCAATAACATTTTCTCCATTAAATTTCTTGTCTTGACAATCAACAAAACAATAAGTTAAGTCCAAATTTATATCATTTGCTCATTTCTGAGGTATAAATGCCCACAGTGTAAATTTAATGGTTTACTCTCTCATAAGCTGGTGTTTGCTGGCTCCAGCATATCTCTGGATATAAATATAGATATGCATACACAAAGAGAGTTAGCATGATATAATGAATCAGAAGAGATGCTCCTGGAGTCAGAAAGACATGGACTCAAGTCATTTCAACTCTCGGTGTCTCCCAGGAAACTGGGACTGTAAGTTGCCTGTTTGTTTCATAATAGGAGTTGTCCACACTGGGAGTTTCCCCACATTGATGAAATGATAGGTCTGGACTACACATGTGGATACATGCACATGTGCATGCACGTGCACACACAGAGTAATACTTTTGCTGACTTGTTATATGCTTGAACTTTGCAAGAGGGCTCACTCTGCAAGACCTCCATTACTCAGTGAGATATTCAAGGCCATCAATGAGAAGATTTAAAAGTGAGGGGAAAAAAGCATCAGCTAACCTCAGTGATTAAAATGTTGTAAAGTCCAAAACAGAAACTGAGAAGAGGGGAACCAGAGACAGTAACCCAGAGTAGAAGAGTAAAGTAAAAAGTACTTTATATTATAGCATAAAGTATAGGATGCTATAGTTAGAGTATACTAACATCCTATAGTATAGTACACTATCATAGTCTACTATACTAAATACTATGGTATATAAATGGGCAGCTAGGTAATGCAGCAGATAGAGTACCAGGCATGTTCCTGAGTTCAAATCTGGCTTCATACACTTACTAGCTGTGTGACCCTTGGTAAGTCATTTACCCTGAGTGCCTCAGTTTCCTCATCTGTAAAATTAGCTGGAGAAGGAAATCTCAAACCACCCTAGTATCTTTGCCAAGAAAACTCCAAAAGAGGTCACGAAGAGTCAGACACAACTGAACAACAAAATAGTATGTATACTATAGCATTCATAAATATATGATATAGAATATAGTAATGTACTACAGTAATTAGTATAGTATATTAAAGTACAGTATAAAGCACTTTATACTATAAAGTATGTATGTCTAAAGACTGAGCCACCTTAGCTGCTGTCCTTTCCCAAGGATGCTTTGTGCTTTGTTTTCGAGTTGGTATTACTCAGAATGAGACATACTCTCAGGAAAAACAAAAAAAGAAACTGTGTGTATGTATGTGTTTGCACAAATACATTCGTACATGGCTTCCTGAACACTGTTGCCTGTTAATTATTGAGCTTCTCCTTCTTTCTATGTTGTCCCTGCTACTCCCTGTGGTAGATGGCTACTCAATCATAATATCAAAGATCATAGATCTTGAAAGAACCTCAGAAGCCATCCAATCCAAACCCTCTTTTGTGCAAATGAGAAAGACTAGGACCAAGATCACCAAGGTCTTAAATCGCAGGTGGAATGTTACCAAAATTCTCTGATTCCAGCATCAGTGCCCCTTTCCACTGGACTAATCTTTAAGTCCCCACATTTAAGTATATTCTTTTTGGTCCTTATTAAACAAACTCTTGACCAAGACGCTATTTTTTTCTGTGTCATAAACCCTGGTCCAAACCTTATTCTTTGATACTATCAAATGAGCTAATATTTGTAGTGTTTAGCATAGTGCCTGGCATATGGTAGGAGCTTATAATGCTTTTCTCTCTCCATTTTCTCAACTAGTTGTTCTCTTGAAATCAGTTTCTTTATTTTTTCCTTTTATCTTTTCTTTTTTTCCAAAGATACTCACTTATCCAAATCATAGCAAAACAGAAATCAGAGAAGGCATACATAGAAGACTATACCAGACAATATAAAGCGAAGGAGCTCTCCCAATGGGAGTGAAGAAACTCAATTTGACCGAGAGAGTTCTAGATATCACCCAAGGGGGAGTTCTCCCAAATCTCTAGTGCAGCTAGCTGGGGATAGGGACATGATAGAGCCTGCCAGCTCCTTTCATGATCCTAGAGTCTTTTCCTTCAACAACCTGGCATGGGGTTGACCTCTTTTACCAAATTCCTTCAGAGTTGCCAGACCATATGGGTGGCATAGAGGTTTAAATATCTAGGTTTCTTTTTTTTCTCCATGAAAACATTAGCATAAACAAGCCAGCTACACTCCAATTACCTCTTGGTGACTCTGCCCCCAGACAGAATCTTCTCAATCCACATATGATTTTGAAGGGCAAGGGGAGGGGGAGGTTTTTGCCACAAAACTTCCCATGAGGAAGTTGGATACTGAAGCTCTTTGTGAAACAAGAATGTGGGACAATTATTTTGTGAGTAGAACTGCTGTTCTAGAAGGAGATTCTCCAGGCCACAGGATTGCCAATGGCTGCCTTCTTTGATCTACCACAGGGCAGTTAATTAGAAGACATGGAGCAGTGGAGGCAAACAGGAAATGCCCTAGACTCAGAGTGGGGAAGGAGCCTGAGGTCTGGATATCAGCAATGACTTTGTATGTCAACTTGCTCCTCCCTTTCTTTAGCTGTTAAATGAAGCTAATGAATTGTTCCTAATCCCTTTCTCACAGGAACATTGTGAAAATAAAGGTGATTATAAACATGAAGTACTGGAAGATCCTCCAAAGGAATCCAAGGTAGCAGAGCTTTCTCTAAAATATTTATAATTAAGCCGGCTGATCGAGGTTTTTCATTTTTTTTTTTTTAATTTATTAACTGGGTGCTAGGGTTGGGAATCTAGATCTGGGATTTTGCTGAAAGTTGTAAGGCATTCCCAGTATGATGGCTCCCTCCACCCAAACTGGTCAGTATCTCATCTTTAATTTAGAGTCTTAGAGACGTTAAGTAGACTTATTATGGCCAACAGCCGGGATGTATTTCTGCCTCTGGAGTGACACTATCCCGTACTTTCAGGACCCAGAAGATCTATTGATTATTATTCTTTTTTTTTATCTGCCCTGGAATCAAACCATCCCACTTAGAACATATTCTTTGCTTATACCTGGGGTTTGTTTCCTGATATTTCTGTTTCTGCTTTCAGAGAGCACCAGGGAGCTTTTGAAGCTGTAAGTCTAGGTCTTCACAGTCAGTCTTCTAACCCCTATACTGCCCTGAATCTTTTAACTTTGTGAAAGTAAAAAAATAGAATAATAACCTAAATTTATAGAAGACTCCTGAAGAACAAGAAGCTCTTCATGCATTATCTCATTTACCCCAGAATCTCTCTGTGAAACAAGGCTTGATTGTTCATTGTAGTAATAATTTAATGTAAGCTTGATATTCTCTATATGAGTAAGTTATCAGCCTGTTATCTCAATATATTGACTTCCTATCGCCTTACCCAGATCTATATGGATTTGTTTGTTTGTTTGTTTGTTTGCTCTCAGGGTTGTTTATATATATATATAATTTCTCTTAATCAACCAAGATCCATTTTCTCATCCTCCCTCTCCAACTCCCTTTCCCCAAAATGAGAACACAAGAAAAACAAAATCCATTACAAATAAGTATAGTCAATCAAAATAAGTTTCCACATTGGCCATATCAAAAAAATATTTGTCTCCTGCATTCTTAGTTCTTCACCTCTCTATCAAGAGGTGGGTAGTATATTTTATCATTAGTCCTCTGGAACCCTGGTTACATGCCAAGATATCGAGATACATCTCTGATCTCATCAGTGAGGAAACTCCCTAAAGCAATACAAATCCCAGCTTCTGCATAGCTTCCTGTCCTGGGCAATTCTCACCAATTTGTTGTTCAGTTGTGTCCAATTCTTTGGGACCCCATTTGGGTTTTCTTGGCAAAGATACTAAAGTAGTTTGTCATTTCTTTCTCCAGTAATCAAATTGTTCATAAAAGAGCCATCCAACACACTGAAGACCTTCCTTAGATTCTCCTAAAATCTCCATGGTACCAATATAAGAGTCAGGCTATCTCCCTATATTCCTATTACAGGACTGGCACACCTATATTTCCAGCTATACATGCCTATGATGATATTTTTCACTCTACCCGTGTCACTTTTAGTATTTGAGGAGCACATGCCCTAGAGAGACTTTTCTAACCTCTATTCACACTGACTGGCTGGGTCCATGGCTGCTACATCTCCCTTCAGGCATCTAGTGGTATACAAGAGGGACTGAAGAGTGTGCTATAACTCACCTACTTACTGCACTCCCTCCCATGATTATTAGATGATATCAATTAGTCATCCAGACTAATTATATTTTAAAAGGAATATTTACTAAGATTATAAAGTAAAAACTATGGGTACAAAACATTGTCCCCAGAGGTCTGTGACATGCTCACTCTTCCGCAAAGACCTACAGAGTCCAGGGGAGAGCAGTATGGCAAATGGGGTAATTCACAATTCCTATAAGGTCTTTAGCTGATGGACTTTGGCTAAAGTGCTCAAGATGACCTTAGGAATAGTCTAGCTTATCTGCTGGACTCTTCATGAAACCTTGATTCTGCCTTTTCTCATCTTACCTAGTCTATTCTAGATTCCAAAGGCAGACATCACCAGCAGTCATTACTGCCCTGGGGACATTGTTAGGATGTTGATGAAAGTCCAAGTTCAAAGTCCTCTGGTCCTCTTGGGGTTCATAAATTCTTCCTCCAACTCAGGTGCGGGGGTGCAATGGAGAGTACAGAGAGGAAACTGAGTCAGAGACCAAAGATGTCATTTCTCTTCCCACAAGAAGGGATTCCTTCTCAGGTACTTGGCCAAACATGCTCTACTGAAATTCCCTGCTTCTCAACTGGTTCTGTGTTTTATAGATGATCCACAGGGCTTGACCAAGTTTCCCTGAGCTAATCTGAACACATTTCTTGTGCTATATCTCTCTAGTTCATGGGCTTTTTCCACTGAGTCTAAAGTCTGATCTATTGATTGATTGAGATCAATCTTGACATAGCATTTTATCACTACTTTAAGTGCAGTGGAGAGACTGATGAGACCAACTTAAAGATTCTTACATATGCAAGGTATAAAGAGAGTCTATATAGCTACATTGTTCTAATCAGGCAAATGCTTTATTAAAAAACCAATAAATGATAGACACATTATAATTGTCAAGATATAGTTTGAATATTGTCTGCAAAGGATGGCGTGTTACTATTTCATGTTTCATCAACTGTGTCTTCAATGTGGGCATATACCATTCTCATAAAATGGTTCTGTGGTGATTTCGTGGCTTTATCCTTATATTTCTAATAGATAATATAGTCTCTTTAAGGTTAAAGACCATGCCCTCTGTTTGTTTTATATTTCCCTAAAAGGATTAGAATAACAATGGGCATACAGTAACTGTCATTTAACAAGTCTTTGCTGATTGAATACATTATCAATCTAATTTTGCTGACAGAAAAATTAAGAAATGATGGTTGCAATTTACCTAACTTCTCAGTTATGGGCATTAAGAATAAATTTGTTGGGGGTGGCTAAGTGGCACTGTGAGTAAGAGTGCTGGCCCCAGAGTTGGGATGACCAGGGATCGGTTCCGGCCTCAGTATACTTAGCACCCACACATAAATAACTAGCCATGTAACCTTGAGCAAGTAACTTAACCCCAATTGCTTTAAAAAAAAAAAAAGAATAAATGTGTTGTTCCCATCCCATCCCTTTACCATTGTGGGAGGGTCAAAGTGTGGTACATTACACATATTTTAGAATTTATTTCAATGTATTGATTAGTTTTGCTCATTTTTGCCCCCTGCTAGGCATATAATCTGAGGAGATGCTTAAGTTAAAAAAGAAAGAGAAAAAAAGAAAATACATCAAAATATTTATAACAGCACTTTTTGTGGTAGTAAAAAATGGGAAACAAAGTATTTGATCATCTATTGGGGAATGATTAAACAAATTGCTGTACATGAATGTGCTATATTAAATGATAAATATTATAAATACAGAGAATTATGGAATGATTTACATGAACTGATGTATATATCAAAATATATATAATAAGTACAAAGATGTAAATTGAAAGAACAAAACCATTAAACAATTGATTCTGAATATTGAAAAATTACAAACACCAAGCCTGGCTCCAAAGAAGAGATGTGAGAGGACATCTGCCTCCATTTCTTTTCATATTTTGGGGTAGTCAGGTGTAGAACTTTACATATAATGTAAAATCCTTCCAATGTATTGGTGAATTTTGCTGAATTTCTTTTTTTCTTCATTTTTTTCTCTTTTTCTTCTTTTAATGTCTTTCTTACAAAGAATGACTCTCTAGAGTACAACATATCAAGAAAATAGAAGGCAGCCTCCACAAAAAACTTACATATCCTAGAGAGTAGCAAGAGAAAGGGATACAGTAGTAGGTGATATAAAAACAAAAGATATCAATAAAAATTATTTTTAAAAAGAACAAATATAATATTTACTCCTCTATATAATCTTTTAGACCTTAACAAGTGAACTTTTCCTCACCCTGGAACATTGACTCATAATTTTCCAAATAACTGCTTAGTCGTGCATATTTGGCCTGAGGAGAAGGGGATTTAAACCTTTTGTGGGCATGTTAGGTTTCTATGTTTCCCTCCAAGTGTTATTATTTCAAAAAGAGAGAATGAGGATTCAATAATGTTGTATTGTTCATTTAACTTTTTGTGGAAACTAATGGGTCCATATCATTTTCTGATGTATTTTTCCTTCCCCATTTTTAATGGCTTCTGTCCTCTTCCTGTTCTTTTTCCCCAAATGCTAATTGTGACACACTTGCAGATAAAATTTCACCTCAGATGGGTGTCACCACTTTTTTTAAACTATTTCTGTACAAATAGTTTATCTTTTACCTTCTTCCTGCCCTGTCTGGATTTTCTAAGGTATCACCCAGCTAGTAGCCTATACTCAGCCTTAGTAAATAATAGAATATTTCTGTTCTGTATGTGCTTCCCACTCATATTCCTCCTTTTATGGTCTTTTTATTCTGAATTTTCTGTGAATATGGTTTCAATTTTGCCTCTGGAGTTGCAGTCATCACCACTTGCCAACTAATTCATTTGTTTTCTGCTGAAAAGGTAAATGTTGACCAGGTGCTATGGTAGGTCAGGTCTTTCTAATTCTTTCCATTTTGCAATATGGGGGTAAACTAAGGATGCTACATCAAAGTCAGAGCCTTCAAAGAATCTGATGACTCTATGGAGAAGGACACTTGCTCTTGGTCCAGAGGAGCTCTAAAGTTCCTTCCAACTCAGAATCTTATGATCCTATTATGGTACTTAGCTTTGGTCTAGTCAGTAGTAATAGGTCTAGTTAAGCAGAAAATTGCCTGAAGGGCCCCTGAATAAATCTTATAATCCATTTCTGCAATACAGTTTTGATCCAAGCACAAAAGTCTGATTTGTTCTTGCATGTTAATTTTCTTTCAGCTTCCATTGACAATTTTATGTATTCCAATATGTACACAATACATTCACACATCAATATATCCTGGGTCTGTGATGTGTGAGAAATCTTTTAACTCTTTTAATCACCACAGATCAAAATTTGTCTATGACTTAGTAGATAAGGCTTAAAGGGTTGCCTAAGCCCCTGGAAGGTTTTGTAACTTGCCCAATGTTTTAAGTTCAGGGAGCTTATTTTTTGGATGTTGGAGAAAGGTTATCTACCCCTCCCCCACCATTAAGTAGCAAATGCTCTCTAAATTGATGGTTATGTGGGAAGTTTACCAGCACACTAAGAAAATGAAAGATAGCTAACACAAAAAAACTGACATCCTGGTGAGATTTATTGATGGATTTTTTTTACAACCAACTGAGATCCCCAAAGGCCAGAGACCCAAGATACTATGATTTTTCCTGGTGTTTCTGGGATTTTTTGGTACCTTCCTTCAGGTCTCATTCCTTTTATCTATGCCACACAGTGCAAGTGTCTTCAACTCAGTTTATAAAACGAAGCAGCATAAAATGGCTTCCCAGATTTCTCCTTACATATAAGTAAGGTCCCATCTCTGAAGTGTGTCAGTGATATTTCAACAGTTCTCAATTCTGAAGGGTTCTGAAGTGTGAATAGTGGGGAGACAAGATGTTATCTTGCTTCAGCACTCTGCATCCAAATCTACACTTTGGGATATTTGAGAATTTTGACTGCTGCAAAGAGAAAAGAGGAAAAGAGGGAAAAGGGATAATCTATCTCATGGCATGACTAACTTTACAAATTATGGTTTGTCCTTTGTTCTTGAAGTCTTGCTCTTGGGCCTTTTGCTGAGGCTGTGAAACATTGAATCTATGTTTCCCTGGAGTTCAGGAACCCATTCCTCTGCACCAGTAGCCATTATTTATAGAACTATAGTTCATTGGGATACAGGATAACAGACCTCCTAGGCTCTTTGGATACAAGGTTAGAAAATGGGGAAATCATTGAGTTTGTTCATGTTTATTTGACTTATGCAGATGTTGCATCTGGATTAACTCTTAATTCTCCCCCAAGCCAGACTTCAGATACTGAGACATGCTGTGTAAATAGGTGCAGTAACATATTTACTCAGGAATGTTGTTTAGGTACTTCATATATTGGATTGTCTTGCGTCTTTAAGATGGATCGGCAGGCAAGGACAGAGAACTGTAAAAGGCTACCCAAACACTATGGTCATAGGGTTAGTAAGTATCAGAGGTAGTAATTGAACACGTGTCTTCCTGACACTAAGTCCAGCCTTAAACAAAAACTTAAGAAAGAAATACAAGAAAAAAATAAGTTCAGAAGATTTTTAAAAAGAAACTACAAATGATTCTACATGCATTTAAAAATAGAGGCTATTTATCCATTGTTATCTTCACTACAAAAGACGTGGACAATATTGTCTTGAATACCTCACATCATCCTAATTATTAAGATCTCTTTTTTTAACCTGTCCTGTTTTTAACTATAGAGGTGTTGTCAGTGTGTTTACTGGCCTTTTGATTCTATTTTTTTTTTCTGGAATTCTGGTTGGTTATTGTGATTAGAGTCATTAAAGTCTTTCAGAGTTGATTATCTTTATAAAATCGCTGTTACTATATAAATTGTTCTTCAAGTGCTGCTCACTTTGCTTTGCAACAGGTCAAGTCTTCCCACATGAGGGGTATATTTTCAATCCAGTGCTCACAGAATTCTATCTCTCTTCAAGTGTCCTTATCAGAGGGACTGCTTTTTCTCTCTCGGGTTCTCTCACAACTATATTTCTTCAAACAGATTTTTCTCTGTGTTCCACACAAAACGTCCTTTTTGTATCTTTTTTAAGCAAATAAAATGTCTACTTAAGAAAGGAGCGGGACTTTTTATGGGCAATTCATGTTTTTTAATTCACTATGCATTTACTAGTATAATTAAATTGCATGTTTGGATTGTTAGTAACTATAGATAAATTAAGTATTAGAAAAGAAAAAGGAAAGGGTAGGAAGAGGGGAGGGAAGGGAAGGAAGGATGGAATTTGGAACTCGAAACTTTTTTTTAAACCTGAATATTAAAAATTGTTTTTACATGTAACTGGGGGGAAATATTTTTTTAAAAAGAAGGGCATGGCCAAGTAGGCAGGTGACCAACCAAAGTTAGTCTTCTATATGGAAATCCAGTGAAGAAGCAGTAGGGAAGGAGGACTGATAGGCAGCCGTATGCCTCAAAATAATAACTTTTGACTAGATGTTTGACTGTTGTCTAATACTTGTTACCAAGTCATACAAATCTCAGATTATGGTGGTCATGGTAGGGTTGTTTGTTTTTATTTTTTTACTAGACTTATAATCTTGTCATCATAAGAAATATAGGAGACCTTCCTTGACAAATGCTTATCAGTGCTCTCTCTGCATCTTAAGAGTATGGTTTGTCCCACAAGTCTTATACTGGAATTTAAGCTTTAATAGTTGTACAAATAGTAATATTAGAGATCCACTGATAGTGTACTGGGCTTTAAGCTCTAAGCTTCAATAGCTTAAAATTGTACTAAGACTTTTGGGACATTCTGAGTAGGATATCAGACATAAACTGGCTGAGTGATTCTGGGCAAGTCATTAAGAGAATAAATGAGTTGCCTATAGTCATACAAACAGTATATGTCAGAGGCTGTAATGGGAATGGGAATTTGAAGATCTTCCTTGCCCCTTAATAGGCCTAGGAGGGAATCTGAAGACCTTCCCTTCTTTGAAATTAAACTCTGCCCCCCTAATAGGCTAAATGTAGTCACATGGAGCCTGTTGTGGGAGGAGTTTGCTGAAGGGTAGAGCAGAGCCACAGAAAGCTGGGAGCCAGAGCTAGGGAGATGGTGGGAGAGAAAGGAGCTCAGGCAAGGAGATAGAGAGGCTTATGAGTAAATATTGATCTTATATTGGTTTGTGGGGAGGCTAAAAGATGGTGTGGCTCTCTGTATTGTTATGGTTTGTTAGCTTCTTTGCTAATTTGATGGAATTAACTTAGTGGTTTTGGAATTCATTTTTCTAGTGTCTAAATAAATGTTTCAGTTCTATCCTCTATGTGGAGAATCTGTTATATTTTGCAGTGGAGCCCTCTATGGGACTATTTATAGTCATGGTCAGTGCTGTAAATATCATACTGGCACTACAGAGGCAGGAATTGAACCTAGGTCTTCTATCTCCAAAGTCTCTATCAACCATGCCACTCTGTAGATAACAAAGACAAAAATGTAACAGAGCCTGACCTCAAAAGGCTTACCACTCTACTCACAGTTAACTCATAAGTTGGTTAAACTACTGGCAAAGTTAAATGTAGCTTTAAGGTAATAATTTATGTAATTCAGTCAAGGAGGGAAAAAACCCAGATACTTGTTTGGCTTAGAAATTGTGTGTCCATTAGGTTTCAAATCTAGCCAAATAATACCAGAAAGAGGTTAGTGCCAGAGAAAACAAGGGTTTTCTAAGTTTATTTAGGGCTTCGTTTGCATTACTCCTTAGAGCTCAAATAAAGGAAAAGTGTCATTATGAATTGAATTGATTCTGTGCTTAAAAGTAATATTATAACTTTATAAAACTTTGAAATGGTCATAGCTTTAGAGCTAGAAGGGACTTCAGAGGTCATCAAGTTCAACCCTTTCATTTTACAGATGAGGAAATTGAGGCACAGAGAGTTTAAGTGATTTTCTCAGCGTCACATAGCTGATATAGTGTGTGAAGCAGGATTTGAATACAAATCTTCTTAATTCCAAGTGAAGTACACTAGCCAGTAGACCATGCTACCTCTTTAATTAAATGTCAGAAGTGGAATTTGAACCCAGACTTCCAAGACAGAACTCTTTCTTCTGAACTACACTGACCCTGTGATATCATACTGTATGAATAAATGAATAATAATAACTAGCATTTATAAAACATTTTGAAGTTTGTAAAGTTTTTTACAAATATTATCTAATTTTATTCTTACAACAATTCTGGGAGAAAGGTGCTATTCTTATTCCCACCTAAAAGATGGGGAAATTGAGTCAAGTGGAAATTAAATTACTTGTCCTGGAGTCACAGAGCTATTAAGTGTCCAAGGCCAGATTTGAACTCAGGATTCACACCACTCTATCCACTGTACCACTTAACTGACCTATATATAAAATATAAATATGTGCCAATTCTATTGAGTATAATAAATGAATTAGGAATCAAAATTTATGAGCAGAGAGAAACCATGGCTGCCCTTGTCAATAACACTTATGAATATTGACTCTTACTCTTGGTCAGACTGAAAATTTATATTGGATACATAGTACTTCTGAACTACTTTTCAAACTTGCATTCACTAAAATTTAAGGGTTGGGTCCCCAGGGTCATCTATTCCTTTTGGTAGAAACATTTATTTAGACACCAGAAAAATGAATTCTATATACCCTATAGGTAGCCACCCCTACTATTGTAGATCAAGAGCCCCCACCAATATATTTCCTGCCAGTAGACATGATTAGCTCTTAGCAAAAGCATTTACTCAAATAGCACAACAAAAATTGCTGGAATACACTCTCCTACCAATTACACACAGAAGGAGAAGAAGGGACTCAAACTTAAGAGTATATGGATAGTGAGGCATGCATGCAGCTTACATCTAGGCAATTGATTACATTCCAGGTAATGGAGGGCCCAAAAGTAATTTCTCTCTTACAAAAGAGTACGTTCCTCTCCAGAGCCTGACTACCAATTGCCAGAAATTAGAATTTGTTGAAGCTTCTTACTCCTTCATGAGACTATCTCTCTATGACTATGCCTGCTCCTCACTAAGTACAGAGTCACCTACTAAGCCAGTAGCTCCACTTCACAGACAATATTCCCTCATATCCTTTGTTTTAAGGGTTTCTTTTATTTATCCCGTCTAGTTAATGTAGGGGTGTTTGATTCCGGACCTCAGTTTTCTCATTTGTAAAGCAAAAGGTTGGTATTAGATGTTCCCCAAAGTTTCTTCTATCTTCAAAATGGTATTTTTTGTTTGTTTGTTTTAGAGGCAATTTGGAGTTAAGTGACTTGCCCAATGTCACATAGCTAATAAGTATTTAAGACCAGATTTGAACTCAGGTCCTTTTACCTACAGAACTAGTGTTCTTTCCACTGCACCACCTAGCTGCCCTAGCTCCTTCCATAGGTACATGAACCCTACATAACCCTACACAAAGGTGAGACCTAGAAGGAAGTTGAACTTTAGATAAAAGTTACTAAGGACAGCTAGGGCCTAACCCATTCTTAGAAAAGTATAGCTCCCCTAGCAAAAGCCTTTGGGGCTCAAAGAAAAACCCTAATGGCAGAAGAAAACTTCATCTCACCAGGAAGCAACTGCTTTTCAGCTGGAGCCCACTGGTGCGAAACTGTATGGAGAGAGAGTCGACAGGAAAGAATGCCCTGGCAAAGATACTTCATTGAAGTTTTAAGAAATGGAAGATTGAAACCATGCATTCAAAGTAATATGATTATTAGAGGCAACCCTGGCATTAATTTCCTCTTCAATCCTCACATGGGCAACTACAGATTGCTGTTATGCAGATTTCTGGGCCTGACTGTACCCTTGTTCTTTATGTGGTTTTCCTAGCAAGGAGGCCTAGTTTTATTCTCAAATCTAATTTAAATCTCTAATAGTTCCAGCATTCTTATCCCTAGTGAGATGGGCTGGCAAATATTTAGCAACCAACTCTCATAAAGGAGGGAGGGAGGGGAAATATATCTTGACACACCTTTAAGTTTAATCTGCATTATTAAGAATGTCTTCATTACTTATTTGGATCTGGACAATCAATAAAACAATAAATGAAACCCTGGTTTTTACCTTTTGCCAATTTCTGAAGTGTAAATACCCACACTGAAAATTTAACAATCAGCTCTTTTAAGGCAGTTCCAGACAACTCCAACACACCAGTGTCCCTTGACAGTTTTTTTAATCTTTTTTTTTTCCCAGAGACAGTTAGGTTTGTGACTTTCCCAATGTCACTTATAGGTAGTAAGTATCTGAGGTCAGATTTGAACACAGGCCCTACTGACTCCAGGGCCAGTACTCTATCCACTATGTCATCTAGCTTCTACCTCTAGATGTCTTCTAGAGTACCTTCTTAGATATCACAGTCAATCCATAAATGTTCTTGGTTTTATTGCCAGTGTCTTTGTTTTTATTGTTATTGTTGTAGACCTACTACTGTTATAATTCTTGTTATTTTTTTTAAGAATAATTCAAGATAAATTCCTCCATCTATCAATTCTAAATGGGTTTAAGTAGGGAAATGGCATTCCCAGTATTTGGGAACTCCAAACTCCCAGACTGAAGTTAATCTCAAAAAATCAAGAAGACTTCAAGAACTAGGGAAAATGGTAAGGAGATTTCCAATGTGATTTAAAGGGAGATTTGGAACAACATCCATGTCAATTTAGCAAGTCATAATAAAGATGGTGTGTGGACTTTTTTAACCCAAAATTTGCATGTGAGGTAAGAGGGGGAGGAGGAAAAAAATCAGTCATGCTCCATCAGTTCCAGTATGGAAAAAGTAAAATCTAACTGGAAAAGGAGTAGAAGAAGGACAAAGCTGAGAGGCTGGTACAGCATATCCAATGAATTCATCAAACATGCATTAAGCATCTCATGCATAGAAAGTATGGGGAAAACAATGCATTGGGGATGCATGAAGTACAACTGTAGATATAGACATAGAATCTCTACCCTCAAGGAATTTATAAAGGAACAAGAGTGATAAGACAGTACATAAATGGCACTTCTTCAAAAGATCTTTGATTTAATCAGCATGAACATTTTTCTCATCCAACAGAGATTGCAAACTCTATTGCCAACATCTTCCTGAGTTCCTCTGACTGAAAAAAAACAAAAACCATCACTTGTTAACCAACCTTCTAACAATGAGGCTCCCTGAATTTATCTGAGCTAATCATAGTAATAGTTACCAGTTATACAGGACTTTAAACTTTGCAAAGCACTTTACATGTGTTATCTCATTTGTTCCTTACAACAAAGATAGCATCATTATCATCCCCATTTTAGGGGTGAGCGAACTGACCAAAACAGGGTAAGTAACCTGCCCAGGGACACACAGCTACTAAGTTTCTGAGACAGTATAAGAACTCAGATCTTTCCAAGTCCAGGACTCTACCCATTATACTACCTTCTTGCTTCTTGGTCCACATTGAATGCCCTTCCAGCTTGATAAGACCTGCCATAAGAACACAGAGCTAACAAAATAAAGGAGGCATCTGAAGAGAACTTTGAAGAGCTTTTTCTCCTGTTCTATGAGGAAGATTAAAACTCCCTGTCACGAGCTTCCTTTTGTTCCTTTTTTCTATATCTCAAACGCTTTCCACATCATCCCCTCTTGTCTCCCTTTCTTTGTTCTAGTCTCTGACAACACGGTCACACTTCTTGTCCATTTCAACTCCTTGATCTCATCCCCTTCCATCTTTCCTGGGACCATGATCCTTCAAATAGTCACCTCTCCCTCTAATATTCATTATTTATTAACTGACTCCTTCCCATTGACAAACACTTCCAAGATCTCTCTCATGCTTTGTTAAAAACAAAAACAAACAAACAAACAAATCTAATGATAGTTCACTTGGCTCTGATTCCCTCAGGCTAACCTAATGAGAAGGATACAGTATACTACTAGGAATTAGGAAATTTGGGTTCAAATCCTACTTCTGACACTGGGCAAGCAATTTAGCCTCTGTGAGACTGAGTTTCTTAATCTATAAAATAGAGATATTAAAACCTATAATACCTTCTTCACAGGGCTGTTGTCAATTATTATGCTATATCTCTACCAGAACAATTTACCAGAAGATATCCTCTGTATCACTTCTCAACCTTATAATCTGACTTTCAGTCTCGCTATTTACAAGATCATAAATTTGGAACCAATAAAGTTCCTAGAAACCAACTCTCAATATGAGGAAACTGTTGCTAAAAATAGAGTTATGTGACTTGCTCAGGGTTATACAGCTAATAAAGGTCTGAGGCAGAATTTGAAGTCGTCTTCCTTATTCCAAACACAGAACTTTATCCACTGCATTACCCTATTCTTTTTGAAACTAAGACTAAAACTACTCTCTTCAAGGTTATTAATGAAGTATTTCTAAAATACTCAATCTGATAGCTTTTTCTCAGTATCCTTCTATCCTCACTTCCTGACATCTGAAACAAATGACCACCTTCTCCTCCTGTGTGATCTCCTCCCTGAGCTTTTGTGACACTGCTTTCTCCTAACTGACCATTCCTATGGGATCATCATTGCTTTCTCAGCCCGTAAGGAAGGGTATTAACCAAGGTCATATTCTAGGCCTCTCCTCTTCTTGTTATTTCCATGCATATGATTCTCACTTCTATTTATTCAGCCCTAGTCTGTCTCCTGAGCATTAATCTTACATCAACAACCACTAGTCGTACATCTACAAGTGGATATCCCATTGACATCTCAAACTGAAAATATCCAAAATGGAACCCATTTTATTTTCCTCTAAATCTACCCTTCTCCTGACTTCCCCATTTTTAGTGAGTGCTCCAACATACTTCTAGTTACACATGTGAGCAACCTTAGAGGCATCCTAGCCTTACCCCAATATCAAGTCAGTTGCCATGTTTTACTAAGTCTTCCACCACAATATTCCTCACATTTTTCCCCTTGTCTTCATTCACAATGGCCTAATTCAGATCTTCATCACCTCTAGACTGGGCTCTTTCAAAGAGTCCTTCCTAATCCGACTCCCATCATCTCACCTCAGCAAACAATCTCAAACCAGCTACTAAAATAAAGCACAAATCTGATCATATGTCCCATTGGTCAAGAATCTTTAGCAGTTTCCCTATTACTCATAGTATAAAATGCAAGCCATTGTTTGGCATTTAAGACTCTTTACAATCTAGTTTCTAGTTTATTTCACTTTACTCCCCATTCATACCCTAAGTTCTAGCCAACTGGCTTGCTTTCTGTTACCCAATTCAAATTTTTCACCCCTATGACTGCATAGACTGTCCCTGATGACCAAAATTATCCCTCTTCACCTCCACCAAAACATAACTTACAGGTCTTCTCCTATGGGGAGCCTTACCTGTTTCTTCTTAAATGTTCATGCTATCTCTTCTCAAATAATCATTTCTATGCTTATCTGTTTTCATGTTATCTTGCCTAGCAGATTATAAGCCCCGTGATGGCAGACACTGTCTTTCCTCTTCTCTCTGTATTGCCAGACCTGGGTATGGTATACATTTAATAAATATTTGTTAATTGGTATAGGACTTTAGTCTCTGACTTTAACCATAGTTAGTGCTTGTCCCAAGGAGGAAAAACAATTTCCCCTACCTTCTTTGTGGAATTGGGGAACTATGAGTATGCAACACTGAATTTTTAATGTCAACCCTTTTTCGATATGTTGCTTTGTTTTACTGAACTGTCTTTTTTCCTACTTTTTTATTCCTTTTTTAAATAATAGATTCTCTGTAGAAGAAAGAGAAGGATATATTGGGAAATATAAGTGATGTGAAGAAGAAAAAAATCAATAAAATTTTGGGGTTTTTTTAAGAAATTAAAAAATGCAGTAATTATCAGAACATGAAACCTGTCCAAAATAAGTGTTAACTAAATAATACCACAAGATGATTCCAACACCAATCTGCCCCCTAAAAATAATGGTCTCTCCCATGTAATTTTGGATCAGTTAAGAAAGACGTTGGTTATTCCACATGAGGCACCCTCTGTCAAAGTGACTACAATCTCCTTCTATTTTCACAAGTTTTGTGTTTTGCCATCAAAGGGCATCTGCATGATCATGCCATGTCTGCCCTAAACTTGTCCTGTGATTCAGAAGAGCTAAAAGCTAAAAGCATCAAAAAGAAAACTCCTGCCCAAACTGCTTCCAATCTCAGAACCGTCCAGCACAAGGCACGGGGAAACAAAGCCACCAAGTGGCCTGTGGTCATGAAAGCTGGAATCACTTAGAGAAACATATGGGGTTTCTGAAAACAGAGGAGGAAGAGCATATTATTTGGGAGGTGCTTCCAGGTGTAAAGCTCAGAATCAGCCAGGAGGGATGCAGATTAAAGGAGCAATGAGGGGAGAAGCTGGGGAGGAACATATGGAGTAGGCGGGAGAGTTGGAGGAAATGAAAGGCAAGATGAAGGCAGGGGCAGAATCATAACTTTGAAAAGGAAGGAGAGGTTTGAACTTGTAGATGGAACAATTTCAGAAGCAAGGGCAGATTCCAGCAAGGCTAGAGGCCACGTGGCCAAGATGTAAGAGAGGAAAGTTATCTGAGCAGTGGAATTTTAATGAAATGAAAAGGTAGATGAGAGAGAGGAGATCAATGAGCTGAGAAAGTTAACAGAGCATGTAGGGGTACAGATGAATTTTGAAGTGAAGGCATTGAGGGATAATGATGGGTGGACAGCAAAGGTCCAAACAAACCATGGCCAGATGTGGATTCTGATAGGACTTAGCTTGATTGGAGTGATTGAGGGGAAATGGGAGAGGCAAAGATCTTCACTACTGCATACAGACAGGGTCTTGCTCATGGGACTACCATGAGTTTGGATGCCACTTCTCTTCTCACCCTGGGCCATTCCCTATGAGAGAATTTATCTGTTGGCCTCAGGAAAAAAAAAGTATTGACAATGCCAAAGTGGATATCATTTCCCTACACTAATCACTAGCCAGCAGCATAAATTTGAAGCTGGAAAAGTGACTAAGAGAAGGACAGAAAAAGTATCTGCACAAGAAGAGTTCAGAATCTATGCTCTGTCTAAATTGAGCTCAAAATTGCTCAGGCTTTCGTGTCCCCACCCTCTCTCCTGTCGTTAGGGTATAAGAACAAGATGACATAAAAGCAATGAAAGCACTTTTGGATTTTTTTTATCTCCTAACCCAAAAGGTCTTCTAAAAGAAGATGCTATTAAAACACTTAAAGGGATGTCAGACCTGATGAGAAAATGGGGGAAATCTATGGCCAGCCTTCACGAGTTAAACAACTGTCGAAGCATCAAAAAGCTAAGTCGGAACTGTTCCGTAATGCCTGGTGCCCAGTTCTGAAGCATTAGGCTTTCTCTTCAAGAATAGGAAGAACAATCAATTAAGCTCTCAAGTTGATTGAACCAGTTAGAACAGTTCACAAAATCAGGATCACAGAATTTCAGAGCTGGCAGGGACCTGAGCAACCATGTAGTTTAAATCCACCATCCCGCCCCCCTCCCTCCCAGCATCTTACTGGACAAATGGCCATCTAACCTCTGCTGGAAGACCTCTAGTAAGGGCAATCGTGGGTAGCTCTTATTGCTAGCAAGTTTTTCCTTATACCAGACCTGAATTTGCCTGGTATCAAATTTCTACCCATTGTCCCTCTCCTGCCTTCTCTGAGTTAATATAGAATGGAGTGCTACATCTCATTTATTTACATTTCTCATCTCCAAGCTATTACTCCTTCATTCACAGTGTATTGGTACTCCCTTGCTGCTTCCCCTACCCAACCATGTGCAGAGATGCCCAGGCATAAGTGCAGGAGAGACAACTTGGCCAACCCCAGTTGGGGAAGAGGAGTCTTACAGTTCTAGGGAGCTATGCACTCCAGAGAGAAACAGAGACAGAGAGATAGAGGCAGAGAGAGACAGAGACAGACAGACAGATGCAGAGACAGAGACAAAGACGGAGACGGAGACAGAGCAAGGAGGCCGGTTGACCCACAAAGGAGCTGGCAAACCATGGTGGAAGCCACCCAGCCCACAGAGAAGTAAGTAGAGGGATCAAGGAATCAAATGTGAGCCGTGGCTGAAGTGATTGAAAACAGCAAAGCTATAGAGGGCCAACTCTGCTAGAAACTGGATCCACAAGGACTCAGAAGCAGAGGGAATGGGCAACAGGGAAAGCTAGAGTGAACCAAGGAGCCAATTCACTTCTCTTTACTGAGGACACACTGGGGCAGTGTTGCAACTCACAGAATGGCATGTTATCTTGGAAAGTAGGGTCTGCTAGAAGTCACAAAGGGTTCTCTTGACTTTATAAGCCTTTTCTGTGTTCCTCAGTGTATAGAGAAAACTTATTTTATGTATCATGTCCTTTTTAAATCTGAGCTTTTCCAAGGGACCTGATGACTACCCTTTGGGAGACAAAACATGAAAGATACTAAAGTTCTCAGGTTTCCACTGGGTAAATGAATCTGGTGAACTGGAGAGAAGGAACAGGTCTCCAAAGTGACGGGTATCACAAGTGATTATTCTATTTTGCAGATGTAGGGGGAAATGTAGTCCTAAGACTTTCCCCCGATAAGTTGTGTCACTCTTATCCCAGGACTTTCAGAATGAAATTTTCCTTGGCTTGCCCCCTCTTCTTTGTAGAAGAATTTTCAACTCATTAGACCAACCAACTCTTCCAAACATCTGCTTGCTGTATCATAACAGCTACCTTTAAAGTAGTAGTTCCTAAATAGGTCTTAGGACTTTTAAAAATATTTTGGTAAATGTATTTCAATATAATTGGTTTCTTTTGTCATTCTATGTATTTTATGTTACACATTTAAACACATTATTCTGAGAAGGGCTCCATATTCATCATCAAACTGTCAAAGGGGTTCAAGGCCGGCCAAAAAAACAAGTAACTCCTGCTTTAAAGTCGCTAAGAACTGTACAGAGAGAAGTGCACAGAGAGAAATAAACACTGAGGAGTCTTTCAGCTGTAACAAATAATCGAAGAAATAAATTGGCATGATTAGTTAGTGCTCATTCCTAAGAATTTGTTCCTATGAACTCAACCATTTTCTATCACTTTGGATTCTTTTAAGAGACACAAAAGTAATCACCACTGAACAGTTAACTCCACATTGTCTAATGGTCCCAGACTTATCCCCAACACTTAGCCCTCTATTATACAGTGTCTAGGCAAAAGAATGTGAATGAGTCAGTACAAAAATGACCCCAATATTGGTGGAGTGAGTACATTATGGAAAAAATAAGGAATGTCTTGTTCACATAAGAAGGACAATACAATCAGACTTTAACTCTATGGGATCTTTGTGGAATGAATAATTCTGAATAAATAAGGGTTCACACCTTTAAAGACATTTATTTTAATAATTTGGGATGGGAAATCTCTATCTTACAGGCTGCATATCTCCCTACCTTCTTAAACACAAAATATCATTTAAGCTCATTGTGAACATCAAATTGTACTGTGCAATATAATACAAGCAAGCTCTCAAGGCCTATTAAGAGTTGTGTGACTAGTTGGGTCTGGTGGCACAGGCCTATAATCTCTGCTACCACTGAAGCTGAGGGTGGTGGATTGCTTGATTTTAGGAGTTCTGAACTGCAATGGGCTAAGCCAGCACTTCCAGTCTGAGGAACAGGGAAAGAATGAGAGGAAAAGAGGAAGATGGGGAGAGAGGGACATAGGGAGAAGAAGAAAAGGAGACATGGGGAGAGGGGGAGAGAAAAAAGGGAAAGGAGTAGAGATGGAGACAGAGAAAGGAAGAGAGGGGGGGAGAGAGAAGGAGACAGGGAGAAACAGAAATAGAAACAGAGAAAGCAACAGACAGGCTACACCCCAAGTACCCTCCAGATTGCTGGACTTTTTAATTTCATCTTTCTTCCCCTTAGTTTTTCTTTCTCTTTCTCTTCCTTTCAGACTGTCATTTCTTACTGCTTTTAGTGTACCTACCTAAAAAAGTCCTTTTAACCACCTTATACTTTGCTGATTCTTTTCTGGGCTTAGAAATTTGGTAATTAAGCCTATTCTATTGAGGTAGCCAGGTTGTGTAATGGATAATGCACTGGACTTGGAGTTAGGGTGACCCAAGTTCAAATCCTACTTCCTATCCTTCCTAGCTACATGACCTTGGGAAAGTCATTGAACCTCTCTCAGCTTCAGATTCCTCTTCTATAAAATGGGCATAATAATAGCACCTATCTCACAGGGTTTGGGGATGATCAAATAAGATAATGTACAAAATTGCTTTGCAAAGTCTAAAGTCTTCTATGAATGTTAGTTATTATTAAAGTTGTGCATAAATTAAAAGTAAATCAGATGTTGTGGGAAGGTTCTCCCATGAATAAAGCAAATTATCTTTTAGTTGTAGTTATGGTGACCTCTGTTTTGGCTGCTCTGAGAATAAGATCTAGGGGTTGTAGTAGTAGTGGTAGTAGTAGTAGTAGTAATAGTAGTAGTAGTAGTAGTAGTAGTAGTAGTCTTCATTGTTGTCATAGTGATAATATTGAGCATTTATATACCACCTTTAAGGTTTGCAAAGAGTTTGGGGGGTTTTTTTTGGTCTTCCCAACAATACTATGAGGTAGGTGTCATTATTTTCCCCATTTTACAGATGAGGAAACAAGCTGAGAGCCATTAGTGACTTGCCCAGGAGTCAAAAAGCTAAAACAAAAGTTTAATATAAGTCAGCAGTACAATTGGAAAGTTTAACACCACCCCCAAAAAAAACTTCAAATGATCTTGGAGTACATAATGTATAGGACTAGGATGATAGAAGTACCCCTGTATTCTGCCTTTATCAGACCCTGGTCAATTCAGGGTGCCAAAATTTAGGAAGAGCAATGATAAGCCAAATGCTGTCTCCTCCATTAGAACATGAAGTACTTTTATGTTCTTTGTTAAGTCTTCAGCACTATGCTAAGCACAAAGTCAGGGTTTAATAAATTCTTGTTGATTGATTGATTGAAGAGTGTCTAGAGGCAAGCAACCAGGATGGTGAAAGACTTCAAGGCCATGCCATAGGTAGATCTGTTGAGGTGGCTGGAGTTGGGAGAGGGAGGGTCCTAGCCCAGAGAAGACTCCTAGCATCCAGAGTCTGAAGGGCTGTCACCTGCCACAAGGGGCAGCTCATTGGGCTGTCACTAGAAGTGGTACAGTAGCAACAAAGGGGTCATTTAGATGTTAGGAAAACCTTCTGGCAATTGGAATGCTTCAGAAGTATGGCTGGAGAGAGCAGATTCCCCATCCTTGGGGGTCTTTAGGCAAAGATCATTATTGACTACATGTTAGTTACGTTGCATCTTGCTTGGGCATCTGTTGGGCTCCATGGTCTCAGGTCTCTGACAACTCTGAGGTTCTTACTTCCTGGTTCTTGACTCTTCTGGAGAGGTGAGGTGTCTTGGTAGCTGAGACCAAGAGAGTTATGAGGCAGACAAGCAAAGCAATGGAAAAACTGCTAGACTCATGGTCAAAAAGACCTGCTTCTAACACTTAGCAACTGTGTCAACCTGAATGAGTCATTTACTATCATCTGTAAAGGAGAGCTAAGCAGCATAGTGGTTAGTACTCCAGGTCTGCAGTCAAGAAGATTCATCTTACTGAGTTTAAATCTGGCTTAGACACTTACTAGCTGTGTGACTTTAGTAAAGTCACTTAACCCTATACACCTCTCAGTTCCTTCATCAATAAAATGAACTTGAGAAGGAAGTCACAAACCACTCCAGTATCTTTGCCAAGAAAACCTCAAATAGGGTCATAAAGAGCTGGACATGACTGAAATGACCGAACAACAAAATCACTTGTAATATAGTAATAATAATCACACTTACCTCCTCGTGTTGTTAGGAGGATCAAATGAAATAATACATATTAGGCACTTTGCAAACCTTAAAGAGATGGATATTGATATATACATATTATATATGTACAAGCATATATGTATATATATAAAATAAACACATATACATATATGTGTATACATATATACTAGCTTATATAGTATATATTATACATAATATAATACATGTGTAGTATATATAATATATAGTATACTATATATACTAGCTTTTTATTAAAATGCAACTTCGTTTCCACCCAAAAGGAAAATATATTTAACCTTTAAACTTCCTGAGGATAGTCAACATTGCAGGACAAATGGTCAAGCGGCTGCATTAGTATTAAGGCTATGATGACATCCAGTGGCCAATTTGATTATTCACTCAAGAAAGTTGTTCCTGCAACCCAAGTAGTAGCTAGCCCAGGCTAGCCAGGGCTATTTGCGATCACATTCAAATTTACTTCACTCAGTTATGTCCATTTTCCACTATGTGGCTTCCTAATCAGAATGAGCCTATTTCTGCCATTAGAAATTACAATTGTTGTCTTTGTGCAATTTTTACTTGCTTCTCTCTCTTCTTCTGCTGCTATCTCAGAGTCATGGATCCTCATATGCCTTTATAAGGAAGTGGGCCTATCACCCTTTGACAATTCCTAAACTATAATAAGCATGTGTCCAAGGCTAGAGTGACATCGACATAAAGGGGAGGGCACTGCATGGCAGGATGACAAAACCCCAGCAACCCATCACCTTTAAAAGGAAACATGTATGATTTAGGCTTAGACCTGCCAGAGCCCTGCTAATGATCATTTTAAGGTTCAGGCACCTAATGATAACAACCAGCTGTGTCAACCTATTTCTATTTGTGGACTGATTGCTCCTAGGAGACAGCTGATTTCCCAGCTCTCTGTTCAATCAGTGGTGTTTCACAGACAAAAGATGTTCTGGATTTCTTTAGCAACTTGCACACTAGTCATCCTGGTCTGGAATACAAGGTCAACGCTTGCCTTAATGATATTAGGTCATCAGTATCTTGTCTCTCCCTTCCCTGCTCCTGTGAGCACTTCGTCATTAGGGATGATTTTGAGGCTTTATAGAAAGAGTGGTTTCTATATATTTATCCAAACTAATACTGCTCTTTAGCTGTCAGCTACCACACCTTGTAGTGTGCTTCTTACCTTAAAAAGAGCAAATATTCATCCCAAGGAACAAACATTGTAGAATATTAGAACCAGAAAGGGCCTTGAAAGCTAAGTTGGTCCAAAAGTCTGCCTACTGTGACCTAGATCATTAGTGATTAGAATATGACTCCTAAATGCAACAAGAGTCAAGGGCTGGTTTGGGAGAGGTTGTGGCAAGGTAGGAATGTAGCTGAGACCTAGCGATCACAGATTTCTGCACCAGGGAAATGAGAGATTCAACATTTAGTCGCATGTAGCAACATGTACAGCATCAGCCATGGCTGCTGTAAATATGTCTCATGGCATAGTCACAATGTTGTTCTTTCATGTGGTTAAGAGGAAAAGCCACCAAGAAACTGGGTGTTTATTGTCACTGTCCAAGTGATCAATGAGCAATGAAAGGATTGAGAGAAATTACGTTTACAATAAAGAAAACACAGCAATGTTATTTATTCTTTTTTAACCTTTGAATAGTATTCTTCATATGCAGATCTCAAAAGACTTTAATCTCCAAAGACTTTCTTTTTGGGACTTCCATTGTTATAGGTTGAATCTTTCAGCATTTGGATAAGCACAAAATCACTTTCTGAAAGAGGGATGGGCTACTCAAAGCAGATATTTTCCTAGTGTGTAATCTTCACATTTTTGTATTTTTCAAATGTAAAGAGGGAGAGAGTAACAACACTTCAGACACAGAAACTCTGCCTTGAAGCCTGGTGTCATGGGAATTCACCACATCTGTATCATAGAGTTTATTCAGTGCTTCCTGACATTTCACCTTCAAAGTCTTCCATAAATTCTACCAATGAGAATGAATGCAAATTCACTGAATATGTGCTACCTACTAATGATACAAATACAAAAGGTGAGATCCTATCTGATAACAGAGTATGGCCAAGGAGGGAAATTTTGTTCTGGGGAGTCAAAGGATAATGTTCTGATGACCTGCCCCTTACAAAAGTGATGGGATTGTTAATTTGATTACTATGTCCACTATGATTATTATGTCCAGGGGCCATCTCCAGTCATCCTGATCTATATGTTGACACTTGACACAGATGGCTCCAGAGGAGAGGGTAAGGTCAGTGACTTTTCACAATCCTTCCTCACTTAAATCCAATTCACCTAAAGTCATGACATCACCATAATGATGTCATGGTCCTCTTCCAGAACTAAGGACAAACAATAATCAACAATCTGTGAGTATTAGTAGTTGTCCCACTGGGGACCTAAATGGGCAGTTCCAGTTGAACAATGCAGTTCCTTCCTTCTTTCCTTCCTTCCTTCCTTCCTTCCTTCCTTCCTTCCTTCCTTCCTTCCTTTCTTCCTCCCTTCCTTCCTTCCTTCTTGCCTTTCTTCCCTCCTTTTCTCCTTCCCTCCTTCTCTCCCTCCCTCCTTCTCTCTTTTCCTCCTCTCCCTCTGTCCACATAAGGAATCACACACCTTATTTGCAGGCGCTCTGCCCAAAAGAATATAAACGTTGATTTCTGAAACCTCACAAAATATCTTGGAGTTCATGGGCTAGATTTCTTTCTAAGGACCATGCTTTAAACTCAAAGCACTCTGGCTCTCATTGATTGACCAACAATATGCCCCGATCCAAGCTTCATTCGGTCATTGTTTTGGTTCTGATGGTTTAGAGTGAGTGTAAATGACAATTATTTCTACTGTGGCCAGAAACCCTGAGCATCTTCCTCTCTGAAACTGATTTTTTTTACTAGGTAAAAGGCCATTCTTTGCCTCACTTCTTACCTAGCCTTAATCACTGGATGGGCATTGCCTCAGACAAACTGAAACCTGGGAAAGACATTAGCTTAAAAAGGCCAAGGCCTCCCACTGTATCTGGGGCCATCTCCAGTCATCTTGATCTATATCTTGCCACTGGACCCAGATGGCTCCAGAGGAGAGAGTAAGGCTGGTGACTTTGCACAGTCCTGCCTCACTTAAATCCAATTCACTTGTCATAAATCACGACATCACCTTCTCAAAGTCATGGTCCTCTTCAAGAATGAAGGACAAACAACAACAATAATTTAATCAATTGACCTGCCCCTTACCAAAAAACAAAAACAAAAGATGAGGAAAGCTTGGTGGATGCAGTAGATAAAATGGCAATCTGACCAGGATAGATAGCTGGATAGGATGTGAAGCATAGTCTGATCTGGTCTGGAGCAGGTGAGATATATAGTAGGCTAGTCAAGTTTGTACTCATTCAAAATGGCTCAGCCCCAGGGCAGAAGTTCTAAAACTTAGCAGATTAACTTTCCCAAGATTAACCTGCCTAACTTCACAATTTAATATAGACACCCACATTCAAATAATATACAACAGTATACTCTACAAGAAAAACATATTATCCAGATATTAGCATGGGGAAATAAGATTTTTGTCTCTTCTACTAGTTCTGGCAATGACTCCATAGAATAGCCTTGAGGAAGGCTCTTCCCTTCCTTCTGCTGTCCAACTCTACCCCAGATTTTAGGCAATGATTCACAAAGAAAGAAAGGGGAAGGGAGAGGAAGGGAGGAGAGGGGAGAGAAAGGAGGGAAGGGAGGAGAGAGGAGGGGAGGGAAAGGGAAGGGAGAGGAGAGGAAGAGAAGGGAGGAGAGGAGAAGGGAGGGGAGGGGAAGGGAGGGGAAGGGAAAGGAAGGAGAGGGGAGGGAAGAATATGCAAATTTAATGAACAAAAGGATGTGAATTTCTCAAGACAAGTTTAACAGCACTACTAGAGAGAGGAAAGGTGGGAAATGGAATGGCTTATACCAGTCAATCTATCTTTGTAAAGAACTCAGAAACTCAAAGGTATCTGTGGTTTCATTAATTCAGAAGTTCCCTCTAATAATAAAGTAATCCTTCTCCCACATGCTCATCCTATGTGACTATGGCCCATGTCCTCTCATAAGTTTGACACAAGGTGTCTACCCAACATGTCAGGCCTTCCTCACTTTCCCCTGACATCATGAGAATGCTGGTGGAAAATTCTTGCTGTCCATCTGCCAATCTGAACAACAGATTTTGACATATGTTTCAAGATACCTTGTTGTAAAAATGTTTATAAGATAACACTTTGTTTCTACCAGATCAAATAGTTTTTCATGATCAACAAACAACAAGCAAATAAATTTTAACAAGTTTAGTTGAATATCTTAACAAATTATCTTTTTTATTCATTTTTGTTTTTTCAATTAACAAACACTTTAAAATTAATATATCCCCCCCTCTACCTTCCCTTTTCCCAATAGAACAACTTTTTAAAAAATAAATAAATAAAACCTTTAATGTGTAGGTTCATGTGTTCAGTCATCTCAGTCATTTCTTGACAAAGATATTAGAGTAATGTGCCATTTCCTTTTCAGATCATTTTACAGGTAAGGAAACTGAGGCAAAGAGGGTGAAGTGATTTGCCCATGGTCACACAGCTAATGAGTGTCTGAGGCCAGATCTGAATTCAGGAAAATGAGTCTTCCTGACTTTAGGCCATGCACCAGATCCACTGGCAAAATAAATTTCCATATTGACCATTTCCAAAATGAATTTCTCTTTCTGAATTTTATACTTCTCACCTCTCTGTTGGGAAGTGAATGACATGTTTCATCTTTCAGACTCATGGTTTACCACTGTAAGATTCTACAAACAGGTATATAATCTAATTCAAGGTTGCCTTTTTCCATCTGGCAAGTGAATCAGACTTCACTTACTAAGGAATTTTCCGAGTTCTTCTGGTCTCTTCATTGTAGAAGTTAATTTATATTGGTTAGACTTCTGGATTGAATGGTTATGGTTGGTGTCAGTGTGATTTCTGTGGTTCATTTCCCATTTTTAAAAGGTTCAATTCCTTATTTAAATAATTCAAGCTTAAGTTGTTTCCATTGTGTGCTACATCCTTTTCTTAACATTATTCTTTCTTCCTTTTTGTTTGTTTGTTTACTCGTTCTGGATGTAGTTTTGAAGAATTGATGGTCTGGAAACCAACAGAGATGTGGAGTAGGAGGAAACAGTTAACCCAGCTCTCTCCCACAGCTATTCCAACCTAGATCTAGGAAGAGCACCAGACACAGTGGTGAAATCCAAAGAGGTACAACATTGGATTCTTTTTCTAGTCCAAGACTGTGAATTTAGCATCCAGGCAAGTGACCAGGAGAGGAATTATAGAACAAAGATAAGCTTGTGGCACTACAATACTGCTCAACTGATGTCAGAATGAGATCCCAGATTCCACCTGAAAGCAAAGACCAGGAGTGATCCTGCAGTGCTGTCTCTGAAATGGGATCATGAATGAAGGCCACAGGATTTAGACCATAACAAAGATTTTAAGGAGGAGAAAAGGAGGTGGGCTGTAAGGGAAAGCAGTTACGAACTATGCTGTCACTCTACAGAACCTGTCAGTTAGCTGATGGGGGCTGGGATCAGCAACTATTTACTGGAGCTCCATGCAGGGGCAAGTCCATTAGAATGTGAGCTTCTTGACAGAGGATCTTTCTTACTTTTCTATTTGTATTTCCAGATTTATCATAGTGCTTTGCATAGGTCCTGATTAGTAAAATATTGAATCTCTTCAAGTGGTTATATTATTCCAATTCACACTGTACATTTCCACTGGACTGGAAGTAATTACCATGTTTTATAATTATAACTTCAAATAGTGTGAATTTAAATACATACAAACATTTCAAGAGATTCATTATTTACACTAATTGAGACCTAACTTTTTTTTTTTTTGGAGGGCAATTGGGGTTAAGTAACTTGCGCAAGGTCACACAGCTAAGTTTTTGTTTGTGTGTGCGTTAAGTGTCTGAGGCCGGATCCGAACTCAGGTCCTTCTGACTCTAGGGCCAACACTCTACTCACTGTGCCACCTAGCTGCCCCTGAGACCTAGCTTTTGTAAGACCTTAATAAATATTTTATTCATTCATATTGCTCTGACCTAAACCAGAGTCCATAAATTGCAGAGCTCAGAAAAGGAAGGCAGCAATAAGACAGACCACTTAAGTCATACTGAAAGCTTGAAGCTGCCTGGCCTGAGCCACCCCTGAGATCCTTGATGTATGCAACACTCGATACCATTAAATTGCAGTGATAGGACCTTCAGTGACTCAGATCAAGACCATACAAGGTCTTTAAATTCTCTCCAAGAGTACCTAGAGCCTGGCCTTAACAAAAAAAAATTCCAATTCCAGAAATAAGACTGAAGAAGGTATTTTTTTAAAAAAGAGAGAGAGACTGACATCAAAGAGCTATTATGGAGACAGAAACAACCAAACAACAAACCTAGAAGAGAATAACTCTAAAATATCTGCAAGAAAAATACAGATTGGCCCCAAAGTCAACTAGAATTCTTAGAAGAAATGAAGCAAGAACTTTTTTTAAGAGTCAAAAAATGATACAGTATTATAAAGGAAGTGAAGTTCTAAAGGAAAGAATCAGAAAAGAAATGAAAATGTTCAAGTAAAAACAAGAGAGGAGGATAAGCAGCTTATATAAAACCTTATCCAAGTAACAGACTCCCTGAGAATTAGAATGGATCAAAAAACTAGTGATTCCATGAAGTAAGAAATATTAAAACAAAGATAGAAGAAGAAGAAGAAGAGGAGGAGGAGGAGGAGGAAAAAAAGAAAAAAAAGAAGAAGAGGAAGAGGAGAAAAAAGAGGAAGGAGAAGGAGAAGACAAGAAAACATATGGCATCTGATGGTTAAAACAACCAACTTGGAAAATAGGTCTAGCAGACATTTAAGAAGCACTGGCCTACCTGAACACTATGACCAAAAAAAGAACTCAGACATAATATTTCTAGAAAGCATAGAGGAAAACTACCCAGATATATTGGAACCATTTTGGATTTCATTCAAAGTGAAAATAGACAGAATCTATATCACCTCCTAAAAATACTCCCTAAAGAAAATGCCCAAGAGTTGATGATCTGACCACATAGATAACTGTCAGAGATAACTTCCATATCAGTAACAAGTATTTTTCCAACGGTTAAAATACAATCTATTTTGTTCTTTCCAGTATTGTTTGGTGCTCACTTTATCCATACTACCAATTCTTTTCTCAAAGAAAGTGATCAGGATGTGGAATCAGGAGGCTTTTGTATAATCTATAAACCTTTGGCCTCTCTCATTACCTCTTCTCTTTTTTAATTTAATTTATTTATTTTTAGTTTTCAACATTTATTTCCATAAGTTTTAAGTTTCTCTCCTTCCTCCCCACTCCCTCCTCAAAATGGCCTGCAATCTGATATAGGTTTTACATATACATTCCTATTAAACATATTTTCACATTATTCATGTTACATAGAAAAATTTTGATGAATGGGAGAAACCATCTCATTACCTCTTCTTGAATTGTGTTTTCCTAAGTTTTTCTCCCCATCTTTGCATTTTTCAATCTTTGCTCTGAAGTCTCCAAGTATCAGAGTTTGTGTTGATTTCATTTAGAGGACGTTATCAAGTTTTTCTCTACTATTTCATCCTCAGTAACCAATATCAGTGCATGAGATGCAAGTACTTTTATTATGATCCTTTTACAAACACTTAGTAATAGTAATAAATTATGAGAATAACCAAATATCCCATGAAATATTGCTTGTTGCTTTGGAGTACATAAAAAAACCTGCCCTGCCAGCTCTTTCTTTGCCTCTCCAAGGAGTTTTTTTGCTCCTTAAGCCCACCTGCCATTTTGTTGTAACTTTCTTTTTTCTTCTAGCTGTGTTTATAGCAAGAACGTTTAGAATTAATACAATTCAGTTCATCCAGATTGATATGATTCAGCTCCTCCTTCAACTGCTAGTCATTGGACAGGCATCTCACCTTTAGATTATCAATAGTCTAATTTGAGTTTATTGATTATTAAAAATCGTGTAATTCTTTGCACTCTCTGTTCTCTTACCTACTACTCTGCAACCATCACTGCTGACATGGAAGGGATCCACACAGAATTAGGGCCTGTTTTTATATTTCCTTTGTATATATGTCTATCTCTGTATGTATAAATGTGCATGTGTATACACATATATATGTGCACATATATACACACATTATATACATGTATACATATGTACACGTATGTATGCATGGAGAGAGAGATGTGCCTCTTCAAAGTTAGCTAAACTGGTCTTCAGAAAGCAAACTCTGCCATACTCAAAGCGTTTTCAGTGTGATAGAACCTGACAGTGGTGCTGGCATAGGCTTCATCAACCCAAGATCAACTCCAAAGCACAACGAATCATTGAAGTAAGATGAGGTAGAGCATAAAAAGGGCAACTCATTATTTTTAGCATCCAATTCCTTCTCCAAGTCACTGTGAGGAAGGGAAAGAACACTGACCTTTCCAGAAATGGATAGAACATCATGGAGAGAAAGGAGGGGGAAGTATGGTAAAGAAGCAGATATCATTCCTTCCTCCAAGAAACTACTGTCCCAAAGGAAGCTTCCACATCACAGGACTCTCTGCCTCCTCTAGCCACCATTTCTTCCCTCTTGTTTTATGTTTTGTTTTGTTTCCTCAGAAATAAAATAAGCTTCTGTGTGGCCTGATTCCTAGAAAGTAATAACCAAGATTAGTTCTGAAAGTCACAAGAGAATGGAATGGCCTGCTACAGGGCACCTCCTGAATACTCACTGGGTTCTTCACCTAAACTGGGGATTCAGGCATCTGGATCAATAGTAGCCCTCCCAGCTGCCTTCTAGGATTTGATTACACACATGGGATTTGGGGGTTTGGTTTTGTTTTTGCATAAACAGGTGCATTTATACAGAGTTGCTGCTGATGTCCAGGCTTTCTTTCCCTTGCAAACAGACTCAAGGAAGGAGGAAATGAAGGTTGAGGTTAAAGCCAAACTTTTTTTTTCTTCTCGAAGGCATTCTTCTTCAAAATGCTCTCCCAGCACCACTGGCTTTGTGAAGAGCTGAGCACCTACTGAAAGGTTTTTTGTGAACGTTTCCAGCAATGCAAATTGGGGAAGGGGGAGGTAGGGGGAAAGTATGCCTGCTTTCTTGGGAGGTTTGAGAGCAAGATATGTTGACAACATTCTTGCTAACTGCCTCTCACCATGCATTATGGGTGCTTCTGGAAGGGCAAAGGTAACAACAGAACAGTCCGATTATCTTGCAGCCTTTGTCCCTGAAAAAAAAAAATGAATGTGATTTATTCCATCAGTGTTTATGCAACTCACAACCCAAAGCCTAGGAAGGGTGATCTGGCAGCTTTCAGTGATCAAAGGAAAATGCATTTCTCTCTCCCAGTGATGTTTGCCTTGTAAGCCCTTTGAATATTTGGAGTCCTTCAGCAAGTATAGTGCCTCAGACCAAACCGCTTGGTGACAAGCTGTACCACCAGCACCCTTCAATCAAGCCCATGGTGGTCTCTGCACCCCAGAGTTCAGAACACTTCCTATTGTTCACGTGTTCTTCCGTTAAGACAGCCAAAACTGAGCTGGCATTTCATACACAGCTGAGGAAAGCCCCTAATTCTTGTTCAAGCTCCTTGGGCTTATTCAAATCAAGTTGATATTAAAGGTAATTCTTATAGTGAATCAGAGCAGAGATTAAACATCCAGCTGTTTGAGCTATATATCCACCTCTTTATTCTTAATTGGAGGGCATCAGTCACATGACTTCCATTTATAAACTGTTCATAGGATTTCAACCTTGAAGAGACCTTAGGGACAATCTAGTCCAAGCCTTTGCATTTCACAGATGAGGAACTGAGACATTTAGAGGGCATGGCTTTATTTATCAAGGGTCCACTGGGATTAAGTTTTGATTGAGACTTCCTGGGGCAGTTAGGTGGCCCAATGATATTAAACCAGAAGGATCTGAGTTCAAATCCTACCTCAGCCACTTACTAGCTGTGTGATCCTGGGCACATCACTTAACCCTTATTGCCAGAGAGAGAGAATTCAAACTCGGACTTTTAGGATTTCGAAGCTAATGCTCTGCCTTCTGACTCATTTCTGTTGGAGGAATCCCCTGGAGCTGCCCTTTTAGCTGTCTCTTTTTAACTCCAAGCTCTCCACTTGAAGTAATGGGGGAAACTGCTTAGGATAAGAAGTATAGAGGTTCTCACAGGTCAGTTTGCTAACAGATCCAGATGGGCTTGGAGGGTTTAGCTCGAAGATCATAAAATCTGGAAATCTAGAAGAAAGAGAGGTGCCCATCAGTTTTGGTGTTGATTGATGGTCTGTTGGGTTGAAAGGGTTGTAGTGGGGTCAGTTATGGAAGTATGAGAAGGAAACATAATTGAGCATTTTCTTTCAAAAAACCATCCATAAAGAGGCTTGCTGTTGGCAGAGGTAGGAGATGTAGTGAAAAGAGCTCTGATTTGGCATCAAAAGCCTTAGGTTCAAATCCCTACTCTGTTACTAAATACCTGTGTAACTGTGGGCAAATCACTTAATAGTCTCTGGGGTTCCGGAGATGACCTCCAAAGTCCCAATAAATCTGATAATCTTAGAGTCCGAAAAAATTCGGTGCCATAGGATGTATCTCTCTGCTCTCCCTCCCCATGGATAAAAGTGCTCCTTGAAAGACTAGAGAGTTGGATCTGGCAGTTTAGGCGCGTGAGTTGGGAGAGGTCTTATGAATGCTGACCCCTGCTCCAACAGTCCGCCCCCGTCCCCGCAGCCACGTGGTCACCTCCTTGGCAAGCTGCCCTTTTCCCCTGGCGTTCTCCAGTCCTAAGTTGTGGCTGGTCACAGAGGCTTTTCTACAGAACTGACGCTGGGAGCACAGACAGTTTTCTTCAAAGGATGTAATTTTTCAAATGCACCAGTGTGATTGCAGCCGAATCAGGGTCTAAGCAGAAAAAACAAGGGGGGAGGGGACCAAGATAGAGAAATGGAAAGAACTATGTGAAGTCATAAAGGGCAACAGAGTATCTCACGGAATCTAGAGAGTAAACTGGTGCTAGTAATTGGAATTTTTGTTTTGCAGAAAACTTCTAGAAAGAATCTAAGGGGAAAATTGATCAGCTACAGAAAAGGTCAGCTAACAGAAAGGGGGAAAGGGGACTTAGTTACAGTTAGTAACAGTTAGTTACAGGAGAGGCAGCATGTCAACTTGATACTTTTTAGAAAGGTCCTCACATGAACCCCTCATCTCAAGTATTAGAAAATGTTTTGTAACATACACACATATGTAAATTAACCCCCACACACACACAAAACTCCTTGAGGACTTGGTCTGTTTCCTTCTATCTTTGCTTCCCCAGAACCTAGCACCAGGCTTCACAAATAGTAGGGGTTTAATCAATTTATCGGAGGGGTGTTTAGGTGGTGCAGTGAATAGAGGACCCGCTTTGGAGTCAGGACAATCTGAGTTGAAATCTGACCTCAGACACTTAACAGGTACTAGCTGTGTGACCTTGGGCAAGTCACTTGACCCCAATTATCCTACCTTCCTACTAAAAAAAAAAAAAGCAAAAATTAAAATTAAAAAATAAATTTGTTGGAGGTATCACTGTGCAATTGAAAGAGTGCTAGTGTCTGAACTGGCCTAATCAGTAAAAAAAAAAAAACACAATTTAAACTTCTTAAAAAGTGATTATAATGTCCAAACCCTTTCTCTCAGACATCTCACCACTATGCACATACTCCAAAGAGACTGATCATAAAAAGAAAAGTCCCATGTGGACCAGAATATCTATAGGCTACCTTTTAGTAGTAGCAAAGAAGGGGAAACAAAACAACTCTTCATCCATTGGAAACGACTAGGCAAATTGTGGCAGAGAAATGTAATGGAATATTACTGTGCTGCAAGAAAAAATAAATATGAAAAATACAAAGAAGTATGGAAAGACACATGAACTAAGGCAAATAAAGCAGAACCAGGAAAAAAATACACAATGACTAAACAATGTAAATGGAATGAACAATAACGACTAAACAGAAAGTGAATGCTGTGAAATTATAATGACCAAGTTGGGCCCCAAAGAAACAGAAAAGGCTTTGGATATGGAATGCTGTGTTTAAGATCTGATTTGATTGATATGTTGGTTAGTTTTGCTGCTCTGTTCTTTTTTTGTCCCTTTTTATTTAGTTGGTTAGCTATATAAGGCTCCCTCTCAGAAAGAGGAGGAGGGATGTAGCAGAAAATAAAAATGATATAAGAATAAAATATATTTTTAAATTTTAAGAAAAAAGTTGCCTTTGAAGTCAGATGATTTAGGTTTAAGTCTTGGCTCTGCCGCTACCCACAGTGTGGTTTGGATGAGTCACTTCCATTCTGTGAACAGCATCTTCCCCAGGCTGAACAAAGGCTCTCTAAATAGCTGAACCTGTCTTCCTAAAAAGTGAGCTGAAGGGACTCAACCAGGCCAGTAGCAGGGCAGGATGGCCACCCATTACCGATTCCTTGGTGGGAGGGGGCATCGGGGCCATGTCAGAAAGAAGAAGGAAGGAAAGAAAAGAGAGAAAGGAAGAAGGAAAAAGGAAGGAAGGAAAGAGAGAGAAAGGAAGGAAGGAAAAGAAAAGGAAGAAGGAGGGAAAGAGGAAGGAAGGAAGGAGGGAGGGAGGGAGGGAAAAAGATTTGGAATTCCATATGGCTTCTATATATTCATGGCTAAAAATGACTAACAGGACGGCTTGGGGGGGAAAAGAGCAGAATTTGCAGAACCCACAGTTACCCTCAGGCAAAACAGCAGCGGCGGCAAAGTGGTCTTTGAAGCCCTCTCATCCACACCCTCCTTTGGAAGTCCCTTAACTCTAGGCGCCTACCTTAGGTCCCATTCCCGAAAGGCTAGTAGTCAGCTAATCTCCCTTGAGATGTTATCTAGTAACGGTTTAAGGCATAATCCCTCCTTAATAATAAGCATCTTTAAAAGGCTGCGTGGAGTAATGGCAAGAATACTGGACCAGAATCTTACTTCAGACTTTGCAACGTATTAGTTGTGTGATTTGTGAACAAGTCACTTAAACTCTCTGAGCCCAGTTTTCCTCACCTATATAATGGGGATAGGAATACTTCCACTACCTGCTTCACAGAGTAGTTGTAAAGATCACAATATGCAAAGTGCTTTACACTTTGTAAACCAAAAAGCGCTCTATGTGCCAGTCATCATTAAATATAATGGGTTATTACCAACATTGTATTAAAGAAAAGAGAAACTTTCAGCACTGCAGTGGTGGCCAGAGGAGAAGGAAGATGTGGCAAAGCCACGGTTAAAAAAAAAGCAATCTAAGAATAAAAATAAATATTTGTTAAGCACCTTCTGTGTACATAGCAGGAGAAGCTAGTGTGTGATGGATGATATATTGCATCCTGGACTTGAACTCAGATACCGGGCTTAAAATCCTGCTTCTGAAATTTACTAGCTGTGTGACCACGAACAAGTTACTCAACTTCTCTGAATACTATATATCATAAATTGATTGAGATCTGCTTCGATGGAGGAATTTTCAACACCGATAAATCATATGTCTTTGATGTATGTGTAAGCCAAAGTGCCAAACTCTGGTACTACGAAGCCAACAAGATAGTCTCTGCCCTTTACCATTCTAGAGAGAAGGTGGAGGTAGGGGTGAGGAGTGAACACCGAGGAGTATAACACCGAGTCAGGAAGGCGGCAAAGGAGAGAGATCAGACAAAGAGCCCTTACAATATCTGAGTAGGAAAAGAGAGCAAGCTAGCTTGGGAAGGCTTCAAGGGGGAATCTTCAGAACTCTCCTCTCTTCTCCCCTCCACTCCCCCACCCCCACCAAGGTGAAAGTCTGTTACTCTTCAGTCCCCTAAAAACTGCACGGACACTCCCTCTCAGTCTTGCTCTCCATTCATTCTTTCCCACCCTAACGCCTTTGGATCAATCCCGAACTTGATTCAGAAAAAAAGATCCTTAACTCAGCTCTCTAAGCTTCAATGGTTGAGCGCTGAACTTTCAATCTGCATTACTCTCTCTCTCTCCATATCCGAAGAATGGATTGAGGGAAGGAGTATTGTCCAGTTCTACACTAGGAAAGAAAATTATTTCTCAGCTCCGACAGACTTTCCTTCTGACTTTCTAGAAAATGGAAACAATTATCTAAATGCAGTTTTTCAAATTTAAAACTACTTTTGCCTCAATTTTCCGGGTATTAGGGAAGTGGGTTTGGGCTTAAATTACTCAGACAATTGCTTCAATACTTGACTTGTCAGTGTGACTCTTGCTTGCATCTTCAGATAGCTCACATGTTCCATGTTCTTTGTCTCCGATCTTCTCTCTGGCACACACACCTTGGAACTGTAGATGTTTTCCTATCAGAGTGAGGCCTCTCGACATTCACTAGAAGTCCCATAAAAAGTATTTCAATGGAGAACATGGTGTAGGATCTCAGGGTTTTCCAGGGTTCTTCCTTGGCTAAAACGGTGGCTAAGAAGCAGATCCAGGTTGTATTTGAAGGCGGGATTCCGTCGTCTCTCATTGTTGCCCTGACGGCGAGCCATTGTATAACGTTAATGCGGAATGTTCATATTTTAATTGTACATTTGCTTTTTTTTTCCCCTGGGGAAGAAGACCAGGGGTAATATTTTTTTAGAGTATCAACTTGTTTTCCAGGATGTTGTTGTTACAACAAGTTCATTCGACGACACAGTTATGCATTTGGGTTGGGGATCTTCAGACTGTGAGCGCTAGCACAATTTTGTGGCTTTTAATTACTATTTTGTTCAGCTGGGGGGTTTGAGAGACTGGCGCCTAGGGATGATTACACTGTCTACCTCTACCTGGGACTCACTGAAGCATGGCTCTACTTCCACTAGGTGGCGCTATGAGGCAAGATCAAAAACAACCTGAAAAGTCTTACCCCACCGCCACCTCTCCAACTACCCAGTATTCACGAAATGTATTTTCTTCAGCCTGGTTTAGTCAGGACTTCGTTGTTGATTTGGAGGGATTTGTTTTGTTTTGTTTTTTAAAGAAAGTCGTTACGGGGCGGGGGGGAGGAAGGAGGAGGAGAGACAACGGAAATGTAAATGCAAACATGTCCTAAAGTTCCCAAAAGTCAAGTAAGCTAAGAGCAGCCCTATCACACAAAGTAAACCTTTTCAGTGAATTGGTGTTGAAAATTTAGCAAGACTTCAGAAATTTCAGAAGGAAAAACGACTCCTTAACGTAAATGTAAATTAATTCACCTTTTTATAGAAGTCATATTTGGAGGGGAACCTACAGCTCAACTAATTCTAATCCAACTTCCCACACAAGTGGAAAAAAAAATCCCACTATCACTATTTGGTGTGGTTAATTACCCATCAAATGCTTATAATAAGGCTACATATACATTCTATTACCTAAAGCCTAGGTGTGTCAGGTAAGAACAAGGAAAAGTGGTTTTCGAATGTATGATTAACAAGAATACCTTTGTATTTATATAGCTTTTCTTTCAAGCAACAGCAACCCCAAAAAACCACCTTAAATACACTAATTAAACCTCCAGATATCGCCATAATGGTTGGTACAGGTGGCAGGTGTTATTATATATGGTTTATAGATAATTCCGAATAACTGGATGTGCTGATGGGTCTAAGTGCCAGAGGTTTCGAGGAAAAGAGCAAAGTACCAGAGTTTACCCAGCTCTCAACACCTTCTTTATTGTGATTAATGTGTTTGAAAATAGAGATAAGATCTGACCTAGGATTTACTTCAAGTAATTTATAATAAACAAAATGGCGGGAAGTGGAAACTTTTTTCATCTGGGGCAATAGGCCACAATCGTCGTCTACCCCTCCTCCTGGCTACTCTCTCCTTCCACCCTATTCCCCCTATCCCCCCACCCCCTTCCTCTCCATCCCCTCTTCTTTCATCGCTGCTCCGAGAGCCGCGGCCTTAGAACAGCAGTCGCTGCCGCTGCCACAGCACACGCCATGTGACACCCACCTCCTGTCTGGGCGTTCTAAGGAACCGGGAGACTTCTGCGGGCCGGGATGGCTATTGGTTGTTGCTAGGTGACGTCGCCTGCCCTCACGTGACAAGTGTTAAATGCCCGCCCGGCAGGAGCCAGCTCCTCAGACAATCGTAAAGCTGCTCCTGACCGCTCACCTGCTCCTGCCTCCCGGAGCCTACCACTGCTGCCCCCGCCGCCCCTCCCCCCTTCAGTTCTCCTCCCCCGCCCGTGCCCATTGCTGGCAGGGAGAAGAGCATGGTGGGCTAGAGGATGAGTCCGGCAGCAGCCACAGAGGCAGTGGTCCCGAGTGGTCCCCACTGATCGCCTCCCCCGCCCTGAAGAGGAGGAGGAGGAGGGGTTCCTAGATAATTGCCACATTTCTTGTTTTCCTTCTCCCCACCCCCTTCCCCGTAATTACTTTGGTTGCCCGAGGGGAGAGGGAGAGAGACTGAGGAGCCGCCCGCCTAGTCCTCCCTGGTGCCCCACCGCCTGCTCCTTCCCGTCCCGGGGCAGGATGACTGGAGTCTTTGACAGTCTGGTGGCTGATATGCACTCGAACCAGATCACTGCCTCCAGCAGTTACCACCAACACCACCACCAGCACAGCGGCAGCGGCGGCAGCAGCACGAGCCTGCACAAGCCCCAGGAGTCCCCCACACTGCCCGTGTCCACAGCCACGGACAGCAGCTACTACACCAACCAGCAGCACGGGGCAGGGGGCAGCGGCGGCGGCGGAGGAGGATCCCCCTACGCACAGATGGGCTCGTACCAGTACCACGCGAGCGGCCTCAACACCGTCCCCTACTCTGCCAAAGCGGGCTACGACCTGGGCTACACCGCGGCATACAGCTCCTACGGGCCCTACGGAACCAGCTCCTCCCCGGCCAACAACGAGCCCGGTACGGGTAATTCTTGCACAAATAATTGGTGCTAAGTCGTTCCTGCTTCTTGGGGATAGTGGCGGGGAGCTTGGTGAAAAAGGTTCCCAGTCCCAGTCCTGTAGATTTTGCAAGTTATTATACCCCAATCTCTGTTCCCCCCCACCCACCCCATTCCCCAGCTCCCCACTTTTCCCCTTCCTCAGTTCCAAAGCTGGTTTCAGAGAGCAGTCCCTTGACGGAAGATGTCTAAGAAGTTGGGATCAGAGCGAGAAATTTTCGAGAAAGGGAGAGTTATGAATGCGCTGTAGTTGTTGACTTTTTTCTCTTTACCCTACTTTCTTTTTCTATAATACGTTTCTTTTGCTTCTTTCTCTTCCCGCCCCGCCCCCCCCTCAAAAAAAGTTTTAGGGAAGGGCAGCAGGGACCTGATTCATTTCCCACCGTAAATCCCTGGAAAGAAAGATGGGTGAAGTTTCTCGGCCCGGGAATTCTCTGACCACCTCTCTGCAAGAAATAGTGTGTGATGGGGCACCAGCGGGCGTCCCAGTTCTTGTTTGGCGGGTTCCTTCATTGTTCTCTCTCTTATTGTCCCCCTTTCGTTGCAGAAAAGGAAGAATGTGAGCCCGAAATCAGAATAGTGAACGGGAAGCCAAAGAAAGTGAGGAAACCTCGCACCATTTATTCCAGTTTCCAGTTAGCTGCTCTTCAGAGGCGATTCCAAAAGACTCAGTACTTGGCACTACCCGAAAGAGCTGAACTGGCCGCCTCCCTAGGCCTCACACAGACTCAGGTAAGGGGCTCCCCGTTTTTTCTGCTCCCTGAGCATGGGTTTGCTATGCTGGAGGTTTTCCAACCTTGCAGTTGGCCCAGGGGCAGGAGTTCTGTCAGTAATGAAGGTCGATCCATCCATCCATAGTTAGATATTATATATACATACATACTCTAAAAAGGCTTGCTGACTCACAATTCAGTATGCGAAATTAGAAGTGACAAACCCTTAGTGGTTGGAATAATGGAAATGACCAGGGCAGAGAGAAAAAGGATGCACTGCCATCTCAAGGATAATGTCCTCCTGATTAAAAGAGATGTAATAATTAATTGGCACTTAATGTCTAACTTTTCATTAGTCCCCTGCACCTATATTTTATACTCTTATCCATTCATTCATGATTTTAGTACATATTCACTCTGTCTAAAAATTATCCTAATTGACCAACAATAGACTGAATTTCATTTTTCGAACTGATTGAGATCCTCAAAGTTTCCCTCCCCTCAGCCTTTCCAACCTGCCTGGAGGGAGACTGTTTCAGTCTTTCGATCTGTTTCTTCTCTCTTATTTCTTCCTTTTCTTGCTCTGGCTCTGCTGTACATAACTTGACCAGTTTCCCTTTTCCACAAAGGTCAAGATCTGGTTCCAGAATCGTCGTTCAAAGTTCAAGAAGATGTGGAAAAGCGGAGAGATTCCTTCAGACCAGCACCCCGGGAGCAGTGCCTCTCCCCCCTGCGCATCACCTCCTGTCTCAGCACCTACTACATGGGACTTCGCCCCTCACCAGCGGATGAGCAGCGGAGGAGGAGGCAGTGGAGGTAGCGGTAGTGGAGGTGGAGGTAGCTCAGGTTCCAGCCCCAGCAGCGGTACTTCAGCTTTCCTAGGCAACTATCCGTGGTACCACCAGGCTTCCAGCTCGACCTCCCATCTCCAGGCCAGTGCACCGCTGTTGCAGCATCCGCAGCCCCCGCAGCCCCATCACCACCACCATCCCCACCATCATCATCACCACAACAGCAGCAGCTCAGCAGTGAGCGCAGGGACGATATTCTAACTTTGGAAGAGACTGAGAGAGAGAGAGAGAGAGAGAGAGAGAGAGAGAGAGAGAGAGAGATTCCCCACAGTGGCTGCTGCCTACCCAGAGCAAGGGGGTACTTCTCCCTTATTCCTCTGCCATCCCAGACCCCAGTCCACAATCCCAGCACCTTTTTCTCCCTGAGCAAAGAGGGGCGGCACACCCCAAAGACCCCGCTCCTCCTGGGAACAGACTATGGTGCTTTGATAGCCCTTTCCGGTCCAACTGTCCGATACATTTGTAAAGTTATGAGGCTTTTTTGCCCTGTGGGTTTTTCTGTGTGAGACGTGGGGAAAGGACTTTGCTTAGTCGGGGTACCCAAGGAGTTAGGGGTTTCGGCCACATTTCAGGTCAGGTTCCTTCTCCCCAAGCTCTCTTTCAAGCCCTGAATAACCAATAACTCTCCACTCTCCGTCTCCCCCACCCCCACCTCCTCCCGGGTCCTGAGGGGTCAGGGAACTTCTCCCTGAGGCTAAGAAGAGAGTCCAGAAGAGTGACGCTTTCCTCCTTCCTTCCCAGTTTAGCCATTCCTCCCTCTCCCCAAGGGTTCACGCTAAATTGCGTTGCTCTTTTCCAGGGCCAGTCACTCAGCGTCCGGTTCTGCCTCGAACCCTTTCTCCTTCCTCCTCCTCACCCCCACTCCCCAAATGCACACACTCGTGAGAGCAAAAAAGAATCCTCGGTTACAAACCTCACTGTGGGCCCAATTCCATTCTTTTCCTTCCTCAACTTTCTCCCTTTCCTCACGTTGTTCTCGCCGACTTTTTTTTTTTCTTTTTTGCTGTGGTGTGTGTTCCTGGCCCTCATCCCCTTAGCTCTCTAGGGAAAAGCATACGAGATCTCCACTCCTCCTCCTCCTCCTCCTCCTCCTCCTCCTCATCCATCACCAGTGGAGTTTTTTTATTTTTATTTTTTTAAAAGTTTAGGTGCCTTTGCGGATGACCTCATTTTGATGTTAAAAAATGATTTTTTTATATGTGGACATTGCAAAAAAAAGTGTTTAAATTATCTTTTTTAAACTCAATTCAGGATTATTATCCTGAAAACACACACACACACACACACACACACACACACACAAAGTTTGTAAATAAAGGTGTTCGTGCAGATTTCCCTCCCCTTCCCTTGATTTATTTGTTAAAAAAAATATTCAACTTTCAGACTTTTTGGTGAACCAACTGTAAGAATTTCGGGTTAGCAGTAGTCTCATTCCCCATCCCTTCCCTTTTTTTTTTTAATTTTCCCCTCGACAAGTTTCCTTCTCTCAGTTAAATTAAGCTACTGATTTCATTTTATTTTATTTTAAACCCAAGGTCTTTGTTCTTTAAAGGAAAGGTATTTTGAGTTATTTATTATGAAAACAACATACTCAATGTCGATTTTACAATATGAAGAGATTATTTAAATAAATTATTGTTTTCATTGTACTTGCACCTTATTTCCTTGGATATCGCGTTGAGACCTGAGCTGCAGGCCAGTGGTCCTTTATACATCAACAGCCAAGGTCAAAACGAACATACTTGGGCCCCAAGCATTTGTAGCCGTTTATGCTCTGCTCAGTCCTCTCTGCTGAGGTCCCATCTGAGGCGTCATTTTCCCTGCACCTGCAGGTTGTAAGTTTTAGGTATTATCAGTTGAGCGAGGGGAAAATCTGATGAATTTGGGGGAAAACTTTCGTTTCTTGGTAGAGCTACGGCAGCCTTAAGTTCACGATCTCCCATTGTGGCAGAACAACTCGCTCAGTTTGCCTGGAGGATGGGGGCGACCGCTGCCTCGGCCCTATGAATCACTCAGCTCACGCTCGGGCTCCCAGACTCGGCCCCGCCCCTCCCTCCCTCCCCTTCCGCGAGCTGGCGCCACTGACTTTTAGCCCCGGACTGTCTCCCGCCGCCCACGTCACCCCACCCCTGCGTAGCTGGTGTTGCTGCTGTTGTTGCTGGTGCTGTTGGTGTTGTTGCTGTTTGTTGTTGCAGCAGAGGCCCCTGGACTCCGCAGCAGCAAGCCTCTTAGGTTGATAAAGGGAACTGACCGGTTCCAGTTCCAGTTCTGTTCTCCACCTATCCTCGAATAGGGCCAGTTCTGCTCGCACCTGCTTTCACCGGGGCTCCCGGGTTTCTTACTTGCCTTGAAGGCAGAGAAGCTTGTGCTTTGTTTGGCCTGGACCCCTGTGTGGAGTCACATTCACACGCATACACACTCAGCTGCATTGGAATGCTGTTAGACTCGAGCACAGGAATTGAACACGCACACATAGATACAAAACTGATTGATGTAGCACGCTTGCAACTCACTCTTTGTAGGAAAGGTTGAGTTCTTCGCTCACCCTCCTAGCAAGTACATACAGGTACATTCATTTGCCTTTACTTTTGACACCTATGCACCCAAAAAGAACTGCTGTGCATAAAAGGGAACTTTATTGCTTCGGTGCCCTTGGTGGGATGGATTCTTGGGCTATACAACACTTCCTCTTGCCCCTAGAAGTGTCATTGGTCTAGATATCTAAGGGGTTCTAACTTCTCTGAAGAACCGATTCCCAGGCCTAGTAACTCTAAGCCTAACTACATGGAATAGAGTCCTTATTTTTTATTAGGAAGAAGGGAAAATGCAACTTTGATATATTGTCCTAAACAGCTGTGGACCTGAAAGATCCCAACTCTTTCTTGTGCAGAAAGATCATAGATTGAAAAGTCAAAGTGGCCTTTAAAATATATCTAAATCAAACCACTCCTTTTCACAAATGAGGAAAAAGGAATTGGAGGTTGGGGTTAAAACATGACTTGCCTGAGGGCACTTCAAGCAGTAACAGCAGAGGCACTGAGTCTCCTCTCTCTATCCCTTGGTTTTTTCCCAAGTGAGGCAGCCTCCAAGATGTCACTAACTATTCATAAAGAGGGAACAATATTACAAGAAAAGTGTGAATAAGGAAAAAATTGGTCCCCTGACCAGAAGGCTAAGGCCTTGTCAAAGGAAGGCATTGACTTCACTGTTTTCCTTATTCCATTTCTTATTGCTTGCTCTTCCCGGATAAAAATGAGTTTTGGAAAAGATCCGGTAGCTTTGGCAGGTAGTTGTAAGAAGAAAAGAATGGAAAACATAGCCTACAAGACACAGACCCTATACTTTTTTTTTACCATTAAATTATTAAATGCCCACACTATCTTATTGTCTGAGGTTGTTGTGTTATTATTGTTCATTGAAGTTTGGGGACGACTGTGGCAAGTGGGGCCTAGCAGCAACACGAGATTAAGAGGTTCATGGCCCTCAAATATTTTTCTCTCGAAATTTCAATATGGCTTTCCCAGGCGAGAACTTGAGTACCTTGACCCTTCCTAAGATCAGTTGCCCACCCTTCCGGGCTCCAGAATTCCTTGGCCCTTGGATCCTAGAGCTCCAGGCTCTGGCTACACTTTTTCTCCAGTGGTTGAATGCCCTCTTCTCCCTCCCCCACCCCTACCCCCACCTCACCCCCCTGATCGTGAAACCAGAAGCAGAAAGACGTGGTAGTAAATTGGCTGGTGTTGAGGATCTGCTGCAGACAAGATGATTAAGAGGCCTAAGCCGGAGCGCCCGGGGCAGGGAATGTCAGCCCAAGTTGGAATCACGTAGCAGGCCTTGGCATGAGCAGAGCCTAGGAGCCGGGAGGGCGGGCGGGCGGCCTCAGCTCCGGGGTGGGCTCAGGCCCCACAGACAAGCCGGAGTCACCGAACCTGGCAACCGAGGTCGGGTCGGGCTACAGCTCAGCCTCTTGCCGCCCCCGCCCATTCCCTGGGGAGAGACGAGCAAAGGGCGGGAGAGGGAGACCCACAGAGAGAGGAGGGGCAGCTTCGAAGGGTGGAGAGAGTCACTGGGGGAAAAAGGAAAGAGGGGCCGGAACAGAAACTTAGAGTGTAAGGAACACGGGGTGGGGTTCAGAGTCCTGGGAGTTAACAGAGTAAACCTTTAAGGTAGAAGGGAGAGAAGCAGAGGGGGAGGTGAGGAAGGAAGGTGAGAGAGGGGAAAGGACTGGGATTAGAAGTAAGGACTTGTGAGTGAGGTGGGGGGGGGGGGGGAAGGGTGTGAAGGAGACCCGGAGGCGCGCTGGGGGGAGCGAGAGAGCTGCCGGAGTTGGAAGAATGTCGGGATGAAGGAGAGAAGAGAAACAAAGACGGGAGTGGGAGGGGAGCGAGCTAGAGGCTCCACCACAGCCCAAGGCAAGTCACTTGGAAGCATTTCTCACAAGTTGCAGCTCTCTCCAAGACACAGAGCCCTGTGATCAGCCCGCCGCGCAGACATCCCCTCCCCCCTGGTGATGAACTGCTCTCCCAAATGTGCCGATGAAAAATGGAAATGGGAAGCAGTGAACTCGGCTCCATCCACTGGGAAACCAGCCGCGTTCATAAAACACATAAATCTTCATTGTAATCCCCTTCAATTTGCGCACGTGAAATATCAGGCCAGAGACAGGATGTGACAAGCGCTGGGAAGCAAAGGGGTGGGGGGAAGAGGAGGGTCGGAGTAAGGAAAAGGGGGGGGGGGTAAAGACAAGACTTTGCATTGCTGTATTCACAATCTGAGCATTATTCCCATGCGGGAGGCTTCTTCAAACTTGGGCAAAACGTTAATACTAATGTTTTGCTGCTTGATGTTTCGCCCTCCCCGCGGCAGATAAAAGGATCCACCCTCACCCCCCGCCCCCAACCTCCACCCCCCACCATCCACCCTCGAGTAAGGTTTGCAAACTCTTTGGAGAGAGCCAAACGTTTGAAATGCCAATAAATGCCTAGAAATTGCCCGCCGGCTCCTTGCCCCTCCACATTCCCCACTGGTTTGCACAAGGGGGCAGAATAGCGGGCTGAGGGTGGGGGATGGAGAGTAGAAAACAGACTAATCAGCCGAGATTGAAATGTGGGACCGTTTAGGAGGCTTCCCTTCTGCCTTTCTTTTAGGATTACTTGTGAAAATTGGGAATATCCGCCTGTGTGTAACGATTTCCGAGACTTCTGGGGCAAATTCGGAGAGGTGTGGACTATGGATTTAATAAGGCGGGGTGGAAACCAGTGGATGCTTTGAGCAGAGGAGACTTGAGTGTGATTGACCCACAGATCTAGGCAGGAGCTCCTTCCCAGCCTTACCCCAACGCAGTGTGCCCAGGGACTTCGGGGGAAGCAGGCCTAGGGCCCTAGGGCTAGTGCATCCCACTTGGGACGGGGGAGGTTTACAGAGTTTCCTTCCGGCTCCGAAGTCTGAAGGGCTGCAAAGCTGAAGAGAGATTTGGACGTGGAAAAAAAGGTCAGAAAACAGTAAATTCCCCTGCATTTGAGAAACTGTCCTCGGGTATTGAGAATAACTTCTGTCCCACTCCCCCAAAGTTACTAAAGCACGAGTACGCACCTATTTTTCTACTCTTGGACCCTGACCAAGGCACAGTTCGTGGATTATATTGTAAAGCAAAGCAAAACCGCGACCTTTCCACAGGTTTATTTAAAAAATATATATCCAACGATAAGAAGATTCCTCTCCCTTCTCCACACCGCCTCCCCAGCTAAGGCCAAACCCAAGAACATTATGGGCCATAGGAACAGGTCAAGAAATTTGGCAGAGGATAGAGGCGAGGCAGAGGGAGAAAGTATGGGGAAGAAAGACCTCCGCCTAGGCTTGGGGCAGGAGCCTGAGAGAATCCTGTGTCATAAGAAGTGGTAGTATTACCTCCCCTCCACCCTCCGGAAGGACCCAGGCAACATTGCCACATTACAAGATGTTAAATTCCGCCCTGAGGCTGGGGGAGGGGAGAAGGTGGGCTTGGGAGAGAGAAGGAGAAAGGCGGAGGAATGGGAGGGAGGGGCAAGAAAAGGGGGAGAGACCGAGAGACAGACAGACAGACCGACGGGGGTGGGGGGGGGGGCGGGCAGGAATGTTTAGCCGATAGAAAGAACAGCCATTTCCCGGAAGTACCATCACTTGGAGTCTAAAAGTGAAAAAATAGGACGGCCAGCCTTCAAGAGAGAAAGACCTTTTTCTCCCCCAGGAAAAATGTAAATACTCCTTCGAGCTATATTTATTAGCATAATCCTCCCTGGGGAATTTTCCCGAGCTTATGCACTTTTTGAGAAAAGGAGTTGTACTGAGGCTTGCTGTATGCATCGCGGTCCCTATTCCGGGCTAGGAAAATCTGTGGGAAAGGACTGGGGGGGGGGGGAGCGGAGAAAGGAGGTTGGAAAAAGAGAGAATTCTGAGGG